>OX123193.2:15779056-16379056 GCA_944739405.2 Euclidia mi
TGTCTCCTCTCGCAACAACTTATTGAAGAATAAAGTCAGCCACACCCATCCATCCTCACCTTCCATGCTTCTACAGGTATTCCATCTGATCCTAATGCTTTCCCATTCTTCATTCCACTCACAGCCCGTCTTACTTCATCCTTACTTATTTCATTCACTAGTCCAATATTCTTCGCCTTGTTCTCAAGCATTTTGCTCCAATCATTCTCTTCATTCATTAATTTTTCAAAATATGTCCTCCATCTTTCTTTAATCCTATCGTCATCCGTAAGAACCATTCCTGTTTCATCTTTCATACACTTGATATGGGATACATCCCTCGCCTTTCTCTCTCTAGCCTTAGCCAGTCGGTATAAATACTTTTGGCCCTCAGATTTCTCAATTAATCCATATATGTCGTTAAGGGCTTTTGCTCTACCTAAGGCAACAGCTTTTTTAGCTCTTTCTTAAAAGTAAGAAGAAGAGAGTAAGAAAAAGAAGTATGATTAATGAATAATACTTCTTTTTCTTACTCTTTGAAAAATTAATGAATGAAGAGAATGATTGGAGCAAAATGCTTGAGAACAAGGCGAAGAATATTGGACTAGTGAATGAAATAAGTAAGGATGAAGTAAGACGGGCTGTGAGTGGAATGAAGAATGGGAAAGCATTAGGATCAGATGGAATACCTGTAGAAGCATGGAAGGTGAGGATGGATGGGTGTGACTGACTTTATTCTTCAATAAGTTGTTGCGAGAGGAGACAATACCCAAGGAATGGTACAGCAATTACCTAGAGCCCATTTTTTAAAATAAGGGAGATGTCCAAGAATGCAACAACTATCGGGTAATAAAGTTATTGCCTCATAGTATGAAAGTATGGGAGAGAGTAATTGAGCGACGTGTGCGAGTAGAGAGTAAAATTTCACGTAACCAATTCGGTTTAATGCCTGGTCGAAGTACGGTGGACGCCATTTTTGCACTTCGCCATATTTGCGAATAATACAGGGAGGCGCATAAAAATTTGCATATGGTATTCGTTGACCTCGAAAAGGCAAACGACCGGGTACCGCGTTAAGTCTTGTGGTGGGACCTCAAGAAGAAAGGAGTGCCTGAAAAGTACCTGAAGTTGATCCAAGCTATGTATGCTGAATGCCACATGCAAGTCCGGTCCGCAGCTGGAATCACAGCCAGATTCGATGTGGCTGTAGGCTTGAACCAAGGGTCGGCCCTTAGTCCTTACCTCTTCTTGTTGATTATGGATGCCATATCATCGGACATACACGAAGAGGCACCCTGGTGGATGCAATTTGCCGACGACATCGTCTTGGTAGCAGAAAGTGGACAGGAGGTGCAGAGCAAGCTGAAGGAGTGACGGCAGAGACTGGAGAACGTAGGCCTTAAGATAAGCAGAACCAAAACGGAATACATGTTCTGTGACTTTGGCGGCCTCTCTCTCTTGGACTAGCCAAGCCCAGTTACACTTGGCGGTATACCCCTACCAGTATGCTCCGACTTTCGTTACCTCGGTTACTCCTGCAACATGACGGCGAAATTGACCGAGATATTCGGCAAAGGATCAACTCAGGATGGATGAAATGGCGACAGGTCTCGGGCACAATATGCGATCCTTAAATGCCTCTGAAATTCAAGGGACGCATATATAAGTCGGTTATAAGGCCTGTCGTATTGTATGAAGCTGAGTGTTGGGCTACTAAGAAGATTGATGAAAAACGATTGCATGTGGCAGACATGAGAATGTTGCGATGGATGTGTGGAGTTACGAGAATGGATAAGATTAGGAATTAATACGTGAGAGGTAGTCTGAAAGTGGCGCTTATAGACGAGAAAGTGAAAGGAAGTCGTTTGACTTGGTATGGACATATTATGCGAAGAGATGATATATATGTAGGTAAGCAAGTGATGAATATGAAGGTAGAGGGATGGAAAGGCAGAGGGAGGCCAAGGAAAAGATGGATGGACTGTGTGAGGAGGGATATGAAAGAGAAAGGGGTAAATGATCAGATGACGGGCGACAGAAAAGAATGGAAGCGATGGACATACTGCGCCGACCCCAAGGGATTTCATTTTCCAATCTTTCAAATCAATTGGGCATGAAATGTAAATATTGACAGGGGCCTGAAAGCCTTCGCTTTATCGTCTTTCATTTAAGAGCTATTTAAATTCATATTAAGGATACTTGTTATTTGAAACTTTTCCTATAATTCCCTCGGCCTCGTACCGGCAGACAGCTTTCTTTAAGATAACTTACCTTGGCCAAAAATTTTAGGATAAACAATGTTTTCCAATAGCCTATTACCTTAATCTTACATAAATATTTGTAAACCTATATATAATTATTTATATTAGTGTAAATAATTATAAACCTATTACCTTAATCTTGGGATAGGCCCAAGATTAAGGTAATAGGTTTATAATTTATTTTAACTTTGATAAAATAATGCAGATGTAAGTCTTAATCATTAATTTTATTCAGCATAAGGAGCTTAACTGCCGTTAGATAACCATCTAAAGCTTAATAACATTTATGCTAACATACTCAATTCATATCTACACACAATAAACTATTGTACACACATATCAAATCTAGTGGGCACCCAACATTGCTATTATAAAATAACTGAATTAATTTCATAATAGGTTTTTATTACACAATCAATATACGCATACTTTATAAGTTTCTAGATCTCGCTCGCGGTTCCGCCCGCGTAGGACTTTTATGTCCCCTAACGATGCGAATTGCCAAAAATCCGCTCTTAGTACTCGCTCTACACATTCCCAGAAGTCTACGTCATGTCAATTTCAGCTTGATGTGGGCGCAAGATTTGGCTACGCGTTGTTTTCTTATTAGTCAGAGAATAACGGAAGAGTTAAATGATTGATTTGACAATGTAATAAACCCATTTATTATAATTAGCCGGGAAAAGAAGATTCTCTGCAATTACATAAATAATTTATAACAAAATTGTATTCAAATCTGTAGAGCTTTTGTTTTGTCTAACAAATAAAGCAAATTTATTTACATAGTAGTTGAACAAACCACAAGAGATTGCTCGAGTGCCTCTCAGTGCGCCACGCGCCGCTTGAAGATTGTACTCGTCTCAAGCAATAGAGTGGAGTAGTTTGGTCACAATAAGTGAGTGCTAGAGATTTTGCTTGGATGAATAAATTCTTTGAACCCATTTAATTTTTATCCGTCGGTAAGATTTGAGTAAAGTTTGTATGTAAATTAATTAGTTGTTTAGTTCTAGTTTAAAGGTATAGTTATGGGTTGATTAAATTTGAAGCCGGTTTTTGGTTAATATTCAATTTTTTTATTACAGATACAAATGAGCGTATATAGAGGCAACTATGAAAGTCCTTATTGAAATTATTTAGCTATACACTGAGGATGTAGTTGCCTGAAGTATTATTCATCAAATTTTATATTTTATGAAGTTTGCCCTTAACTGTTTTTATAGTTGGAAGTGCTATGCAGTAACTGAGATAAGAAAAGAAGCAATATCTCTTTCTTAAAAGTAAGAAGAAGAGAGTAAGAAAAAGAAGTATGATTAATGAATAATACTTCTTTTTCTTACTCTCTTTCAACGAGTCATTACCTTCTTTCATCAGCTGCCATTCCTTAAACCTTGCTCTCTTTTCTTTGAGCACACTCTGTACTTCTTCTGTCCACCACCAGGCATCCTTATCTTTCATACGTTTTCCTTTCGATTCTCCTAAAACATCCTTTGCCACGTACTTCATACATTTACTCATCTCCTCCCAACACTCATTCACGCTGCAATCCTTCATATCGCCCATCTCAATCATTTTATATACCACTCTATCTCTGAACTCTACTGCACATTCAATCTTCTCTAACATATGCCATTTTACTTTTGGGCCTCCTTGGTTCTTTTCGAGCTCAGCCGAATTTTTAAATCGACCACCAGGAGTCTGTGCTGTGAGACAAAGTCTTCTCCGGGTACCACCTTACAGTCTTTGACCCAGTTGATACGTTTACGCCTTAGCAGAAAATAGTCAATCTGAGTCATATGGTGGCCCCTGTTGTGGGTAATCAGGTGTTGCTCTTTTTTTTCGAACCAAGTGTTAGCCACTACTAGATCAAAAGTGGCAGCAGCTTGGAGAATTGCTTCTACAATACCGACCACATTTCATTCCTCACCACTTTATCATAAGCTTTATCCAAATCCACGAAAGCGCAATAGAACTTTTGACCTTTGACCAAGAATTTCTCGGCTATGCACCGCAAGGAAAATACTTGATCCGTGCACCCCATACCCTTTCAGAATCCCGCTTGTACATCCCATGTTTTCTTGTCGGTTACTTCCATAACTCTTTCAATCAGTACCTTAGCATACAATTTACCAACAATGCCGAGAAGGCTAATGCCTCTATAGTTCTTGCAGTCTTGTTGCCTTTTCCCTTATAAAGAGGCACAACTACAGCTGTAGCCCAGTCGTCAGGTACTCGGCCGGTACTCCAACACAAGTTAAACAAGCGCTGCAGCTGACCAACTATGATGCCCTGTCCAACTTTCAGCATTTCAACTGTAATCCTATCATATCCTGCAAACTTACCTAATTTCATTTTTCTCAGCGCCTTCATAATCTCATCTATGCCAATATCACTTTCATCATTGCTATTATAACCATTCATTTCGGCGATCGATGTCTCTATCGCCGGTCTTTCAAATAAACCTTCAAAATACTCCTTCCATCTCTTCAGCACGCATGATTCACCATTCAGCATCTTTCTATTCTTGTCTCTGATTGACGTGTATTCTGAGGATTGAGTTCTTCCTCAAACTGCACGAGATTTCCAGAAAAACTTAATGTTTCTTCGGAAATCTTCAGATAATCTGCTATCAAACTCATCTTTCTTTTCCTTTTTCTTCCTTTTAACAATTTATTTCACTATTCTTTTTCTTTATTGCTTCATCTATGACATCACTCGTTGCCTTTCCCATTCTTTCATTTGCTCTGGCAGCCAACCAATCTAACCACGCTTTCTTCTTCTCTGTTACTGCTGATTGTACATCCTTGTCCGACCATGTATTCTTAACCTTTCGTAGTTTCCTTCTCTTGATCACACCACATACTTCAGACGCTACACAAACTACCTCTTCTTTAAAGGAATGCCATAATTCTTTCATATCATTTATGCCATCAAACCTCTCAAATCTTGCTATCAATCTTCGTTTATGCTCATCTTTCACATCTTTCTCTTGCAGATTTTCTACTTTTATTCTTACCAAGACCCTATTTTCATTATGTTCTCGGTGTCACCATCCTTTAAAGGGCCCACTTATCCGGCTCAACACTAAAAAGTGGTCTGTGTGGATGCCGATCCCTCGATACACCCTAGTATTCAATACATTATTTCTCAATCGTTCATCTACAATTACAAAATCAATCATACTTCTTCTAACATTTTTAGCCTCACGCGTATACCTGTGTATCTTTTTGTGATCAAACATGGTGTTTCTCTCATAAAAGCTGGAGCTTTTGTGTGAGAGTGCTTGAGGTTTGTTTAGAGTGGACTCTAAACAAACCTCAAGCAATACTTTTCCATTTTCATTCACACTCTCATCATCAAATCCACTAAAAACCCTTTCAAATCCGTTTAAATCTCGTTTTACTCGTTTTACGATCTCGTTGTACTCCCACCCATCCATTGAAATCCCCTAACTAGATCAATCTTTCGTTATCCTTACATTTCCTTGAAATATCTCTTAAACTCTCCCAAAACTCCTGCCTTTCGTCTTGCTCTTGCTGTGTCATACCCGCTACTATATTGACTGGGGCGTAAACCCCTACAATAAAGAGACGAGTAAGTCCTACTTTCATTCTCATCCATAGTAGCCTAACATTTACACATTCAAATTCCTTAACGCACTCATTCAATCGCGCTGACAGTATTACACCAACTCCCTTGCAGGCTCTGGTGGTACTGTCTACTCCAGACCAATACGCCGTGTAACTGTCATGCTTGGTGGTGCTACAACCTTTCCTTTTTGTCTCACTCACACAAAGAAAAACAATCTTTCTGTCATTCATCATCTGACATACTTCATTCAATTTGCCGTCCATTCCTCCTCCAACATTTAATGTTGCAAACCGGCTTTCCGTAGGCCGCTTTTCACCTTCGCGGGAAACGAGACGTGATGGGTTGCGAACCGCGTCGCCGCCGTATGGAGAAATATAACTTTTAGTTCCCATTGCGTTCTGAACCATAATGAAATAGTACTTTACATTCAGTCCGTTTAACTTTGCTAAACAATTTAAAACCCTTCATATAGATGTCAGTTGTTAGGTATGCTATCTCAGTTCGTTACAGGTGCGATACGCATTACTTCCTTTGCCTTTTTACCCTGAATGCGTGATGCCCTGAAAAGGGCGGATTTTGTGATATAATTTGTTAACATTTTTATTGTTCGATAATAAACAAAAACAAAGAGTTAGTTATTAAAAATAAACTAATGTGTTTGTTTCAATCTATTTACCTGTAGCACTGACGGGTAAAATTTGATGAACTATGCAATTTCGTATTGATTGTTAAATCTGACCAAAATAAAAAACACGATAGTTAAAACAACATTGCAGCTACAACGCTTAACAATAACATCACCAACATTAGCCGTAAACATAACGCCACAATGCTTAATTTTTATTACAAATACAACATAAAAATATATCCTAAACGGTCAACCATAGAAACCATAGCAATATAAAAATGGCACCTCAAATTGTGCGTACCGAAAATAACGTTTATGTAATGTTACATTACAAAAGCTTAATATTATATAATGAAAAGCTAAAATCTACTTATGTATGCATCGTGTACAGAAATGAAAATACTCCCTAATTATTGGGGTCTTGTGATTTAGAGAGATTTTTTTACAGACGAAGTGTACCTAAAATAAAATTACACCCACATTTTGCCATGTTATAAATTTGTAGGTCCCACGTAATAGGTTAATGTCTTTACCAGACAGTTTGCCAGACTCCATGCTGCTACTGAGAATCGAATAAAACACTCGGTGCAGAGTTTTAAACGGCGAGCGACTCAGTTGTTCAAATTACCATACCATCCGTGCAGACTAACAAACTGTCATTAAACTAATTTAAGTTGCGGTGCATGATAAAGTTATTTAGTGAGTTGGGATCGTAATGGTCCCATAGACAGCCGAGCCGCTATATATTGCGTATTAGCAGTAAACATTGCTATGTAGTGGCGGGTTGTTACTTCGTTGCTGGCTGCATTGACGATGAGATCATTATTTTATGTGGACCGTGTGCGGTATGCTGTGCTACATAAATAGCCGAGGATGCTCTCTGTCTGTATGAAGATGATAAACTCACAACTAAAGTAAGTAACGTGAGTCTTGAGCAAGATCTAGGTGTATAATTCACGTGGGCGGAGCCGCGGGCGAAGCCTAGGAGTAAAAATAAGATATTATTGGCAACAATTGTCAACAATCAGCATATCATATTTTATAAAACTTAATTTTACAATAACCACTGGCTAGAAAGGGGTGCAAACGATGGCTTGTTAAAGGCCATTTCGTAGTGGCCGCATAAAAAAATCTTAAATTTCGCATTATCGAGTGTATTATATTGAAATCGCGTATAACCGTGAAAATGAGCCAAGTATCTAACCACTTTTCGGACATTAATGGCTATAGGTAGTCATATATAAAAAACGTGGCACACATAACACACTTTCAGCGATGAAAATATTTATATTTTTGAAATTAAATGATGAGGAGATGAAATAGCAATAAAAAGTCGAGTAAATAAAATCGATTTTGATATTATGAATTGTTCAAACATGAACATGACATTCTTGGCATTCCAACACACATCCAACTTATCACCGAAGAAGATGCGTGATATTTTAAGATCATCTAATTTATCACGTACGGCGGTCGGCTCAAACATGCTGCATCGGCACAATACACCGACGGCACACAACTAAATACGTGTGTATGTGTATATAGAATAAGTTTAGTATATAAGACAATAATTTTAAGAAATAAACCAGTCATTAGCTCACTCCCGGCTTTGACTCATACCCTACCCCTCACCTCTCACTGCGGCCAAGACACCCTTAGCTAGGGAACTAGGGATTAGGGTTGTATACGCGACAGTCTGTGTGACCACAATCTACACGGCCTCGCTATACACTATACCTAACAGGGCTAGGGTAGCACTAGGGAGATAGGGAATAGGTGGAGTTGGTTACTGCGACGGTAGCCAAGTTGAGGGATACTACTACAACAAGGGAATAGGAGGACTTGGTTACTGCGACGGTAGCCAAGTTGAGGGAAACTACTACTACTACAAGGGAATAGGTGGACTTGGATACTGCGATGGTACCAAGTTGAGGAAAACTACTACTACAACAAGGGAAAAGGTGGACTTGGATACTGCGATGGTACCAAGTTGAGGGAAACTACTACTACTATTACAACAAGGGAATAGGAGGACTTGGATACTGCGACGGTACCAAGTTGAGGGAAACTATTGCTACAACAAGGGAATAGGAGGACTTGGTTACTGCGATGGTACCAAGTTGAGGGAAACTACTACTACAACAAAGGAATAGGAGGACTTGGTTACTGCGACGGTAGCCAAGTTGAGAGAAACTACTTTTACAATTGCTACTACTACAACTAATACTACTGTTAAATAAGGGAAGGAATATGATCTCTGGAGGGGTGAAGAACATGCAATTGTATAACAAAAAATGATTACAATGCGTGTTGACTAAATATATATATATATATTTTTTTTTTTAATACATATGTACCTACCGATTAAGTTCTTAACATTTCCCCCGCAACGATCGCCTTAAGACTCTACAGCATGCAACGAGGTCACCTGTCGCTGCCAGGGTTGCATCGCACGTGGCCTACAGCCAGCCAACCGAAGCCGTCAAGAAAACAACTCACCAGTGAACAACCAACTACCGATGCAGATGAAGTTGAGCTGAACCCTACGCCAGACACCCGCCAGAATGTTCACGCCTGAACATAAGAACTTTCTAGAGCCTGCCCCGGAGAGACGCTAGAATGTTCACGCCGGAACATGACCTTCCTGAAGCCTATCCCGGAGAGACGCCAGAATGTTCAAACATGAACATGACATTCTTGGCATTCCAACACACATCCAACTTATCACCGAGGAAGATGCGTGATATTTTAAGATCATCTAATTTATCACGTACGGCGGTCGGCTCAAACATGCTGCATCGGCACAATACACCGACGGCACACAACTAAATACGTGTGTATGTGTATATAGAATAAGTTTAGTATATAAGACAATAATTTTAAGAAATAAATCAGTCATTTGTTCACTCCTGACTTTGACTCATTACCCTTCCCAAACCTCTCACTGCGGCCAAGACACCTTTAGCCGTCACCCTGATCGGTCTTGTGAGTCTGCTCGACCGGCAGTGAGAAAACCATTTCCACCACCCCTAAATCCTACCCAATTCCATCTGTCGCCTTAGGTCTCCCGGTGGCAGATATCCTGGACTATTATATATAAGTATTTATAAAATACGATATAGTAGGGCTAGGGGGATAGGGACATTAGGGTTTAGGGACCACAACAACGACGCCTTTGTAGGAATTAGATAGGTTGTAGGAATAGTTCATAGGACACCTAGGTTTACGACATATTACGTAGGATAGGTGTTAGATTAGATCTAAAATAGGGATAGGTTTATCGTAGGAAGGTTAGGCTAGATATAGGAACCAGTAGGCTTAAATTAGGATAAGTCTAGGTTTAGGTACGTGCAAGCTTAGGGCTATACTTAAGAGCTATCGAAGGTTAGGCCCTAACTTGTACATGAATAATTACATTATTATTTTTATGTCAAATCAAGACTTTATCGACGAGTAAATTGACGAATTTCCTAGCCTGCGAACCTCAGTCATTTACAAATTAGTTGGCTATTCGGGTAATCAGCGGACCAGGCCATCGTGCGTATGAAACATTCCATTTAGGCGATGTTCACGGATCACTAGGTACGAAAAGCGCGCGCCACGAATGTCTATAACTAAAAGATTTGAGATCAGTCAGACGTGAACACACGCCAAGTGCGACTGGGTATGCCAGATAGTCTGTAATTATAATGTTGCAGTCGTAATATTAATGAGATAATTGCTAAAATATTTGGGTTTCAATCCCAAAGTGTGTCAAGCACAGCGTAAGTTGTTTTTTCTCGATATATTGCAATAACGTCTAATAGATTTTTCTGATAATGGAATATTGAGCTGATAAATAATAACTGTTTTCTGTCTAGTCTAAGACAAATTAATGCCATATAATATACAGGTTTAATTCACTTAAATATCTTTCGTCAAACAATTCCTCACTTGTAACGTCTCGCTTGTAGGTTATGTCTTTGGTCTCTACGTTCTTTTACGTTGCCTTCAGCGGCACTGTGTGACTTCTGTATGCTAATCTTCGTTGCAATACTTTTTAAAAACGCTTTTAAATATATATTTTTTTGTATAGAGCTACAAAGAACGTGAAACACTTTACTCAAGTTCTAAGTCAATAAAATTGGTGACTACGATATACTGAACATACAGACAACTTTGTATGTGTAGACATAAGGGTATAGAAAAACAACGTGAAATCTGCATGTCTTGAAATTCTTCGTCATGTTCTTGAAAGTCGTGTGTAGTCTACCAACCTGCAATTTACCAACGTGGTAGCCTGACTATTCTCTCTTATAGTGGGATATGGCCTGTTAATATGTTTTACTTTGTTCAGAGATTGCCCTAGATAGACGGGGAATTGTTTGCAGACGGCAGTGGAAGCTAAATTACATCCATCCAGCTGTTTGGGGCAAGGCAAAGAGTGTCTGATTGATATGGCTGAGTTTCTCGGCGCTAAGAATCAAAATACAATTAGCTGGAGATCTTCACTAGTGTCCTGGAGGCGAGCTAGGATAAGCACACAACTAGATTGGCCAAAATAGCAGTGCGATATCGTTACTTTACGAGACTTCAACGTGACGTCTTCAAGGCCCGCTGCACGAGGTGCGGATTTACACAATTTTTGGTTTTACAAATGTCAACATTCAATACAATATCACAAATGTATCAATAGCTCACTGAAGCGTTGCCGGGCAAATCAAATAGTGGCAATCTTACAAGGAGGTTTTACAAAATTTACTTCAATTAAATTCACACGGGAAGCAAAATGGTGTGCTCTCAGTCAAAGTTTTCTTTGCGCAAAAGACTGATTTGTCAGTACATAATATTGTTGGACGAAGTTGGACGAGAGTCAAAAAGTTACAATAGACAACAAATGATACCAGACTAATATTCTCGATTTATACTAATTATTATAGGCAACATATCTATTTCAAACATATTTATTATTTCTGCATTGAAGCCATTTCGTGTGATTGCAATTTTCACCATATTAATTAGTGCCATATTATTGCATATAGTGCACATTACTGTTATAACACGGTAATAATAGCCATCAAACTGAAAATTTATTTTAATCAAACCTGGTAACTATGCCTCTATGCAACAGGGAAGAACTTGTACTTTTATATACCATCGCCACATATTTGTAACTTAGGACATTATTAGCACCGATGAACAGCTACCTTCTGAGATACAGTCAACACTAGTTCAGAAGGTACGGAACTCTAAGGCAAGAATAACCTATAGTTATAAGTTAATTACTACAGTTTTATGGTAGCGGAAACACTTTAGCTTTAAGCTTAATATAATATAGAATAACTTTCTCTCTCTCGTATTGTAATAGGTTCATTTTCTGAAATAAAGAATTTGAATTTGAATTTGAACTGTTTCATAAGTATCAGAATATTCAGTTATGTTTGCTTTTTGTTATAATATATATGAAATTGGATCTCGTATAATATAACGAAGTAACAAATGACAAGCATAATTTTATAGATGTTTATTTCCATAGTTATTAAATTATATTATTCTAAACATGGTGAAAAGGTGAGTAGATAACCATTTGGAGATACTTATCCACAAAGGCAGATATGGCTATATGGACAAATGAGTTAATAAAAATAAAATGGTTAATAAACCAACTGCACAAAGTGCTCAGATTTTTCGGACACAAGACAATAGTCTAGAAAGACTTTTGATTACTGTCACGCTCGAAGGAAAAAGAGAGATGGACGGATAAGACTCAAGAAGCTACCGAGACCACCATGCCAACTGAACAGCTGTCTAGGTAGCTCAGGTTCGGGTGGCCTGAGAACGATGGCGGTGAGACACCCTACTCACATCCTTCAGTCATGAGAAAACGGTCAAGCAGAAGAAGATGCAACAAGAAATTTCTGCAAAGTTACGAGAAAAATTGGGAAATAATTTTACACTACACCTAAATCAGAATAAAATGATGTCAGTAGATAAGCAAATTAGAATACCACCAAGATTTGTTTTTGCATACTTTATTATTCTTGTTAATATATTATAGGAGCACAATATTGAGAATACATTATTTTCGAGATCTAAGGTAAGGTGAGGATTAAGAAACATTTAAGTAACATACACAAATAATTATAGTTTATCCGTTGCAACCACGTTTGTGCTATTATTTTGACTAAAGTTAAATCGATTATATAATGGTAATTTTTTAGGTTATTATAGTGCATAGTTTTATTAGAATGCATTTATTTGTAGATGCCATCCTAGGGAGGTATCATTGATTCCCCTGTCTCCAAGTGCATAAGGATAGCTCCCCGCAGTTTTCAGATAGTACCGCCCTGTTGGCCCGCCTTGATTGTTGCCATACCCCATATATCTGAAAGTATAATGGAATTACAAAATGCAATACAAGAAGAATAATAAATATGAAGGGTGGATATATTTTCGAGAAAACTTTGACTTGCTAGTTCAAAGAAGTGAGTAAAAGCGTTTTAGACAGTGAATTATCACCAATTTCTAAAGAGAAACTAGCTCATGCATACTTCTTAGATAGTTGGTTACAATTTTAAATACAAAAGAATAAAATAATACTTACTGGACATCATTATAATGGCAATTGCCGTTTTTGAAATCATCCCAACTATTGCACCGCACAGCAGGAAAGCCCTTGGGGTCGAGGACTGACTCTGCGTAGTACACCCACGCACGATTGTGGGAACATACTTGTGTGATGCAGTCCGGTTGTTTTAACCCATTGTTTGGGTAGAAATCTACATCGCCTAGAGGTAAAATATAAATTCATTAAAACTCTCACAGGAGCCAAAGACACTTAGGAGACGTGTCAATGTCTATAATTTATTATCTAGCGTTGAACCGATTGCAATTGAATAACTTTGCATTGACACCACTTGAAGTTAACAAATATATAAACTATTATAAATCCCTATTTGGGTGTATATAGCAGCTTTTTGGTACAAAATCCATTTTTATCTTGTAACTCAGTTTTAGAATATATTGTGCTGACTCTCGTTTATCGTTGTTAATGGACTTAATAATAATCAGATCCCTTAAACATTATAATTTCATTGTACAAAAAATTGTGACCGATGTAAAATCGAACCTGGTGCCATATGTTTGGGAGTTCGTTAATTAATGTTTAAATGAAATAATTCAGGTTGTTTTCGATTTCTTGAAATGCTACAACAAAGCAGATATTTATGTCGTACTCACCAATCTGTTCGTTCAATCCATATATTCCACCATTGGTATGCATAACATCGACGAAGTCAGCATCCATACTATTCAATCTGTGCTCAGAATTGACGTCATGGAAGCACGGTCCGGCCGGGTCTAGCCCAGATATGCGTCCTACTCTCCGCCCAGTCATAGCAAGCACAGTCTTGCCTGTGAAGCCTGCGATGTGACTCCCCAGACTGTGCCCGAGCAGATGAATCGCCTTATGTTTTAAACCAGCTGTAATACGAAATTATGCTTATAACAACAAAATGTAATATATATTGATTGCTTAAAATATAAACCATAATAGTTACATACAAGTTTTTAATTATTATAGCACTTTTTAATATTTTATTATAGAAGATTAAAGTCGGGCAAACATATTTTACGATGTAGCTGGTATTTTTTTAGCATAATTTTAATTTATTTTTAAAACAAATACATTTGTTGGAGAGAAAGTTACGTCAAGAAACATCATCATCACACACTGCTGGACAAAGGCCACCCCCAAGGCAAAACCATTAATAATTTAGTATTTTGTTTGCACGATTCACATCTATTCCTATCATTTAGCTTTTATTCTTTCTTTTCTAGCACATAAACTGTCCAGTTTGCATGTTGCTTCATCTAAACAGCTCATTAAAGAATCTGGTATAGTAGAAGTTAATATTGAAATCAGCTTACCGTCCATCATGTGAACCAGAGCTGTTCCCAACGCTTCTCCGATAAATTGCACCATAGTGCTGGCTCGCAAATAAAAAAATCTGATAAGGGAACTCGCATCCAGTGCCAATATATTAAAGTTACCTAAAACATTTAGTAAATTGTAGGGTCGCAAACATAGGCAAACTTTTGTAAGAGTATATCATCGAAGCTTAACCGAACTACGGACGAAATTCCTTAATGGTTACTGAACCATGAGTGACCATGTGACTGATACATATGTAATGAAGTATTCTGCAGAAAATATCAACGGTATCAGTAGTCGAACTCATCCATGATAATATTATAGCATTGACTCAAAATAGCCTAATTCGGTGGCTAAATGCAATGATTTTTGGATTACATCCAAATTAGCAACTTCCCTCGAAATGGTTAAGTACGAACTATTTGCTGCAGAGAATGAATATAAATATTAAAATTCTAATTGGAAACTCCTAAAAAAATATTTTGATATATTTAAGTTTGATAGAATTATGCTATTTTATGTTAGCTTTTATAAAAGTTATAATATCTAGCAAATAAGTCTGTGCCCACCTGTGAACCGGTGGTGTTTTAAGCAGTCACCTCGCCCCTTGGCATTGCGCCAACCGTGATCGATCACCACATCGTATTTATTACGCTTCGTGATATCCTGTTGCTTCGAGTTTTGGGTCTGTTTTTTGAATTTTGTATGGTGTCCACTAACATAATCTTGTAAGTAACGAGAGGTAATGACGTATACGGAGGGTGTCTATTTAAATAGAGAGTACTCACAGAACAGTCTTCTAACACATCGTTCCTACCAGGATTCATTATTATAGATTTTTTTATTTAATATAGATAAAATAATTACTATTGTAGATAAAAATAACTATTATATCTTCTTAATATATAAAATCCTTACGTTTCTGACTGACTTACAGACATGCTACAGCCGAAACTATTGGGCGCAGGAAGCTGAAATTTGGCATGTATGTTCCTTGCGGACCGTAGGGGTGCACTAAGAAGGGATTTCCCGAAATTCCCACGGGCTCGGCCAAAACGGGTAAATTTAAAAAAATGCAGGCGTAGCTGCTGGCGTCCTCTAGTTGAGAATAAAATTGACAGAACCGATCTGTGAGTTGTGTAGTCAAAACTTGTGCATAAGGCTGCAATAGTTATATAATAATAATAAAGACAGTTATAAAGCAGGACTTGATTAAGTTCAGGTCACTCTCATTGCTTTATTCTGCGTAAAAATCCTTAAAACATATTTTTATACAATTACTATACAGCTATTCTATGATAGGTTATTTTATGTTTTTTTTTTACCTTCTCTAAGGAAAGCTTTGTCGAGGCCTTTGTAGCTACCCCACGATGGGTCTTCGATAAATCCATGCATGTAGATAATTATACCTTTGTTCGGGTTGAAATGCGGCGTTTTCGGCAACTCGGTCAGTTTAATCAGTTGATACTTGATTGTGACCTCACTGTCGGCAAACAAACCATTTTTGTAAAATAATAATAAGCCTAGTGGAAATATCAACAGACTGCCAAGCAGAGAGCATCAGGTTCGAATCCACCGCGCACACCACTGACTTTTCGGAGTTAGATTTTTAATTATTGCTTGCTCCGTGCCTCAGAGAGCACGTTAAGCCGTTGGTTTCTTCATGAACATCTTTGAAAGTCTTTATAGGGATTCAATATCTCTGAAAAAACTGATACTTATCTAAACCATGAAATATCTATGAATATCTATCCCTTTGGGCTGCAGATGTCAGACATTCAGACGCTCTGTAGAAAAGCTAATATTCAGTCAAATCAGGTTAGACTAGTAAGCGGACCCCGGGTTGTAACTGGGACAAAGCCAAAAGGATGCTATTACCTATGAGAGGTACAAAATAGAGACTGGTGGCAGGCAGGATTACGTGGCAAAAACCAGAAATATACATGTTGCAAATTCCAGAAAACTACAGGATCTTATCTAATACGTGTAATATATATGCGATTTTTAATGAGAAATATTATTTAGCGGGTCTTAGTCGCGGAGAGACTCCCTCCGCGACCACGTAGCAAGCTGGTAGAAACTTAGGAAAATAACAGAGGTATTTATGCCTTTAAATAAGTCAATTATCGCGACTAAGACCCGCTAAATAATATTGTATGATGTATACAAATCGGGAAACTTTAAAATCGATTATTGAGAAATATCACATAAGACTTCAGTTACTATAGACTGAAGACGTCTTTAGTACTGTCTACTGAATGATCTGTCACCAATAATATCAAGCATTGAACTTACGGCGTTATGTAGTTAAGTGTCAATTTGCTTAAGTCAACATCGTTTTTGTTGTACTGGTCGTATTCTAATCCAAGGAGCCGTTTAAATTCAGCACCTTAAACAGAGCAGAGCAGAGTTATAATGTCTGAGTGTAGGCCAATCACAATTTTGCATGGTATATCATAATATACGATGCATAAGTTAACACTTATAATACTGTGGTAGTCATATTTTTTTCTATAGGCTCACCCCTGTATCTCCGAAGTGGTACGCAGAGGTGTAATGTTACACCCACATTTCGTCATATGATACATTTTAGGTCCTACGTAATAGGGAGCGAGCCTATTGCCGTCACCGGGCATATTGCCAGACGCCGTGCTGCTACTGAGAATTCTAAAAAACTCATTAGCACTTTTTCCGACCCGGGAATCGAACCTGAGCCCTCTCAATCAGCAAACGCATACGCTGTCCACTGGACCACGGAGGCAGACGCCAAAATGCATTTCAAACATTCACAGCAGTCATAAAAAATGTTAAAAGTATATACTTACAAAGGCTGAAGTCGGCAAATGTTGTATTCTCTATTTTGTTTCGGATATTCTCAAGTTTACAGCTATGTGCGTAACTGGGTTGTATCCACATAGACAAGAGACATAGCGCAAATATGATGGATAGCCAAGTCATGTTTCCTGGAGTAAGTGAAATGTTATCAAGTTGTTGAAGCTAAAATGGAGTATTCATGCTTTGATAATTAATTTAATATCAATGCGAACGTGGTACTGGATGTCAATGTAGAACCTTCGAGTACTTATTTTTATATTGAACAAATAATTTTGACTTTGACTTCAACCGTGCAGATGAAGTACTATATTATTATGTTTATAAGATCAATGTTATGGTTATGGTTATTTGAATTAATTACCTGTTAATCCTGTAACGGTTAAGTTATTCGGCTGCTACCAAAATAACTGTTGTTCTATCCAAGTTGAAAATAAATAAGCTAAGATGAAAATGCGGCGTAGACAAGTTTGAAAAGTTTATCAAGTTTAGGGGTACAAGATATTGAAGACAAGATGTCTAGTCTCTGTAGACTGCGGTGGGTAGCAAAAGCTGTGCTTGCTTACTTATTTACTTCTTTGGAAATTTGAATAGAGAAAGAACTTTACCGAAAATAAAACATACCAAGTGCCACATGGAATCGTCGTTCCCGACTGTCACCTACATATTATTATGTCTTTGACAGTGGTTTCAGGAGGCACCCTTAAATATAATGGTACCAGTTTTATTATGAAATGACGTCATCAACTTAGTTTGAACCAATGTAATAACTTTGTAACCTAGATTATCAGCCTTCAGTTAAATAAATAGACAACAATCACTTACAAATTTTAGCGAGTAAGCAGAGTAGTCGATGAAACGTGAACGAACGAACGTTGAACTGACTATCTATCAGCAACCGTTACTTCACGATTATAAAACAGCTAGACAAAAATCTATAATATATAGAGATGGTGATAATTGGTGGTGGCTAATCTTATCAAACTCATTACTTACTGTAACAACACCGTAAAGATATTTACGGCTGTATAAAAGCCGTAAATAACTCACTTTTGCTTTCGATTTGTTTGGTTATTCAGACCATTTCTCTCATTCATAAATTAAAAAATATTAGCATAGGTACTCAATTAATCAAAATACTCTCATTGGATTGTTAGGATGTCAGGAAAAATAGAATTTAAATATCTGAATTTTTGTTTTCAGGATATGTTATGTGTCTCGCAGTACACACTACTAGGTTGGCAAGAACTAAATAACAAAGAAACATGTGTCTTTACATGCACACTGCCATTTAATTAAAAAAACAAACAAAGCACTTGATAAACATAACATAAATCCTCAAAATACTTAAAATAAAATATTATAAGTTATAACTTAACAATACAACAAGTTTTGAGATATATTACGACGTACAAGGTACATATATACAAATGCTATTAACTATCAACTGGTTTCTTTACATCCTTGCAGATTGGAAAGAACATCAGGTTGTAGGTACCTCTCAAAATAACGCAATTGCCTAAATAGCGTAACGCGAAACTTTTTGAGTGGCATTAGTTTTTGTTTACCACTGATCTCGTGATGATACAGCAACCAGGCATAATTAACGCAGATGTCCAGAAGTTGTGAAAACAACTCTAAATACCAACGATGACCTTTTAATTCTGTACGGTTTAAAGCAACTAACATGTCGGCCAAATCGACACCACCCGTATTTACATTGTAGTGCTTAATTAAATTTGGGCATCTAACTGGACCTTTCTTCTTTTCTTTTTCCTTGTGCCGCATTATATTCTGTACGGGGTGGGCGACGACATAGGTACTTGCAGCTAAGACAAATTTATTGTCATACCACTTCACAACGCTGATGTTGTGTTCGTTAGACTCGATTTGTGCAAAAGGACCCCTATCCTTTTCAACTCGGAATATCGTCAGAGAAAAATAGATTAAAGTAATCAAGCGGTGATTTGCCAAAATCAGTAGATGCGATAAATATGTCTTCTATTTGTGTTGCTCCTTTCTCGGAGCAACACAAATAGAATTTTGTCTTATTTATTGAATTTCATTCATGTCCATTTAGGTAATTTTGGTGGGTTTCAATATGGCTTTTTTTACGATCTCCCGAGTTTCCTTAGAACGACGAAGACGCATAGTCGCTGCTGCTGTAGTAGCCGGACTGCATTTTGAGTCTACAAATGGTGTTGGTGCAATGTAAACTGATGGTGAAGGTATAATGTCAGCATCGTTTTGAATAATAGACGGTGACTCACCGTCTATTATTATATATATATATGGAGTAGTATCAATAGGAATGAGACTGAATCTCGGCTCTTCATGGACATAAACAATTGTGTGCATTTCTCGATACTCATAGACATCACTATCGGAGATGGTTAAATTTTCAACAGAAGTCATCTTAAGGAGGTCTGCACGTCTTGATTTCATCCCCTGAAGAGTCCCTGGAAACTACATTAGCCTTAGCAACGGATTTAGGTACCAAAGCAAGGATTCTTCGACTTCAAGTGATCTGAAAGCAAATCAGTGAAAGCTAAGGAACAGGATTTGGGTTGTATGAATTGTTGTCATGTTTCAAGAAAAAAATTTATGTAAAGGCTCGAATATATATACCAACACTGCTGGTGATGTCCATTTAAAGACACAACATTCACAAAAAGAGTAATTTATGAAGTTGGCAGTGTGTATTTAAATGTATTTAAATGTACATGACCATTAAGGTGATTAGGCACAGCAAAGTAAGCAGTGTGCATTTAAATGCACGCTTAACAAAAAACGTGTATTATTTGATATTCAAAACATATGTATGTATATTCCAAAAACAATACTACCAAAAATTGCGTAAAGCTTGCAGATAGTAAGATTATAACATCTTCATATAAATCACCTAATTTAATTAAAATAAAATAAGACACTTAAGTGAGTTGCATGGGCGCTGACTGACAGTTTGCCATTTTGTTCACCACTGACAGTGCGTAAGCCAGACAGGTATAATTTTGTTTTTCTTAGGTTTAGAAATGTTTAACAAGGCACTTAGCATTAAAATAAAAACAATTCGATGATAATATTTGCCAGAAAAAAATCTGAATTGAATGTGCATATATGTTCACAATGTGGTATAGGGTTAATATACTACTACTTATTAATATAGTAAAATATTATTAAGACGGTAAGTGAAACATTACACAACCTAAGTAATTGATTATAAAACGAAATCTGTATATTGACTGACGGATACGCTACAGTCGAAACTTCTGGGCTCAAGTAGGTGAAATTTAACATGTAGGTATGTTCCCTGAGGAGTGTAGGGAAGTTTCTAAAAAACATTTTATCCAAGCGAAATTTGCGCAAGCAAAGCAGCGGGTAAAATCTAGTAATAGATATAGAGTCACATTGTCAAAGCAGAAAACAATCGTAAACTTGTAATTTAAAATTAATACACTTGGTGATGTGTGGCCAACTCTGGTGTGGGAGTTTTTGGACCGCCCGAAGGCCGCCGACGTGGCTTTACAATTTTTGTCAAGAGACAAGAACCGCGAAAGTCATAAAATCACACAGTCCATAAAATCTCTAACGATACAATTGGACAAAGATACAATTTTTATGTATAAATTTAGATTTATAATCAATCATTTAGGTTGTGTATTGTTTCACTTACCGTCTTAATAATACTTTACTATAATAATGAGTAGTGGTATACTAAGGTTTATTATAATAAAATAATCTAAAATTATTATAAAAAGGCAATTGAACTCGCTTGACCTTTGTAGATACCGTACATATCGGGTAAGTGCATTTTACTAGATAAGACTATGCTGCAAATGCGTAGTAAAATATTAAGATAAGATAAGATAATTTTGTATTGTACACCACAAGTCACATTACAGAGTTAGAAGAGAAAAAGAATATTATTACTGTAAAGGATAAAAATAAAATATATGTATTTTTTTTTAATTTACAACCACTAAATTGCGAATAAACCAGTATCGCGGCTAAAGAGAACGAACGTTCTCACGTGTGGTGATAGAACCTACAACATTCGGCGCAGTGCTAAATCGCAAAGAGGAAGATCAAATCAAGTACGACGAACCCTTCCTTAATTTACATTTTATATTTATTTTGTACCAACCTATCAAGTGTCCTGACCCCTTCAACTGTATAGTCCTCAGTTTCGGCTAAAGTGGCTGAGACGTACGGATGGACCGACAGACATCACGAATCATCTATAGAAACTTATTGGTTTCCATAATGATGCAGAATAGCATGCCATTTACGTAGTAGAATCGCTGTTACGCTACAGACTTAATATGAGGGGTAATCATATTTTAGTCATCAAATATTTATCATCATTATGATCAACTGCCTCCGTGGTCCAGTGGATAGGGTATGCGTTTGCTGATCGGCGGTCCCGGGCCGGGCAAAAAGTGTTACTGAGTTTTTCCGAATTCTCAGTAGCAGCACGGAGTCCGGTGATGTGTACGGTAACGGCAATAGGATGCCCCTCTATTACATGGGACCTAAAATTTCATGGCGAAATTTGGGTGCAAAATTACACCTCTGCCTACGCCTTTGGGGACAGAGACGTGAGTCTAAAAAAAAATTGTGATCATTATTCTCCTAGCGTTATCCCTGTTACATCTTACACTTAAGGGCTTCACACACAGCAGCTATAATGTAAAGATGTATATTATAGCACGATACATCTCATTACATCTTTCCATAGAAATCGTCAGGAGACCACATACGACAGCTATAATGTATATTTTTACATCTTCGAATCTTAAGATACAGAGCGATACGAAAATATACATTTATAGTGCGTCAATCGGGACGTTTGCCAATGAAATGAAGGGAAAGAAACATTACATTACCTGTTGTGTGTGTGATACATAAGCTATACATCCCGGGATGAATTGTACATTAATATACATTATAGCTGCTGTGTGTGAAGCGCTTTATACGCCTCGGATACCGGTGCCCACTTACCAGTACAAGCAGATGTGACGGAATATCAGCTCTTCCACCTAGCGACTACCGTTAGTCCTACGGATATCGTTAGAAAGGTATTTTAAAAACACTCGGGGTTTACTTCAACCGTTTGTTTGTTTAGGGATCCTTTTACGAAAAGGAAAAACCACCAATCGTAAAATACCCCGTACCTCTCCCCGTTCTATCTTCTAAACCATAATATTTAAACATGTGTAAACTATGCTCAATTGTGACATATAAAATGTACTTTCAATGAAAATTTTAACAGTTAATTAGACTTTACTTATTAAAGAGTAATGGTGAATTAGTTTAAACATCTACTTGGGAGCAACAAAATGTACATTGTGCTGGTTTTTTATTATCCTTAGGTCAAAGGGTAACTGAATAATGCTAATACGATAGGGGTCATCGATACGTAAATTGATTGATAGCTGATATCGAGCAGTGAAGAATGCATTTAATGCTCTTTCTAAAGTAATAGCAGAACGCGGCGGTTCAATACGGCTGCGTATCTAGCGTATCTAGTTTTATATAAAAGATAATAATTTATTGAACAACTTTGCATCAAATATTAACCAATTCGGCCTTATTACAAAAGACGTTTTAAGGCTAATACCAAGCTTGAAGGAGCAAAAACTATAGTTTAGACCACAGTGTTATTACAAAATGAGGTTTATCGCAAAACTATGGATCACTTTACGATATAAACCTAAACCAGCGCGAACCCTAGTTTATTACGATAAACCAATGTTGCTTCTTTCACAAATGTCAAATACTTTGTGTATATTGTAACTGTTTTTGGTGAGAAAGCTTGCTAAAATCGACATAAATATTATTGACTCAGTCGGTATCGAAGATATTGAAGATTTGAAGCTATTAAGGCAATTTAGACAAAAGTACAGATTCACAAAAACTTTTTCAATGAACATTTTTGTTCTTCCATCGTAGCAGTACTTCAACAAATAACTTAATAGATCATTTAAATAGAAGTTTCACGTCTTTGCAAACTAAACTTTTATGTAGTGTAATTACTTTCGCTTTTTAAAGCGCGAGAGTGAACTCCGTTTCGTTACACGCTCTTAGCTGTTATTCAAGTGACATTACAAAATATAAACCTCGAAGAAAAATTGGCACCAAGAGAGTAGTGATTATTAATATTTATTGTTAATCAACAAATTTCTAGTGCTTTTGTACCTTTTATATAATTCCTAATCATTATCAATTAAAGTAAACATATTTTTTTTATAAAAATACGGAACGTAAAGAGTGAATGATGTCATGATGAACGAATAAGAATTGTTTTTATCTGTGGTTGATATTTTGAGCTTAGTTTATAACGCGGTATCATAAAAGCTGAGGCTCAAATATGTTTTGTAATAAGAACAAGTTTACACCATTGCTCAGCTATAAGACTTGATCTTTAAAGTACCGGTTAAAGCTAAGGTTTATTCAGTTTTTTGTTATAAGGCCGATAATGTTATTGGGAGATTTTAATTTAAACTCGAGTAATGAAAATGTTAAGAATTATTATCAATATTTTTATCCTTTTGTGAATTAGCTCAGATGAATGAGGTGACTAATTGTAGCGGACGACAGCTGGAGTTAGTGTTGTGCTCAGCATGTTTGAGGGATGGCGTAATGGTACGCGGGGCGGATGATCCGCTGGTGCCGATAGATGCGTATCACCCGCCTCTCGTGATAGGACTGCGGCTTCCCGGCTGCCCGGACCGGAGCCGGCGAACCATCCGCCGCTTCGGACAGCCAGGTACACCGAATAGATCCGCAATGAAATTTTAAAAAAGCTGACTATCACCTTTTATATTCCTCATTAGCGGCCGTGGATTGGAGCCGGATTTATGCAATGCACCAACCATCAGAAGCTGTTGAGGTGTTTTATAATATTTTTAATAGCGTAATTGACAGTTGTGTACCTGAAAAACAACAAAAAGCTGTAGATGGTCGGTACTGCTATCCGGAGTGGTACACGAAAGAAATAATTAAACAAATACGGTTAAAGTCAAAACTGCATAAAAGGTATAAATCTACAGGTTCACGGGAAGACTATGATGATTTTTCAAAATGTAGGTCACGAATAAAATATAGTATTTCTCGCGAATATCACAGTAATCAGCTTAAAGTGCAAAATGAGTTAGCGAAAGATCCAGAAGTCCTTTTAGAATTACATTAACACAAAGAAAGGACCCGTTAGTAGTAAAAAGTGCTAAAAGGAGGAACAATATTATCTGACCCACAATGTGTGACAGCATTTGCGGAATACTTCTATTCAGTGTACCATAGCGAACCGGCGCGGCTCGACGTGGACGAGGCGGTGGCGGCGGGTGGAGCTGGCAGTGCACGCGTGCATGTCCCGCTGCTGACGCTCGATCAGGTGTGCATGGCATTAGCTCGGCCTAAACCAAAGCGATCGGCTGGACCAGACGGTATACCGCCATTTGCTATTGCCGCACCGTATTGGCAGAGCCGCTCGCACATCTTTATAACTTATGCCTGGATACTTCCTATTTTCCTGAAAGGTGGAAAGTCACGCGCGTCATACCTATTCCAAATGTCCCCCATTTGAAGGATCCACTGTGGAGTCCTTTAGGCTAGTGGCAATTCTGTCTACACCAGCCGAGGTATCCGAATCTGCCATCCAACGAAATATTCAAGAGCAAATAGCATCACAACTCTCTGACGCGCAGCACGGTTTTCGGCCGGCGCGTAGCACGACCAGCAACTTGCTGAACTCCATGACATACTTGGTTCCCCATATAGATGCAGGAAAGCAAGTAGACGCCGCCTACTTTGATTTTAAGAAGGCGTTCGATTTGGTGGTTAACCATATATTAATTTCGAAGTTGGCGAGTGTCGGGTACACTCCAAAATTGCTGCATTTTTTTGCCAGCTATATGAGTGACAGGCAGTACGTAGACTACAGAGGTTGCCGATCTGAGCCATATTACACGAGGTCAGGCTTGAGTCAAGGCAGTAATCTAGGTCCATTACAGTTCATTATAATGATTAATGATCTGCCTGAAGTCATTGAAAGTAGTAGCTGCCTGTAATTAGCGGTCGATCTCAAGTTGCTCTTGGCTATTGAAAATGAGGACCACTGTCGTTGCCTACAGCAAGATATCAACCGAGTGGTGGAGTGGAGTCGAAAAAATAAATTACAATTTAATGTAGCGAAATGCTCAGTCTTAACATTTAGTCGGGCAAAGACATCACTCTGCTACAACTACATAGTTGACGGTGAGCAGATGAAAAGAGTGGAATCAGTGCGAGACCTAGGGGTACGAGTGGACAGTCAGTTGACGTTTCGGCAGCACATAACAGACGTGTGCAAAAAGGCATACAAACGGCTAGGATTTGTACTCCGCACAGCAGTCTCTTTTACAAACATAAAGGCCATCTTAGCTTTATATAATGCTATATTAAGAAGCCAATTAGAATTTAATGCCGCAGTATGGTCTCCGCATGAGACCAAATGCAGTGTTATGTTGGAGCGCATACAAAATAAATTTACTAGATTTATTTATTTTAAACAATATGGGGCATATCCCTTCTATCCCTTGATGTATCCAGCCTTGTTTGTGTTAGGCATGGTCGGATACAATAAGTTGGAAACTAGAAGGGATTTATCACTGGCACTCTATGTTTTTAAATTACTCCGCGGTAAAGTAAACAATCCAGGTGTACTACAAATGATAACATTATGTGTCCCTAATGGATACGTTTAACGACGTCGTCGGCCTAAGCTATTGGCGGTGCCTAGCAGTAGAACCAAGCTGTTGAGTAGAACTCCTTTGACAAGAACTATTAACATTCTAAATCTGGTTGCGGACAAAATTGACTTATTTCATTGTTCACTGAGCGAGTTCACAAAGGTTTCGTTGCACACTATATGTTGTTGAGCATGTATAACATATTTAGGTGTGTTATATTTAGAAAGTTTTATTTTTATATACTTATTTTTTTAGTTAATTATAAAATTACATTAATAACTAATATTAAATTAAATTTATTGTTGACGAAAATAAATTTGATGCCTGTATTCTTGAAGACAGATGATTTATTTTAATTATTACTGACTTGTATGGATTATTTATTTTATTATGTAGGTATTAAGAATGAATTTAATTTATTATTGACTTGTAGATATTTTTTGTAATGTATATATGAATTAAATTATTAATTGTCCAATTGATGACCTTTATGCTATTTTTAAATGAATTTAATTTATTATTGACCAATTGATGACTTTTTATGTTATATTATAATTATGAATTTAATTGATTTTTGTTATTTTACGGGAATTTTATTGATTATTATCCAATTGATGACTTTTCATGTTATTATATATGAATTTAATTGATTATTGTCCAATTAATGACGGTTTATGTTATTAATTATTATATATGTATGTATTTAAGTGATTAACTTTTGTCCAATTGATGAATTTTACATACATACATAGACTCACGCCTGTTTCCACGAAGGGGTAGGCAGAGGCATATTAAACGCCCACTTTTCGCCAGTGTTTTGATCCCACGTAATAGATGGCGAGCCTATTGCCGCTTTTCGGGATATTTTGATTGCCAGAGCCTCGTCCGTTGATCGGCAGGTGCACCACTTGCAGGTGAGGTTGGCTTGGGACCCTAAGTTCTTGGTGGGAACCATATGAACCCTATGATGAATTTTATAATATTTATGATAAATAAATTTAATTTACTTTTGACTCTATTGGTGAATTTTATGCTATGAATTTTATTTTATGATTCGTTGTTTTTTGTTTATAGATAATTATTTTAAAAAGTTGACTACACTTTCGAATTGGGGTGACCTGTAAGGGTAGATGTACTTGTGAGTGTAATAAAAAAATAAAAAAATAAATAAAAAATATTAATTCAATCAAGTGCGAATCAACTCGCGCGCGATGAGTTCTGTAGTAGAGGTACACATACATACATACATACATAGACTCACGCCTGTATCCCCGAAGGGGTAGGCAGAGGCATATTAAACGCCCACTTTTCGCCAGTGTTTTGATCCCACGTAATAGGTGGCCAGCCTATTGCCGCTTATCGGGATATTTTGTTTGCCAGAGCCTCGTCCGTTGATCGGCAGGTGCACCACTTGCAGGTGAGGTTGGCTTGGGACCCTAAGTTCTTGGTGGGAACCCTATGCACCCTAGTAGAGGTATCCACCTAAAATATCCATTATCTTCATCTAATCAAATACCACTATCACTTTTTCAAACTCAAACTTAAATATGTTTATTTCCATAAAAATGTTTAAATTTTTTGGACACGTCAGAAAGTCATACAAATAAAAAATAATAAAAAAGTAACTTTAAATGCATATTAACATAGTTGAGCATTGAAAAAAATGCCTGTTCAGAAAGTAGAGCCTCGTGAGAAGAATCAGGCAAGAAACTCCGGGCCACTCTTTTCTACGTCTTGATTCTATACAATTTAAAAGCTTAGTAACTACATTGAATTTTTCATAGGTATATGAGCTGGTGTGTCTATAATGTTGTTGTCAATTAATAAGGCTTTTTTAATAATAATATAAAAGTACTAACTAGCATAATATAGACACAATAACTCACACTCACATGAAACTTAACACTAATCAAACATAAGTAGCCTGTGGGACCGAGCAAATTAATCCCAAGCATTTTTATCTTCAATATAATCTAGCACTGAATAGTACCCTTTTTGGCAAAGTTTACGTTTTATAATCTTTTTGAATTTATTATAACTTAAATTTTGAATATTGCTTGGCACTTTATTGTAAAAGCGCACACATTGGCCTTGAAAAGATTTCTTTATTTTCTCTAGCCGGGTAGCCGGCACTACTAGCTTACTCTTATTTCTAGTATTCAAATTGTGGATATCACTTTTCTTTGAGTATGAGGCCTTGTTTTGGAATAAATATATTAGGTTGGAATAAATGTACTGGCTTGCAACTGTTAAAATGTTTATTTCCTTGAATTTATTCCTTAACGAAGCCCCATAATCCAAATCTCTTTTCTGCAGAACAAAGATGGTCTGAATGTCGGCAGCATTTCCCCACAGGAGAATACCGTATGAAAATTTTCGCCAGCAAGAATCACTTTGAGTTCCATAGTGTTTGTATAAACGACAATGATCATTATACACCTCGTTTAAACAAATTTTCAGTGATGCCGAAAAATATTGTTACACGATTTTAAACTTTCGCGATTTGTATACATCATACAATTTTATTAAAACGGGTCTTATTCTCGATATTTAATTTATTTAAGTTATAAACGTCAGTTAAACAGAGGTATTTATACCTTAAATTAATTGAATATCGCGAATAAGACCCGTTTTAATAAAATTGTATATTGTTACACGTACAAGGTAAACTGATACAAAAATTACCTTTGTTACATTGTTGATAGTTTACTTTAAAAATTGAGCATTATATCTATGTACTGGAAATTGCAAAATATAATAAAGTCTCAACTTGGAGTGCCAACAAGTAAAGTAAGCTATCATGAACGAAGTTACATAGATGAGACAATATCAGAGATGAGCGAAGCAAAGCTGATTTGCGGGCGCTAACTTTGGTTATTTAATTGCAGGTGAGAGAATATTTATTTTTTAGGGTCCCTCAGTAACCTTCAAGGAACCCTTATAGTTTCACCAAGTGAATCTGTCCGTCCGTGGGCTTACCCAAAAACTTTAGGCACTGAAAGCTAAAATTTGGCATGTATACATATAATGTAACCACGCGGACAAAACAGTGAAAAGAATTTTAGAAAATGGTATGCATACTGGTAGCTCCCATACACCTAAATGGGAAAGCGTTTTTTGTTTTTGACAACATTGTATGGGGTATTTATAATGACGAGGGGTTTTCTTTACCCTTTTTATTCCTCTCACTCTATCTTCTAAACCGTAGTATTTAGGTATGTGTATACTATGCTTAACAGTGACATATATGTAATGAGCTTTCAATGAAAGCTATAACGGCTAATTTGACTTTACCTTGTACCTATCTATATGAATGCCATATTACAAAATAATACCTCTGATCTATCTGACGCCATTCTTATTTTTCGATAGATGTACTATTTTCACGGAAAACATTATCACACTAACTCATCTTAATCATGGACGCTTATGGTGAAAAGCACTTACAATAATAAAATGAAACTGCCTCAATCCGGCCATTACGACTACTCGCGGTTTTTTTACAATATTAAGATCGTGTCAACGATAGCTGTATGTAAAATATTGCCTATTTTAATTAACACGCTTTTATAATAAAATATAGGTTGTACTTTGTCACGTTCGCGAATAATTTTATTAAGGGTTAAAATAATATTGTTCTAACAAAAATAGATATAGGGTACTAAATGGGTATAAGAACTAAAAATCCGCCATACCCATGTCAATAAATTTAGATTCTTGATATATTTGAGTGAGTTTTAATAATATTAATCATGAATCTAAAATCGAAATGTGCTGGACGGATTTTTTTAATAAAGAAGATGATATATACCCATATAACTAACTATCCAGTGTAAACGCTCATTGAAATCTATATAGGATCATTTCGCCTGTTCGCGTCCATTTAGTGCAGTTGGCAAGTTTGAAGGAGAAAATAAAAATGTTCTAGCAAATTGATTCAATGAAAAATGTATGTAATGCGTTCATTACATAGTCTATTTTAATAATAATTTTCAGTTTTGGTCGAAACTTGTTGTGTTTTTTTTTTAAATAGACAAACTTCAAAATATGGCATTTTACCCAGTTTGCGTCCAAAACATCCAAATTGCGTCCACCTGTAGACCAGTTTGCGTCCACCAGCTTAGTTTTAACAATATCAGCCTTATAATCCTTCATATAAGGGTGATATTGCTAAGACAAACTAAAGAAAGATTGGCTTTTAACAATTTCTACATTTAAAATTAAAGTTATAAAAAATCTACATTATTATCATTATTAAATCACTTTAAAGAAACTATAAATAACTATTTATTGTTTTCAACATCGATGGAACTTAAAATTAAAGATAAAAAATAACGATACATGTTGTCCAATATTGTAGTCTTCGGAATAGCATAATTTTTACATAATTATGTACATATTTGTCTTATCGATTTCTTCTTCTCACGAATATCACAAAATGCTTTCTTTATTTAATCATCTTTTGTATTTTTTTTCCTTCTTCTTTCTTGTCTCCTAAGAACTCATCTTGAATAGAAAAAAATATGGAATAAAAGAAATTAAATGTAATAATTCAATTTTAAACTCAGTCTTAACCAAAAATGCATTTTAAATTATAAAAATAGGTATATATATAGAATGTATTTATGCGATTATTTCTATTTCTTGAAAATATGAACGCAATTTGCTATAATAATATTATCCCTTGCAGGTATAGTTTGCGTCCACTAGTTAGTTAGTTGTGATCGATTATTCTATCGATTGTATCTTTATTACAATCAATAATGTGGACGCAAATTGGTCATTACAATTGCATACTATTAATGTTAAAATAAACAAAATCCCAATTTCTCTCTCATATTTTAATCACATAAAAATAAGCAACGAAAGAAATCATAAATAGACGAGTTCGCGTCCATTGTGGACGCAAAGTGAAAGTTTTATAAATTCGGTGTTGTAATTCGCGTCCACCTTATTTTAATTGTTAACTATAAAAAAAACAAGCTAATTCATAATTCATACTATTCGTCTTTTCATTATTAATGTCTAGAAACAGCTATGTATCCTAAAATTCGCATAAAACAATAAAATACTTACCGTCAAACACGCCGCTGCATACTATTTTTTTATTTATATCCCGCGCATCTGCACTCTTTTGTTGAACAACCTAGGTTAACTAATTTTTTTAAACAGGATAAGCTGGGCGCACGGAACTTTTGTCTATTTGTGCGTGTCTCTTATACGTAGAGGTATTGGCGATACTGACTTTTCATTTTATTAGTGTGTTAGTATAGTTATTTACGAGCATTTTTAAAGGGAGGTCCGCAAAATGGACGCGAATAGGGGGATGGACGCGAACAGGCGAAATGACCCTATAGGCAGTTTAGACAGGAATATAATTCATAAATTTTTCATCTTATCTTGTATTTAATATATTTTTAACTGAAAAGAAGTTATTATAGATATATTTTGCAAATATGAATCAAAGGACAATTACACGTACACCTAGAGTTTGAATAACAATTTATAGATAATACAAAGTCTTATCTCGTTTGGAAATTAAATCCACGACGCTCGTTGGCAGTGCTAAGCAGGGGGCGGCCATTTGAGGCCATCCTCCTAGTCAATATAAGTTTTATTTTTGGATATCCATATTCTTGAATTAAACAAATTTTTTTCATCGTCGATTTTAAAATTTCGCGATTTGTATAACATCATATGAGAGTAACAAAAATAAGTATTAATTGCCTTTAAATAAGTAAGTTATCGCGAGTAAGACCCACTTAATAATAATGTATGATGTATTTTCATCGTAAGAAATCTTATTAGATGTTCAGAGCTTGTTAGTAACTACGCCTTAATATCCTTAATTTTAAGTACAGTTCGTAAACTCACGTTTTTTAGAGAGTGTTAGATTATTGAAATTAACGATGTCAAGTTTTTGTCATCTTTATAGTACTCATAAATATTACCAATTTTATTAGTAATAGTCACGAGAAAAGTAAGCGAGTTTAACAAAATTAAATAATTTAGTTTAGCTAAACGTTATCACTTATAATTGAAAATTCATTCAATATTTGAAATTAACTCAACATTTATAGACAACATTCAGAACTACTGTATATGATTAAACCGTTTTGCTTTAATATATTATGTACAACACACGGTGTATTCTCAGTAGCCAGGCATTCTTACCATACTAAACTTTTGAATACGACGTTTAGGTACGTGAATACTAAACTAACAACTTTTCGTTTCTAGTATGTTGATATATCGGTATCGACTAACTTACTAGGTACTAACAGTATATGGCCGTGTAAGCCGTGTGGTTGACGGCATAGAATACAAGTGTCACCACCCCCTATCTTCCCGTGGGTGTCGTAAGAGGCGACTAAGGGATAATACGATGCAAATACCATCTTTGCGTAGAGACGGAAAACTCGACATCAAACCCTATACGACTGCCTCGTTGGTCTCGCGGCATAAATGTGCGCGTGGGATCGGGAGGTCCCGGGTTCGATTCCTGGGCCGGGCAGTGTTATTGGGTTTTTCTGTTACGAAATTCTCAGTAGCAGCACGGAGTCTGGAAATGTGCCCGGTACGGCAATAGGCTCGCCCTTTATTACGTGGGACTAAAGTATATCTGGCGAAAAATGGGTGTAGAAATACACCTCTGCCTACCCCTTCGGGGATAAAAGGCGTGACGATATGTATGTATGTATGTGTGTAGTCCTTAACATATCTCGCCCTCAATAGGCATGCGAAAATTATGATGAGCCATTTATTGACTCTAATAGTTATTGTCTTTGACTGCCTCCGTGTTCCAGTGGATAGCGTATGCGACTGTTGATCGGATGTTCCGGGTTCGATTCCCGGGTCGGACAAAAGTGTTACTGGGATTTTTCGAATATAATTAGATTCGTTCTTGAATTTTACGACGATATCTGTGTTTTAAAAGACGTTACCAAAAGAGTCGGTCACATTGCTAGCAAATAAATATCAATGTAGAAAAATAGTCGAGAAACATAAAATAAATAAATATTCATTATACACTGCGTAGATGTGTACTTGATGCACCTTACCAACACTCATAAACAATATTTGAAATCAAAACTCTTACATTCTAGTGTCACACCTGCCTCTTTGTCAGTTATAACTAAAACGGCTCACGTGTGTCCTGAGGGTTTAGGACGTGAACCAATGTCAGACATAATTACAAGCGCTCTCCTGAAGTTGTCGACACACATTATCGATGCACCTCACATAACAACTGATATGGACGCTGGAAGAGAGTACAAGTAACCCTTTTATAAGTTACTCGGACAACAGATAACAAATATTAAGGTTTTGAACACTAACTTACTTATCATGAAATAACAGAATAACATTACGTTCAATAGAACGATTGAAGAGTGATATCTCTATGGATTAGGCGCACAGTGCCACATTAAAATGATACTCTCGTAAAATGCTACACTTGCAAAATGCCACATAAACAAAATGACACATTGGCAAATTGCTACACTGTGGCATTCTGCAACTAATCCATCTCAATGTAGCTAAAATAACGTCAAAGTGATATTTGCTGTCTTCCAGTAATTAGGTGCAAAGGTTTTAAATAATATTATTTAAACAATAAATAAAAAGCAGCCTTAACACTTTCCACCTTTTTGTTTAAAGTGAAGATATTTTATGAGATTGATCAAATACTCCCCATAAAATATATCGCAGCGTGTGCTCTACGGAAGGGCTGAGAAGACATTCACGGTGTATTGATTGAGAAAGTTATAACCTCAAAACAAAGTTTACAATACTATTATGATTTAATATGTACTTCAATACTTGTCGTTGAAATATGTCTTTTCTAAAATACGTTTAACTTTTCCTATCGCAATTAGGTCCCGCTTAGTTAGTTATTCACGAGGAAAGTTAAGTTTAAAACGTTAATCTGTGTGGTATCTAATTAGTATGGTTCGTGAATGGCTAAGTTCTCAAAAGTATAACTATAATACAATTTTATGGTGCAAATTATCGAACAAAATTTCATTTTGTGCTTGTAAAATTCACGTCCGTAGCAAAGTTCTTTACTGAATATTTTGATGTAACATTTATATATTATGTTTCTGTGAAAATTGTATTATCCGCTTGACCGCGCACCGTTTTTAAGTGCTGACTCAGCATCGACAAATTTCAAGTGCGCGCCGCCACTTGAATACGGGCGCGCTCAATAAAATAGTTTTTGTTTGATTGTTAATAACGTGAGAGGAGTGGTGTTTAATTTTTCTGCAACCTAATGAATGATTCATTATAATGGTACGAAACAAATTACGTTTGAATGAAATGTTTTCTTTTGGTGGCGGCCGTAACGTAAACAATGTTGTCTTTAACGACTTACTGTACACTTTAGTTTATCATAGTAAAAGTATTAGCTAAAAGTTGTTTGCTGTTAGTTTTTCATATACCTGGTGATATTATCTATGTAATAAAATAAAGTTATAGCAATACTTGCAGAAAATTATTTAGATGTAAGCATTTGAAAAAATATATATTTCGCTGACTTTGCATTCCGCGCGCGGGGCGTAGTTATGGATTAAAAACATCATTGTAAACAAATTATGTAATGAGAATAATACTTTTATGTTTTTATTGTAAATTAACTGATTAATTACGAAGTTACAGCAAAAAAATAAATAAATATTGTGTATTACTTTAATTATAGACAAAAAATTATCTTAAAAACGGCATTTTTTTTTATTTTATGTAAAAAAGTTAAAATACATATGTATGTATATAAGGTTACATTTATGCGTTGTATTTTTTTTTTATTATGAGTATATAAATAAACCTTTGATAAAATATATAATACTCATATTTTTTATGAGATATTAGCTATCGAAAATTTTGGCGGGAACTTCAGTTTTTTTAGCGGAAAAAAGTAAACAACTGTTCAGATTCCAATAAAAAATATTCTTATCAGAATTGGTTTTTATACTTGGAAATCTAGTTGGAAAGAAAGTTATCTAGGTTTGAATCTGATATATAACATGAAACGGTGTTTTAAAAAATAAAATATGAAAATTGGCGCCAATTCATAAAAAAATCTTTGTTTTATTTTTTTAAATATTAAAATTTTATGTTAAATATTAAAATGTTTCTTTACATTATATTTATTTTTTCTAAAAGTAAATTAGGTAACCTTTCTAACTATGAATAATACTTATATACCTCCCATAATAAAAAACGACGAGAAAAAGGAATATGTCAGAAATATAAAATCGCGCTCAAAAATGGCGGGAAAAAATTTCTAATTTTCACTTTATACTGCCCTTGCGTGGGTTTTAACCATATTATATGGTTTTACTTTATATCATTCGAAAGCTTATTTAATTACGCGTCTATTGATATGCAACATATCGCAATCGGTTAAGTTATCCGAGTTCCACAAACAGATTAGTGCGCAGCGGAAAAGCGTGGGAAAAATTACAGTTTACGCGCTCATCTGTTTTTGCAAAAAGGGAAATTAGTCACTTGTGCGCGGTCAAGCGGTTAAATTAGTTTTGCTTAAATTAATCATTAAATTATTATTATACATCCATTTTATAATATAACATAGCGTGTTATTAATGTCTCTTTCATAGCAAACACGATTCTTGCATTATATAACTATCGTACTGTCATCCGCAAATAAAGTAATGGGATGATTAGTTACTTTGGGCAAATCATCTGTATATATAAAATCCTTGCGTTACTGACTGACTGACAGACAAACTACAGCCAAAACCGTTGGGCAGAAGAAGCTAAAATTTGGCATGTATGTTACTTGGGGACCGCAGGGGTGCACTAAGAAGAGATTTCCCGAAATACCCACGGGATTGGGCAAATAATAGCCGTGGGCATGCTCTAGTTAAAATATAAAATGAATAATAGAGGTCCTAATACACTACCTTGTCCCGGTCCATAATGAACTGTCCGTTGATGAGATGTGTACGTTTCTTCGTTTTTATTTACGACATTGATTTTTTAAGTTCTGTGTATTGTCTTCTATTGGTGAAGCAAGATTTTATTAGGTTGTTTATATTGTCACGTACTCTGTGACTTTACAATTTTTCTATTAGGATTTTATGGTCGACGTAAACAAAGGCTTGCGTCATATCACAAAATATGGCACACTCTGGTATTCTGTTATCCCCCCGAAGTATGTTGGCCACCATCGAGGCATCTCAGACACCCGTAGATGTATTTTGGCCACTTTCGAGGCTAGGCTTTCGAGTTAAGTACGGGTGCGTAATATTTTCGTTGAAAGAATGGTGATATTTCTATTTATTAAGTTAATATTGTATATCAAAAGACGCGTAATTAAATAAGCTTTTGAATGATATTAATTAACACCAAATTATATACTTGAAGCCCACGGAAGAGCGGTATAAAGCGTGCCCGGTATAATATTTTCCCGCCATTTTCGAGCGCGCTATTATATTTATAACATATTCATACTTCTCGTCGTTTTTATAGGATTATAGGAGGTATATAAGTATTGTACAAGGTTAGAGAGGTAATTTAATTTACTTTCAGAGAAAATAAATATAATGGAAAGAAACATTTTAATTTTAAACATAAAAAATATAAAATATAAATTATTGTTAATTGCCGCCAATTTTCGTATTTTATTTTTTCAAACAATTTTTTTTGTTATATATCAGATTCAAACCAAGATAAGGTTCTTTTCAACTAGATTTCCAATTATAAAAACCATATCTGACAAGAATCCGATAAGAATTATTCTTATTGGACTTTGCACAATTTTTTACTTTTTCCCGCCAAAAATAACCGCCATTCCCGCCAAAAGTTTCGAAAGCCAATATCTCATGAATTATAGGAGTATTATATATCATATGATAGGTTTATTTATATACTTATAAAAAAAAAATTCATAGCATAAATGTAACCTTATCTATATATTTTCTTTCAATAAAAAATAAATGCCATTTTTTCGGTAATTGAATGAATATAGCCTCTTGAATTAAATTATTACACAATATCTGCTTATTTTCTTCTGTTATTTTATAAAAAATTAGTTTATTTACAATTAAAACATAAAAATATCAAATATAATTATATTATTTGTTTACAATGATGTTTTGAATCCATAATTACGCCCCGCGCGCAACATGCAAAGACAGCGAAATATAAAATATTTCAAATGCTGACATTTAAATAATTTTCTAAGAAAGCATTGCTATAATTTTATATTTCTGTAAAGCGTATACCACCAGGTATACAAAATAACAAAAGTAAGCAATTTATAACCCATATTGTTATCATGACAAACAAAAACGGCGAGTAGGTCGTCGATAGACGACATTGTTTACAATAGGATCAAGTTCGGCGCGTCACATAAACTAAACATTCCGTCATTCGGTCATCATTCAAACATTACTTCAAAGCTTATTTAATTTACTTTCATAAAAACATCATTTCAAATGTCAACACCCGAGTGACGAGTCGTATGTTTAGGTTTAAGGTAGCACGGCAAATGGCCTTGCTTCGCGGGTGGTCCGGTAACGTCGCGCCGCGCGAACAAGCGTATCAGTTTTTAAATGGTGCGCGCACCACCGGTAACTACTTTTCTTTACTTTCTATTTGTTTCCTTTTTCGAACATAGGTTTGACCACCAATGTGTTTAATTTGTCTGGATATATCCCAGTTCCTATACTTAAATTGATAATGTGACTAGTAGGCTTTGAAATGATTGACCCAACTGATTTAATTATTTTAGTGTGAAGATCGTCATACCACACACTATTAGTGTTTTTAAGGTTCTTTATTATGGTATCAACGTCGATTGGTAGACAAGGTGGCATTAACATAGACTTGACTTTTTTATCCATGCTGTAACATTTCGGTGATTGGTTTAACTTTATTTACAAAATAGTCTCTAAAAGCTTGTGTTATACATTGTGGGTTTGTAATTACGGTGTTTTGGTCTGTGATTATTTTTGATATTGCTTCGTTACGTGCACTTAGTTTTGATTGGTTTATTATTTTTCCATAAAGTTTTAGTTACGTTTCTAGATATTGTTAATATTTTGGGCACGTTGAGCTTGCCTAATTATGCGTTTATATCTTTGTGTTTCCTTTTATTTGTTTTATTTGGGTTTAACCTATATTTCCAGAGCAGCCTTCTTTTATTTTTACTGCACATTTAATGGCACGCGAATGCCACATGGGTGTATTTGTTGACTTAATTATGGACATTTTAAGGGGGAAGCAGAGATCGTAGAACAGTTTAAAAGTTTCCATAAAAGATTCATAGGCTTTGTTTGGATCATTCGTGCGATATATGTCTACAAAGTGAGTCCAATGTGTTGAAAAATAAGTTTACAGCATTCGGTTTTGGAACTCTGTATATACACAATATGATTATATTACTGTTAATTATTTCTACAGCACAGCATTTGAATATCTCAGATATTGATAGCTATCTCTTTAAATTTTCTACACTTGAGGCCTTTTTTATCAATATACCTGCCCCACCACGCTTATTATCTTTTCTACTATACATTGCAGCGACATGACAATTTGGCAGTGTAAGACTTGAGACGTGGTCTCAGGAAGGATGACGGGGTTCAAAAGAAACACTGCTAGACTGAACAGGTTTTTTTATTACGTCTCACTACCGCTTACATACAGTATGACCAAACTAGGTAAGCACTGGCCTGAAGGCTGGAATGCAGACTCCTGCTGCTCTCCGATGCTCGCAGGGTAGCTGCTCGTAGGGTCGCCGATGAGCTGGCCGTAATGGAGGACTGAGATGTGGTCTCAGGTAGGATGTCGGGGTTCGAAAGAAACTCTGCTAGACTGAACAGTTTTTTTATTACGTCTCACTACCGCTTACATACAGTATGACCGAACTAGGTAACCACTGGCTAGAAGGCTGGAATGTAGACTCTCAGACGCCCGCAGGGTAGCTGCTCGTAGGGTCGCCGGTGAGCTGGCCGTAGTGCGAGCTAGGCAGGCAGCTCGGTGGTCGAGGTGCAGGCTGAGCGGAGGCTCAGGCGGTGCAGGCGATGTTGGCCGAGCGGTAATGCTCAGTCGTAAGCCGGTGCAGTCAGGCGCCAGTGGCCTGGCTGTGGAAGCTCGTAGGCAGGAGCGGATGCTTGGGCGGCGGCTAGTAGTGGCACGCCGCCAGCAGCTCATAGCTTGTAGCCCGTAGGGAGAATCGTGGCCCATAGGGAGAATGTCAGCCCGGAGAGACAACCCCAGCGCGACAGTAGATAGGAAAGTAGAATAATAATTGGTTGTCGCTAATTACTTATGCAGACGATTTAAAAATATACTGTAGAATAAATTCATTAGGAGACTGTCTTTAATTACAACAGAATTTAAATACCCTGAGCCAATGGTGTGTAGACAACAATATGTCACTCAATGTAGGAAAGTGCCAGTTTATAACTTTTACAAAAAAAATGAATTATATAAAATTTAATTATCATGTCGACGGGCGTTACCTGAATAGAGTTTCAGTAATTCGGGACTTAGGAGTACTGCTAGATTCTGCACTAACTTTTAACGAACATATAGACAGCATAACTACGAGGGCTAAGAAAAAACTAGGATTTATAATCCGAATGTCAAAACCATTCCGGCACAATAGAAGTATTATTTTGATATATAATGCATTGGTGAGAAGCTCCTTAGAGTACTGCTCAGCGATATGGGCTCCATATTATGCGACTCATATAGATAGTGTGGAATCGGTTCAGGTGCGTTTGGTTAGGTATTTATGTATCAAAAGTGGTCTACGTAAAAACATCCCAAATTATAGTGATAGACTAAAGCACTTCCACATGTTGAGCTTACAAGAAAGGCGAAGCTGCTCTAGTTTATTAATTTTACACAAAATTATTAATGGTTGTATAGATTCACCATTGATTAAATATTTTAACTTTAGAGTGTGCACACGAATAATGCGTCATCATCGCCGCATCTTCGATATACCAATGTCGACTCTGGACGTAACCCTTAATAGTCCCATTACGCGTATGGCAAGGTTGTATAATGAGTGGAGCGATACAATATTCAATACAATTGACGTATTTTCAATTAAATTTATATCATACAGACGCTCTATAATAAATCATTATTTGCATAAACCTTATGATTGATATATGTAGGTATGTACTCACTTTAGGAATTTTTAATTTATTTTAGATGTTGTTTTTTATTTTGTTTTGTTATTACCCTTGTATGTTAAAGTCTCACTTCTGAAGCTATGATTAAATGCTATGCATACCTATTACCTGTTAATTGCTAAATATGTACCTATGTATTAAGATATTCTTGTATTACATCTAGCGATTAAACTCTTGGTGTGCTAAAATAAATAAATAAATAAATAAATTCGGTGCATGACCCTATATGGTTATAATTCCTAGCGAAGCGCTCTGCGGACAAAGCTGGCGTTAAGCGCCTGTGAGATATTTTAATGCAATACGTAGTATTACGTTACAGACTTGTTTCTAATCCAGCCTTGATGAAATGTTCCGTTATACAAATTACATCAATCTCAATCTTATGTGTTTCTGCAAGTTCTTGTTCACGTACAGGTAGGGCGTCAGATTTATTCACAGAAAAAACGTGATGTCGTGTTTGACTTGATCATTACTCCCTGGTGACACGGAGGTGTTGCTGTCTTAATTTTTGTATGATTGTAAATCGATTAATAATGTAGGTAGGTCCTTGAAAACTTTATATAAGCCACATTTAAAAGAACTACAAGTGTTGTTCACTTCTAATACTGTGTGTTGTCTCAGTCTTTCCTACATAGCTCTGTAATCTTAACAGCAAGTTCTCAAACTTATTACCCACGATGACAATCAAGATGTTTTACTTGATAGCAACGTAAGTTTTAACTTTAAAACGTTACCGCTATCTGGGTAGGTTGGCAAAAGTATTCCAAGGCCGTACGTCAGTCACGTGGTTTCGCAATTTAAATTGTCGGTGCTGAAAAGTAGTTCATCAAAGGTGTCCTGATGATAGCTCGCCGTGCACGCAAAGCGTGAGCTGCACACTTGCTGGATTTTGACTCACTGAATCGGTCAGTGTAATCAATATAACGTATTTGATACAGCTAGGATGTAAAATCATAAATGAAGTACTTATTTGTAGTTTAGGAGGCTGAATATTATTAGTAAGGCACCATTTGTGATGTTAAAACCACATAGTCAATATTAAAGTACTTTTCTAATGACAGTATTTGAAAATCCAAACATCGTTTTCCTTAAAATACCTACCAGACACCTATGATAGGTCCGATTTCTGAGACAGGTGATTGAAAACAGGATGCAAAATATTTACTTTGTGAATTTGATCCCAAGGTAGAACTTCACGCGAGCGCACATTCTATAAAATGGATCACTTAACTCCCGCGAGAAATCGTGACTTGCGTAGCATCGAGTGATGGATAATGCTATCTTATGCATGCCTAGCAGCATGTTTTGCACACAAAAATACTGACTATCAGCTGATAGCTCGTACTATATCAAGACAGACAAACCATTTTAATGTAAAACACAACTGTGTTTCACATTTAGTACGATGGGATTTATGCAAACTTAAAACAATCTGAATAATATAATATAATATAGTATATATAATATGTCTTCTTAGTTTACTAAGTATGTGTGTTTGAGTTAGTTGAAGTGAATACTCGGGTGACATGACTGTGCAGTATTTGTGCAAGAAAGTTTATTTCTTACGTCATGGTTGTTTGGATTCTGCCACTGACATATGCATGTTTATTATATGTACATATTCTTAGTACTTTATCCACTGTTTTGATAAACATGGCTGCTGAATGTAATTATCAGCTGAATTATTTCTAAATTTTGATACTATATCGGTATACATAAAATTCTTGCGTAACTGGCTGACTGTCAGACAACGTACAGCCAAATCTATTAAGCACAAGAATCTGGAACTCTTGGAAATGTGCTTACATCCTTTGATGGTATGTAAAGAACAATGGCAGAATTAGGTCTGGGTTTGTTGTGGCGAGCTTAAACTTCATATGAACAAAACAAATTGTTTATTTTTTCTAATATTTTTTATATTTTCACTTTGTCTCGATAAAACCGGATTATTTTATGATAATAAAAAGCATTCCAATTGATTACGAACTAGGTGCTTACTTTATTATTTGATTGTTGACAATGTTAGACAATGGTGTGACAAGAATAAACGTTTGACATTGATGCGTATCGATTATTAAATAAGTAATCGATATGATCGACCTTTATAGGGTTGGTTTGGTATAAAATATAATAATTAAAATGCAGTTAATTAATTGTTAATCAACATTATATCAATAAGCTAATTATTTTGTAGAAAAACAACTTTTAAATCAAATAAAAACGTCACAGCATCGTTTTAACGTTATATCGATTTCACATAAAATCGATATAAAATGTGCAGGCTCTGCTTTTGTCTTTGGCTGTGACAGGTAGATGCTACAGAATAGTTCTGCGTTTAGATGTCAATCTGACATAATGCCTTTGGTAATTCAAACGTACCCACATTGTTCATTCTTAACTAAACATTAAACACCGATATCTTCTTTTTCCGGCTTTCCCGAGTGAAAATAGAATAATTTATAGACTCTGTTACTTACGCCGAATATTTTGATATATTTTTTATTACTGAGCGCTTCAATTTAATTTCAGACATTTTGATGTATGGAGATCTGCCATTGTCCTTTGTGTAAAGAGCCCACGAAAATATTCTAAAGTGGCGGATATAAGCATTACAGAATTCGTTTTGTACAGAGTAGGGTTTGGGTCCCGGGACGTCCCGTGTATCGAAGTCCCGAGAAATTTCGTAATTTTAGCTGTCTCGAGTCTCGGGACTTTCGTGTCGAGACTCGAGACGAGACAGTGAGGATGAATTCATAGAGAACTTAACTGATGTCGAAACGGACTATGAAACGAACTATCAACAATACCAACCAATAGACGAAATTAAAAGAGTGCTTGATGAAACAAGGTTTTTAGTGAAATTATTTCAAAAAAGTCCACTGAAAAACAGCATGTTACAAACATATGTGAAATCAGAATTTAGGAAAGAACTCAATTTGCTATGGATATTACAACTAGGTGGAATTCCATCACTGTGATAGCAGAACGGTTCCTAAAACTGAAAAATTGCGTGAAGAAAGCGTTGATTGATAAGTGGAATGAAGACAATATTCTTCATTTTCAGTCAATTGTCGATTTGTTGGAGCCAGTCAAGATAGCTGCGGAAGCCTTAGGTCGACAAAACGCTTTTTTACTTACAGCTGAAGCAATTATTGACGTGTTGCTTACAAAAATTCAATCAACTACAACGTATAATGATTTGGCGAAGTGGTTTTTCGAAGCTTTGAAAGTTCGCCTAGAAGAGAGAAGACCACAATGAGTTGCAAGCTTGTTAAAATATTTGCACTCCGGCCACCACACATCTCAGTCTCAAAACACGGACCTTTTTACTTCGAATATTAGTAAAACTGCACTCATTGGCTTTGCAGAAGAACTGTATTGTAGGCTTTTCGAAAATGTCCCTTGTATCCGCACAACAGATGTGGAAATAATGGCTGCTGAACCTAGGACCAATAGCTTTCAAGTATAGGATGAGCCTGACGAGTCTTTTGTCAACCTAATGGAACAAGCAATATAAAATATCCAAGAAAATGTACCCGAGATTTTGGAAAACAAAACAAGAGCAGCATTAAAGAAAGAGTTTCAGCTGTTTGAAGTAACTGGAAAACGTACAGAAAGTTTGGAATTACTGTATAAAGCCTTAAGCACAATAAAACTGACGTCAGTTGAAAACGAGAGAGTCTTCTCCTTGTCTGGTGGCATTATTACAAAAATCAGTAACTGATTGTCGGACAAAGCTGTTGATGCTCTGATTTTTTCAAAAGCCTTTATTATTAAATCAGCAAAGAAGTCTAATTAATGTGTTAGTTGCTTCTTTAAAAGGCTGATTTATAATTACGTTTTATTAATTTTATTTAGATTATTAAACTATGAAACAGAACTGTGCTTATGAGAATTATCAATTTTGTGATTATGAACAATGATTAGATACTAGGATTTTAGATAATAGTAAAGGTTAGTAAGTTATTACTATAAGATTTACCTACTTAGAAATGAATCAGTATGTGATTTAAAAAAGAAACAAAATAATTATTAAGACTGAGATTAACCTAAGTTATGAAGATATTATAATTTTATGTTTAATAAATGTTGATTTTTACAATAATGTTTCATTTTTAAAACGTTTTACCACAAAGTAACTCGAATGCTTTAAGAAAGGCTTAAATCACTTAAAAAATTGGCAAACATTTGAAATAAGATTCTTTTCTGAAAAGTCTCGCATTCCCGGGAATTCCCGGGAATTTTGACTGTAGGCTGTCTCGTGTCCCGGGACTTTGAAACTGTCGGGAATTCCCAAACCCTAGTACAGAGCTTTTGAGGACAAAGTAGAATGAGAAGGTACGCAGTAGGTAATTGTTCAAGTTAGTTTACTTAGACTGGAGCGTTTTATATATCGCATTGTTGTTGATATTTCTAAAATATTCTTAAGTTATGCAACTTGTTGAAATGTAGAAAATTATGTGCTTTACAGTGTCAATGACCTTGTTTAAAGACACGTAAGTTCAATATAATTGAGGCGTTTGAAATATAAGCGGTGTAAAAAGACCCTTAACGAAAATTTTAATCCCATATAGTACCAATCATTACGAATATTTGTATACTTCGGCACCATACTTGGGAAATTGTTGGTTCAGGAAATATTGAGGCTCAAACTCACCATACAATTTTTCTATTTGGGATAAAATCGATGTAATTACCACGCCAATTTGTTCTATAGTTGTCCTATGCATGAGAGGATATTTGGAGCATTGCACGCGCGCACTTTAAATTGCGGCTTAAGCAAGGCTACTACTAAAATAATTCGTTTCGCAGGTTTTATTTTTGCTAAGTATGACTTGGCATGATGTCCAAAACGAGGAGACTTCAGCTTGGTGATAGGTCTTGTGACACCCTGTATCTCAAGAGACAATCAGTAACAAAAGTATTTGTAATAAAATAATATTGGAAACCGGCACATCCCGATAACAATTATAAAATAATATAGAAAACCGGCACATCCCGATAGCAATAATATCTTTTGCGGGGTCGTCCGATATTTATGAATAGCCAAAACGTGTCCAAAAAGGCACGTTTGGCTGTCCATAGAGGGTTGTTAGTACCTACTCTTATGTATGGTAGTGCTAGTTGGGTATGGCAGAAGAGTCAGGAAAGTAGAATAAATGCTGTAGAAATGAGAGCACTGCGAAGTATGTGTGGTGTTTCTTTGACTGACAGAGTAAAGAATTGTGTGATAAGAGAGTATTGTGGGGTAAAAGAAGATGTAGTGACAAGCATCGAGAAAGGCATGCTAAGATGGTTTGGGCACGTGGAGATGATGGATGACAAAAGACTGACCAAGCAGATATATAAGGCAAGTGTGGAAGGGACAGGACGAAGGGGAAGACCTAGGCGGACGTTCTCTGACCAGATTGGAGACATCCTAAAAACAGGACAGGTTAGAAGCACCCTGAACAGAAGAGCATGCATGAGGAATCTGATGGGAGTGAATGAAGCAAGAGAGATATGTCAGGATCGTTGCAAATGGCGCTCCGTAGTCTCTGCCTACCCCTCCGGGAAACAGGCGTGAGTCTATGTATATATGTATGTCATTGGTTTTCGATGTTGCTATGTCGACAGCGCCACCGGTGTCAATAGTTTATGACATCATACACTTTAGGTATCTTGTTTGACATTCACAAGAAATTCGAAGATGTTCTACGTTTGGTATTAAATAATTGTAAATAATAACTTGTTTTGATACAATGCATATATACTTGATTGGATTGGATGACGAAAGACTGACCAGGCAGATATATAAGGCAAGTGTGGATGGGAAGGGACGAAGGGGTCTTCCCCTTCGTCCTGTCCCGTCCAGGCGGACGTTCTCTGACCAGATTGGAGACATCCTAAAAACAGGTCAGGTTAGAAGTACCCTGAACAGAAGAGCATGCATGAGGAATCTGACGGGAGTGAATGAAGCAAGAGAGATATGCCAGGATCGTTGGATGCGTTGAATGGCATTCCGTAGTCTCTGCCTACCCCTCCGGGAAACAGGCGTGAACCTTTGTATGTATGCATAATATATACTTTATTTTCACTACAATATTTGAAGTGAGAATTTAGTGTCAAAAAACTTAGTTTCTGTTTTCAAATTTCCAAAGGTAGCCTTGGGATTTAAAAAGATATGAATAGTATCGTAGTAGTTAATCATCCCATTCTACGGCAACCATCATCATTATTGTGCTATTATGACCATTGATAGGAATTTAGGATTTAGAATTCAGGGAGCATACCCGAAAACAAACCCCAATCCAAGGTGTCAACCGACCCGTGCCGAGGGATTCGTGGCCAGAGGGCAAGCTGGTCGCAAACGGAGGGTGCATGTGTTGGTGGTCACAGGGCACAGCTGGGATTCCACCTTATCCCCGTAAAGGGCTCTGCGGGGATGGACATTTTAAATCCCTAATGCTCGTGGGAACGCTATGAGAACTGAAAATTATATTTCTCCAGACGGCGGTGACGCGGTTCGCAACCCATCACGACTCGTTTCCCGCGAGGGCGAAAAGCGGCCTACGGAAAGCCGGTATGCAACATTAAATGTTGGAGGAGGAATGGATGGTAAATTGAATGAAGTATGCCAGATGATGGATGATAGAAAGATTGATGTTTTATGTGAATGAGACAAAAAGGAAAGGTTGTGGCCCCACCAAGCATGACAGCTAAACGGCTTATTGGTCTGGGGTAGACAGTACCACCAGAGCCTGCAAGGGAGTTGGTTTAATACTGTCTGCGCGAATGAATGAGTGCGTTAAGGAATATGAATGTGTAAATGCTAGACTATTGTGGATGAGAATGAAAGTAGGACTTACTCGTCTCTTTATTGTAGCGGTTTACGCCCCGGTCAATACAGTAGCGGGTATGTCACAGCAAGAACAAGACGAAAAGCAGGGATTTTGGGAGAACTTAAGAGCGATTTTGAGGAAATGTAAGGATAACGAAAGATTGATCTTGTTAGGTGATTTCAATGGATGGGTGGGAGTTAAAAGAGATGGATTTGAAAGGGTTTTAGGTGGATTTGGTGATGAGAGTGTGAATGAAAATGGAAAAATTTTGCTTGAGGTTTGTTAAGAGTGGAGCTTTTGTGTGACAAACACCATGTTTGATCACAAAAGAATACACATGTATACGCGTAAGGCTAAGAATGTTAGAAGAAGTATGATTGATTTTGTAATTGTAGATGAACATTTTAGAAAGAATGTGTTAGATACAAGGGTGTATCGAGGGATCGGCATCCACACAGACCACTTCTTGGTAATGAGTAATACATATAATAAGTGGACTCTTTAAAGGATGGCGACACCGAGAACATAATGAAAATAGGGTCTTAGAAAGAATAAAAGTAGAAAACCTGCAATAAAAAGATGTGAAAGATGATAAGCGAAGATTGATAGCAAGATTTGAGAGGTTCGATGGCATAAATGATATGGAAGAATTATGGCAATCTTTTTAAGAAGAGATAGTATGTGTAGCGTCTGAAGTATGTGGTGTGATCAAGAGAAGGAAAATACGAAAGGTTAAGAATACATGGTGGGACAAGGATGTACAATCAGCGGTGTCAGAGAAGAAGAAAGCTTGGTTAGATTGGTTGGCTGCCAGAGCAAATGAAAGAATGGGAAAGGCAACGAGTGATGACATAGATGAAGCAAGAAAGGAGTTTGTTAAGTCAAAAAGAATTGTGAATGAAATTGTTAAAAGGAAAAAAGAGGAAAAGAAAGATGAGTTTGATAGCAGACTATCTGAAGATTTCCGGAGAAACATAAAGTTTTTCTGGAAATCCGTTCGTGCAGTTCGAGGAAGAACTCAATCCTCAGAATACACGTCAATCAGAGACAAGAATGGAAAGATACTGAATGGTGAATCATGCGTGCTGAAGAGATGGAAGGAGTATTTTGAAGGTCTATGTGAAAGAACGGCGATAGAGACATCGATCGACGAAATGAATGGTAATCATAGCAATGATGAAAGCGATATTGGTGTGGATGAGATTTTGAAGGCGTTGGGAAGTATGATATTAGGTAAGGCTGCAGGATATGATAGGATTACAGTTGAAATGCTGAAGGCTGGACAGGGCATCATAGTTGGTCAGCTGGAGCGCTTATTTAACTTGTGCTGGAGCACCGGCCGAGTACCTGATGACTGGGCCACAGCGGTGGTTGTGCCTCTTTATAAGGGAAAAGGCTCACAACAAGACTGCAAGAACTATAGAGGCATTAGCCTTCTCAGCATTGTTGGCAAATTGTATGCGAAGGTACTGATTGAAAGAGTTATGGAAGTAACCGACAAGAAAATATGGGATGTACAAGCAGGATTCCGAAAGGGTATGGGGTGCACGGATCAAGTCTTTTCCTTGCGGTGCGTAGCCGAAAAATTCTTGGCCAAAGGTCAAAAGGTCTACTGAGCATTTGTGGATTTGGAAAAGGCTTACGATAAAGTGGTGAGGAATGAAATGTGGTCGGTACTGTCGATGTATGGGGTGAACAGCAGCCTCATACGAGCTCTGAAATCCCTTTATGAAGATTCTAGAGCTTGTGTGAGGATAAATGGGTCGTACACGGATTGGTTTACCATCGAGACAGATGTTAGACAGGGATGTGTAGCGTCGCCGTGGCTGTTCAACCTCTTCATGGACAGTTGTTTGCAAGATTTGAAAAATAGTGACTGTGGATTGAGGATGAATGAGTTACTTGTCAAATGCCTCCTTTATGCTGACGATCAGGTTATAATTGCGTCTTCAGCGGAGGAGTTGCAGGAGATGGTAACAATCATGCATGGTGCGTTAGAGAGGAAAGGAATAAAAGTGAATGTAAGTAAAACGAAAGTTATGGTTTTTGAAAAGGAGGAATGCGTTACGGCTTGTAATGTTATGATCGATGGACAGCGAGTGGATCAAGTGAATGAGTTTGTATATTTAGGTACGCTGTTTACAAGAGATGGTAAGAATGTAGAAGATATTGAAAGAAGAGTTAATGCAGGTAATAGAGTGAATGGAGCTCTGAAGGCGTTTATGAATAGCCAAAACGTGTCCAAAAAGGCACGTTTGGCTGTCCATAGAGGGGTGTTAGTACCTACTCTTATGTATGGTAGTAATAGTTGGTTATGGCAGAAGAGTCATGAAAGTAGAATAAATGCTGTAAAAATAAGAGCACTGCGAAGTATGTGTGGTGTTTCGTTGACTGACAGAGTAAAGAATTGTGTGATAAGAGAGTGTTGTGGGGTAAAAGAAGATGTAGTGACAAGCATCGAGAAAGGCATGCTAAGATGGTTTGGGCACGTGGAGAGGATGGATGACGAAAGACTGACCAAACAGATATATAAGGCAAGTGTGGAAGGGACAGGACGAAGGGGAAGACCTAGGCGGACGTTCTCTGACCAGATTGGAGACATCCTAAAAACAGGACAGGTTAGAAGCACCCTGAACAGAAGAGCATGCATGAGGAATCTGATGGGAGTGAATGAAGCAAGAGAGATATGTCAGGATCGTTGCAAATGGCGCTACGTAGTCTCTGCCTACCCCTCCGGGAAACAAGCGTGAGTCTATGTATAGGAATTTAAACTTTCGTGGCCATTTAAACTTATTTTAAATAGTCTTCCGGGATATATACCACGCAGCTTTGTTTGGAGTAACCGATATTTCGGCACTGTTGCAAAAGCCATTTTCACGGATATACTGAGGGTATTGCGGGTGGATGGATGTTACGAGCAAGTATAATGGTCTACCCATTTTCTTACTCGTTTTTTGCGTACTGAATAAAACTACCATAACAAATTTTAACATGTTTTACTAGATAAAGAAACTTGTATAATGTATTTTACTTGCAGGAAACTTCCCTATTAATTTGTGTAGTTACAGTAGACCGTTAATTACGTGGATGAGTCGGTGAGTGCGATTGTCAGTTTCTCTCCGGCTAGTAACTCGTCGCCTCTGGTGTCGACCGGCTTTCGTAATATCCAATCGCAATATACTCTGTTATTATTTGAGTATGATTTCAGGATAACATTGGTAGTTCAGTTTAAAGTAATAAACAGAATGTGAAGAAAATACACGAAACAAATAGTACTTATCTCTGACAAGGGACGGAGAGCTCAACATTCAGCCCTGTACCAACTCAGGCTGGTCAGCATGGTATAGTAGGCCAAATCCTTTTATTGAATCACAGTGCTACTGTTAAGAAAATTAAGATAGGCCTAAATCTAGCAGTAAACTTCCGAAAGACTGTGAAGGAAAAGAATATTTATTAAAACATGAGGATACCATTTTGCTCTCATAATTACTCCTTTGGCTCAGTGACTGAGTCAAGGGATATTCATGTGGCTCGGTTTTGCAAAGGTTCTCGCCAGTCATAGGTTGCAAGTTTACGCTTTTATGTAGTCATAACAAAATTAAATTATATCGCAACATTATAAGCCAAATGCCATGAAATTAAGCAATTTTATTATTCACTTGTTTTCTAATAAGTCGTGGTAGAGAAAATTGGCGTGAGCAAATTAATATTAAAGATAACCATATTAGAAACCATCTGATTGTAGCGTGTCACTAAATAGATTTGCTATACAATTATCAACCAATAACAATTATACCTATATATTTTTATTTTATATTATCTAAAATCAAAAATGGACAATAATATCAGGATTTTACCATTAAATTATATTCCAGAGATCTAAAATACTTAAACCAAAATATTATTTGACGAGGCGGTGGCATAGTGGGCATGTAAACGACTACCATCACCTGGTATTATTGTATACGTACTATAAATATTCTATAAATCTTTTACTACAAAGTGGGTATAAGATGCTAGTACAAGCATGTTCACCAACTAAATTCATGCAGCATGTGGCATTTATTTAACTTATAGTACTAGTAAACCATTATACGCTGCTTTCACGTCACGGCTCTATTTCGACCCATTCTATTAATGAACGAAACATGTAGACGCTACTCGAGAGAGCTGCTCTGAGGAATAAACATCAAGCGAGGAGTGTATGTAGACAAATATGCACATACTGCACATGATTTATTTTCAACTGAATGCAGCGATGTTGTGTCTACTGCTGAAACTATATCCTCTTCGTGAATTTTTAAACAAGCCTTTATTGTTACTTCAATAAATTATGATATTCGAGAAAAATAATAAATGTCTTTCGTTTTGTCCAATTTTAATTTGTCCAGTTGTTGTGTTATTTGTATGTAATTTAACAGACAATTAAATTTTATTTTGTAATTGACTCTAATAATCATTTACCTGAATAATTCATTTTTGCTTAAAAAAACAAATACCATCAGATCTGTAGGTACTGTAATATTGACAAAACATCTAATGCGAATTCAGTGCCTTTCATTTAAAGATGGTAGGGACTTCGTAGAAAAGTTGTCAAACCTACTGTGTAATCTTGCTAGACTAGAAAGAGGACCTGTCTTTTTGGGAAACAAGTTTTATTTAGTTTGAAGTGCATAGTTTTACAAAGTAGTTGTTTGAACTTGCAGTAAACTTAAGTCAACTTTCCTCAGAGTTTCAAAATAAGGAAGATGCAGTCAAAGGAAATAGTTCAAGTTTCTTAAATTTCAGTGCAAGCTCTGAGACTTTGAATCTATTCGACTTTGTATAGTCTTAAGATATAAATCTACAATAAATATAATTGGGCCATCGATTAGGTTTGGTAGCTTTTTGCAACTTTGCGTTTAAGTCATCATCATCGTCCAAGCGTTATCCTGGTTGCATCCAAGACTTGCACGCCTTGGAGCCCGAGTTCCGCTTACTGGTCTAACCAGATATGACAGAATATTAACTTTTCTATAGAGCGACTGGCGTCTGGCCTCCGCGACCCAAAGGGTTAGCGATATTCCATAGTTTAAACCAGTATCAGTTTACTTGAGGGTACTGACTCCCCGCAATGACTGTCAAAGTCCGTTATGACAGCCGGGACCGAAGGTTTAAAGTGCTCTCCGAGGCACGAGGCAAGCGATAATTAACAATTTAGTACGCACTTAACTTCGAAAAGTCATTGGTGCGTGCCGTGGATTCCAACCCCATACCCTCTGCATGGCAGTCCGTTGGTATCTCCACTAGGCTATCGCTGCCTAATCGTGCAATAATGTTGACGTTTAAGTATTGTACATATTTAAAACATCGCAATAACTTCTACAAATAAGAAAATAATCATAACCATTCACCAGCAACACAGTTCAACGCAATAGCCCGCCGTCAGTTAAGCGCTTTAAAGCGCGCTAAGTACGCATAATCTGTTTGTCGAAAATTTAAGACTCAGTTTTTTCCGCCAGCGTAATTATCTTTATGATCTAAGTTATGTAAGATCCAAAAAATGCGTCTATCAGTATTTACAAACATTGAAATATGATCAGACCGAAGAACTGCTGTCACACTCCCGCGACCAACTAGGGGCGCACCATTTGTTGCGTCGCGGTGGGGCCGCAGAGGAAAAGGAGGTGCGGTGCTGTAAGGTTGCCGTCCTCCCTATCCTCTGCGGCCGTTTTAGTGCCTGCGGACGGCGAGCGCTGGAGCTGCTCCCCGTCCGCCAAAAGGCAAGGAGGTGGCGTAGTGTCCGCGCTGCCTCCCAAGTCATAACGAGACGGAGCCCGCCAACACCAACGGCGGGCCAATCTCGGGTGGGTCACGGAAAATTATGCTATCCGCGAATCGCGTGACCCCGTCACTACACGGGACCCGTAGGGACACCGTGGTGGTTTTAGTAGGTATGCCCCGTTGTAGGGGAGAGCCACCACACACCTCCACCGCCAGTTCCTAGCCCGGTCAAACACACTCTGGCCGGGTTGGCGTCGTGTTGAGATGGCTCATAAGGAGAGTTTCCACTGCAGTCAACAAAAAAAGGGGTTACCAACCAAATTAAACTTAAATAAATGGTCGCAAACATAAATCTTAGGGCTACTGCGAGCGGTATAAATACTTTCGTTATAGCGCTTGACCGACCCGACAATTAGCACACACAGAAAGTGCTGCGTCAACTTAACAAGTATTATCTGAACGAGGGAACTGGATTAGAGCCAAATCCAACTAATAAATATAGAAAGGTATTTCCGCTAATTACGAAGTTCAACTACCGCTGAATTCAATATTCAATCTATCCTTTTTTTGAGAACGGGGAAACGATCATAGAAAAGCATTTAACGGGTCTTAGTCGCGATAATTTACTTAATTCAAGGCATAAATACCTCTGTTATTGTCCTCCGTTTCTACCGACTTGCAATGGTCGTGGTCACGGAGGGACTCTACAAATCGCGAAAGTTTAAAATTGATTATCGGGGAAACATTTTTTTAAGTAGGCAGCGATAGCGTCGTGGAGAGACTACCTACTACCTACTAACGGACGGGCATGCAGAGGGTATCGGGTTCGAATCCATGGCACGCACCACAGACTTTTCTAAGTTATGAGCGTATTAAATTGTTTATTATCGCTTGCCTCCTGGCTCAGAGAGGACGTTAAACTATCGGTCCCTCCTATCATGAAGATTTTTGACAATCGTTACGGGGAGTAGTAGTTTTAAATGGACTATTTGTGTTGTTTATTTGAGGATACTTATCCTCAAATAAACTGATACTGGTCTGGTCTATGCAAAATCGCTATCCCTTTGGGTTGCGGAGGTCAGACGGCTGTCGCTATGGAAAAGCTTATATTTCGTCATATCTGGTTAGACTAGCAAGCGGACCCCGGGCTTCAAGGCGTGTAAGTCTTGGATGCAACCAGGATACCGCTAGGGCGATGATGATGATGGCTTTTTCTAAACCGCAATTAAAAGTAGGCGCGTGCAATGCTCGAAATACCTACTTATCTATGGATGCATTCTATGTCCTAAGTCCTGGAAAATCTGTTCTTAGTAGATACTTACTATACATAAACTATTTCCCTGTCAAATGATAGTGGTCCAATGTGGTTCAAGCGTCGCCAAGGATAAATCATAATTTTTCCATAATGCTAGATTGAGGCTACTCACGCCTACTGCCCGGAGGGATAGGCAGAGTCTACAGAACGCCGTTTGCCACGATTTTGACATACCTCTCTTGCTTCATTTACTCCCATCAAGTTTCTCATGCATGCTCTTCTGTTTAAAGTACTTCTGATCTGTCCTTTTTTAACGATTTCTCCAACCTGGACAGAGAACGTCCACTTAGGTCCGACGCCCCCTTCATCTTTTCCCATTCATACTTGTCTTATATATCTTCTTTATCAGTCTATGTCAAATAAAAGTTCAGTTCATAACTTACCTTAATAATGATATGGTTTGTAAGGATGTCTAGTTCGTAATCTTATAACTAAGACGAATACAACTAATGCCATTTAATAAAACCATTATCATTTCTCCTGTTAGTAAATTCTTACGTAACAACTGACTAAAAACTTAGGTTGAAATGGCAACAGCATTCGACATCATAATGATATGTTACATGTAATAATTATACGTTATGGTCTGACAATAAACGTATTACTTACATCAATCAAAGGCAAAATACAATTTATTTTCTAACTAAACGGGGCGCAAAGACCCTTAACGAAAACTGAAATCCCATATTGTACCTACACTACGAACATTTTTTTCTTCAGCACCATGCCTGGGAAACTATCTATCCATGATGACGAAAAATTTTTGAATGCGATGAAAACGTAACACTAACTATTAAACAAATGAAGATTTAAAAAAAAGAATTCCATGTTTTTTAAATAAAATTAATTTGCAGTTAGAAATATTAGCCAAAAAAATGTTATTTGATTTGAAATGGCCAGTACGGCAGAAATAGCCAATTAGAGGGCATCTATGGTTTAAAAGAATAATATCATTTAAATGACCATTGTCTGAATTGCTCATTCTTTCAAAGATTGTTCTTCATGTGGCCCACTAAGATTGATGTCACGTAAAAAAATGTAAAAAGGAGGCTAGCCTTCTTTTTATGACATTTAAATTATACGTCTACTTGTAAGTGATAAAATCAATATCGTGATTGAGTCCTTCTACTATATTTTATTATTACGGAACCCTACATTGTGCGGAGCCTGACATGCACTTGACCGCGTTTTATATCATCGCGTCAAACAACAACACGTATTTCTCATCAAGTGTTCCCACTTAGTCGGTCGGGCTGTTTGGCCGGTCCGGCTGTTTGCCGAGTCCGGCAAAAAACGCGCCAGTGGCAGTATAATTTGAGCTGTTCACCCTTAGCCAGATCCGATAAATTGATTCGGGTCCGATCAATTTAATAAAATACAGCCAATGACCCGCATACACACTTAAGTGTAGCAGTGATGAATCAATCACTGCTACACTTAAGTGTGTATGCGGGTCTCGTGTGTTATTAACTTACAATTTGTAATTAGCTGAGTTAATAAAATGCAGCTTTCTAAGATTATATTCACCATTAGGTTTCTTTTTTTTAAACTTATGGTTAATTTAAAGTTTGGCACATAAAAGTCGAATCTGCCGTTAAGGGCAAACAGCTTAAAGTAATATATTTTTAGAGTGCTTTTAAATGGACTATTTGTGTTGGTATTGTATAGGTTAGCCTCTTTTCTACAGTACATTAAACGGCACTTCTAATAACGACTAAATTTCTGAAAAGGTTAAGAAAGGATATTTTAGTCGTTGCTTTTATTACAATTCTACATATATAGCTGGTCACATATACTGTTTGTAAAGGCTGCTACACACAGTGCCGGCGGCACGAGCCGCCGGCTTTTGTCGCGCGGCTCTTACCGCCGGCTTTTGGCGGGCGTCTGTGCCGCCGGCATCAGCCATTCTTATCATTCCAGTTGTGACAGTCGTGTAGAACGCTAGTGAGGTGACACTTTGTAATTGGTTATCGAATACGATGAATAACGAAATCGTCAACATTGCCATAGCTGTAGCTAACATATTAGTATGTAAAAAAATTAAAAGAAGAAGAACAAAGAACTATACAAACATACAATTAACAGACACAAAATTCACACCAATTTCTGTTTCGTTTGGGGATCAAATCCATAACACTCGGCGCAACGTCAGGTGGTCGCCTAAGCCACTAGGCCAACCATACAGTTGAAATATAAAGAATGTCTCCTACATATATTGTAAATCGAACAAGATTACTGTAAATGCTTTTCTTTGGTGGTTGATTCTGTTAAATGTAACTTGGAATCGATTTGATCTGGAGCATGGTCATCTCTTATTTTCCGCACCACAATTGATTCATTTTATGGCAGAATTTAATGCAAGTTTATTTTGTAAATTATGTTTCTGTTTGGAACAAATATGTTCAATTTTGTTTATTAAACTTGATGCTGAAAAAGATTGTTTACTTGTACTTACTTGATACGATACCGGATCGATCCACTGGATCGTATCAAATGGAGCGGATCGATACTTGGATCGATACATTGTGTTACGATCCATTGCGATACAAAATATCGATACATAAAGCGCTTGGATCGAGCATCCCTAAGACGCAACCTGAGCAGCCATGCCGGCGGCCAGGCCGGCGGCTCTTTCGTGCGGCCAGGCCGGCGGCTGTGCATGCCGCCGGGCGCACGCGGCTTGGCCGGCAGCACGGCCGCCGTATGCCGCCGGCACTGTGTGTAGCAGCCTTAAAGAGAAAATTGCCTCTAGACGCAATTGAAACACTTTTGAAGCAAAATATAGCTACAGTTATTGCTCTATAACATGCCTACTAACATTCTAAATGCAAAACTGCACATGTATACATATAATTTGCTCTGTTTCCACGTCAAATCAGTTGAACCATATTTAATTAATTATAGAATAAAAATATATTATCACCCCGACACAAGGCTATAATATAGTAAAAAGTTTGAAAATATAGATTATTGTGATAGTATTTGGTTTTTAAAGCAGTGATAGCCTTATGAAGAGACCAACGGAATGCTGCGATGGAGGAAAAGAGATTTTATAATTTTCTCGAAAGATGTGAAATAAACTACATTATCCGCTCAAGGTACCGCTTTAATTTGACATTTATCGCTAAAGCATCACGCGGTCGTTATCTGACCACCCGCGAAGCAAGGCCACTTGCCGTGCTACCTTAAACCTAAACTTACGACTCGTCACTCGGGTGTTGATATTTGAAATGATGTTTTTATGAAAGTAGATTAAATAAGCTTTGTAGTAATGTTTGAATAAACCTAGTCCAACCTCTCTGGTTTGAATGGTGACTGAATGACGGAATGTGTAGTTTATGCGACCCGCCGAACTTGATCCTATTGTAAATGTTCACGCCTGAACATAAGAACTTTCTAGAGCCTGCCCTGGAGAGGCGCTAGAATGTTCACGCCGGAACATGACCTTCTTGAAGCCTATCCCGGAGAGACGCCAGAATGTTCAAACATGAACATGACATTCTTGGCATTCCAACACACATACAACTTATCACCAAGGAAGATGCGTGATATTTTAAGATCATGTAATTTATCACGTACGGCGGTCGGCTCAGACATGCTGCATCGGCACAATACACCGACGGCACACAACTAAATACGTGTATATGTGTACATAGAATAAGTTTAGTATATAAGATTATAGTTTTAAGAAATAAACCAGTCATTAGCTCACTCCCGGCTTTGACTGGTTTATTTCTTAAAACTAATGTACAAGTTAGGGCCTAACCTTCGATAGCTCTTAAGTATAGCCCTAAGCTTGCACGTACCTAAACCTAGACTTATCCTAATTTAAGCCTACTGGTTCCTATATCTAGCCTAACATATCTTATGATATACCTATCCCTATTTTAGATCTAACTCTAACCTAACTCCCTAGTCTACCCTAGTCCTGTTAGGTATAGTGTATAGCGAGGCCGTGTACACTGTGGTCACACAGACTGTCGCGTATACAACCCTAATCCCTAGTTCCCTAGCAGTCCCTGGGATCCCTAGGCCGGGATATCTGTCGCCGGGAGACCTAAGGCGACAGACGGAAAGTGGGTAGGATTAGGGTGTAGTGAAGTGGGTTTTCTCACTGCCGGTCGAGCAGACTCACAAGACCGATCATGGTGACGGCTAAGGGTGTCTTGGCCGCAGTGAGAGGTGAGGGGTAGGGTATGAGTCAAAGCCGGGAGTGAGCTAATGACTGGTTTATTTCTTAAAACTATTATCTTATATACTAAACTTATTCTATGTACACATATACACGTATTTAGTTGTGTGCTGTCGGTGTATTGTGCCGATGCAGCATGTCTGAGCCGACCGCCGTACGTGATAAATTACATGATCTTAAAATATCACTCATCTTCCTTGGTGATAAGTTGGATGTGTGTTGGAATGCCAAGAATGTCATGTTCATGTTTGAACAGAAAACAATGTCGTCTATCGACGACCTACTCGACATTTTTGTTTGTCATAATAACAATATGGGTTATAAATTACTTACTTTTGTTATTTTGTATACCTGGTGGTGTAAGCTTTACAATAATATAAAATTATAGCAATGCTTGCTTAAAAAAATATTTAAATGTCAGCATTTGAAATTTTGTATATTTCGCTGTCTTTGCATGTTGCGCGCGGGGCGTAATTATGGATTCAAAACATCATTGTAAATAAATTACATTTGTTATTTTTATGTTTTAATTTTGAATGAACTAATTAGTTATAAAATAACAGCAAACAAATAAACAAATATTGTGTAATAATTTAATTCAAGAGGCTATATTCATTCAATTACCGAAAAAACGGCACTTATTTTTTATTGAATGAAAATATATTGATGAGGTTACATTTATGCTATGAATTATTTTTTTATTATGAGTATATAAATAAACCTATCATATGATATATAATACTCCTATAATTCATGGGATATTGGCTTTCGAAAATTTTGGCAGGAATGGCGGTTGTTTTTGGCGGGAAAAAGTAAACAATTGTGCTAAGTCCAATAAGAATAATTCTTATCGGATTCTTATCAGATATGATTTTTTTATTGGAAATCTAGTTGAAAAGAACCTTATCTAGGTTTGAATTTGATATATAACAAAAAAATAGTTTGAAAAAATAAAATACGAAAATTGGCGGCAATTAACAGTAATTTATATTTTATATTTTTTATGTTTAAAATTAAAATGTTTCTTTCCATTATATTTATTTTCTCTGAAAGTAAATTAAATTTCCTTTCTAACCGTGTACCATACTTATATACCTCCTATAACAAAAAACGACGAGAAATATGTATATGACTGTTATAAATATAATAGCGCGTAAGTGTATTATTTGGTGTTAATTAATATCATTCGAAAGCTTATTTGATTGCGCGTCTTTTGACATACAATATTAACTTAATAAATAGAAATATCACCATTCTTTCAACGAAAATATTACGCGCCCGTACTTAGCTCGAAAGCCTAGCCTCGAAAATGGCCAAAATACATCTACGGGTGTCCTAAGATGCCTCGATAGTGGCCAAAATGCTTCGAGGGTTTATCACTTTCTAAGCGGTGAAGGAAAACAACGCGAGGAAACCTGCATGTCTAAGAGTTCTCCATAATATTCTTGAAAGAAATGTGAAGTCTGCCAACCCACACTTGGCCAGCGTGGCAGAAGTATATTCTGCCACGCTGGCCAAGTGTGGGGGCTGCATAGGCTGTTTAGCCTTACCCCTATCATTTTGAGATGAGGCCCGTACCCAGCAGAAAGACAATTTAAAATCAGAGCAGAATATGTAAGTAATTTCTAAATCGAATCACCAATATGTGACAGATTCTACATACGTCATTGGGTACCTACTATACATGGACTCTTAGTATACGTATGAAAACTGAAGCTCGGTCATTAGTAGATTTGTTAGTTGCCCGATTAATTAACGAGCCCTGCAACCCCGTGTGGATCGGCGATCGTTCTATTTAGACGATTTTCATGGTTCACTAAAGAGGAAAAGCGAGCACAGTAAACCTATGTCAATATGATTAGAAAGATCCCTAGATAAAAAACATGTATTTATACATATGCCTCTAATTAATGGAAGTGATATTATGTATTATTACAAGTATTTTCTTGGGTTTACAGATTCTATCGCGATATATTGGTTTTATATATAATATTACATTTAAACTGAATGATTTAGAAATATATTTTTTATTACTAGCTGACGTTTCAGTGTCTTTATAGTAGGCGTGGTCACGGCAACAATGCAATACATATTTAAAACCAATATATCACGACAAAATCCGAAAACCGTAGTTTGAGTTCAAAGATATGTTTATGTTGACGCTGTAAGAGCGATTACGTAATACCGCGCGCCGCATGCAACTGACCGCATTTAAATTTTTCTATGAAAAGGTACGATGTCAACGCACTGACTTGCAGCAAACGCGTATACTACGGTCGACATATAAACAGCTGCCAGCCGCATGCTGCCCACCGCTAGATGGTTCAAACAGGATTAATACGATATCTTTAATAAGATAATGGCAAACCGCTATAAAACCAGGACGTTGCAGTTAACCACATAAGGCCTTGCGGTTGACCGCATATTCTGCGGCCAGCCGCTAGTGCGTTCACGCTCTAAGCCCTTAGACCAGAATTGATGTTTGTTTATTCTTACTACCGTTAAATTGGCTTTCAACATTTTTTACATTATTTATTTTTCAATATGTAAATTCTGTTATAAGTAACTCAGGAACTAAGTTAGAATAAGAAACATAACTCGAGTTCACGAGACGTACCTATTCAGTTAAGTTACCATTGTCTCATCACTGGTGTCTTGCCAAATCCAAGTCAATCAACAAACGCGTCATTCACGATTTATAATGTCTCTTACAAAACTAATGAGAATTGAGGATCTTTTGAGATTAACTGAAATATCTTAGGTACATTTGCTGGAACATATTAGAAATGCTTTGCTTTTTTACTAATTTTTCCTTAATTTCAAAACTAATTAAGACCCATATATACCTAATAATTATTGTATATGATACAAATTTAAATTTGTATGTGATCAGGAAGTGATTATCCATCACAAAAGTTTACTGTATGTTAATAAACGATTGAAAGACATTTAAATTTTAAAAAGTTACATACCTAGGTACTTGATTTTCTTTGTAATTACTTGTTTGTCCTCAAAAGAGGCATTAGCTGTTCAAAATAGGTCTTGCACCAACATAGTCATATTATTTAATATAACTATACCCTAGATTTTTTTTGTTTTTTTCACTCAAGGAAAATCACTATATTATAAAATATATAGGTACTATAAATTGGAGTAGCGCATCCCATTGAATCATATTGACTCCTGGAACAGTAAGCCAATGCAGATAATATGATTTATGATATTCGAACTTGGGCTGATTTATTACGCGCCGAAATTGGTAACCGATCGACTAACTTGTTCGCCCACGGGAAGACAGGGCTAGAGAGGATGAGCTTTGCAACTCTGTGGCGATTACAATCGAACATTTTGGGACACGGCTAGCATATTCTTAATTTAAATGTTTTTTTATATAGCGTCATGCCTGTATCCCCGAAGGGGTAGGCAGAAGTGTAATATTACTCACACGCTTCGTCTTATGAAATTTTAGCTCCCACGTAATTGAAACTTGGACCCTGACCAGCAGACGCATACGCTATACACTGGACCACGGAGGCAGTCATGTCACATGAAAATCATAAAAATCTAAAAATACGTTAGCTATCTGATTACTAAGAAAATGCCTAACGAAAGCAAAAAATGTTACGACTATATACAGGATGTCACAAGACCCATCACCAAGCCGAAGTCTTCTCGTTGTGGATGGATATCATGCCAAGTCATAATAACCAAAAATAATACCTGGGAAACAATTTTTTTTTAACTTTACAATTTTTTTAAACCGCAAAGCGCGCGCGTGCAATGCTCGAAATACCTACTTATCCAAAGGGCATCTAAAGAACATATTGGCGGGGTAAATGCAGCGATTTTGTACCTAATTAGAAAAAATCCATACTAAGTTTGAGCCTCAATATCTCCTGAACCAGGAATTTCCCAGGTATGATGCCGAAGTAAAAAATGTTCGTCATGATTGGTACAACATGGGGTATCAGTTTTCGTTAAGGGTCTTTTTACAACCTGTATATGTGTGCCTAAACGTGCATACGGCATAAACATTTTTGTTGGTTAATTAATCGTACGAACACATGTGCACTCTTGTTCTCACCTAATATAATCAATTATTGTCCTCGAAATATTAATTCGTCACGAAGATCCAATAAAGCTCGTGAAGGATTAAATGAATATGGCTTCATATGTCACGTCACGCATCTGGCGTAATATTAGCAAACTTCAGCAGCCTGCGCCTAGCACAACACAGACTTATTTGATTTCTGTTTGATTTATGGAATAATTATTTATTGTACTGCTAGGACCTTCGTCATATTTTGTCCACTAGATATTTGGTAAACGGTCCCAATTAGTGATATCTCATTTTGGGTGTCACTCGATAAGACAACGGTAGTTATTAAAATGTAACAGTTTATTAATGCATTCATGTTGTGGTATAATTATGAAAAACGAAAACAATGGTATAAACTTCTTTTCGGAGTTTTTAGTCCGCCTGAATGACTCTGTCATGCCTCAACAATTATTGTTCTTAGGCAATACTGGAGCCGACAGCTTTAACTCTCCGAAGCACGGTAGCGCTCTCATGCAAATAAATTCCGCACGTCTCCCATCCCTAATAAGTCCTATTCATAACTTTGCCAACCTAGTCGGTACGAACGGCGGACCCAGTCATGCTACTTTGTATAGTAATAAAAGTATACGAAGAAGCTTGTGAAGTACCTATATAGTTCAAGTCTCAGTACTGTATTGAAAGTCTTCAATGCACTGCTATATATTTATTTATTTATAGTCTCAAGTCTGTATCCCTAAAGTGGTAGGCAGAGGTGTAAATATTATAGCCACATTTCGCCATGAATTTTTAGGTTCCACGTAATAGGGGCCCAGCCTATTGCCGTTACTGGGTCACATCAATAGATTCCGTGCTGCTACTGAGTATTCGGAAAAACCCAGTAACACTTTTGCCCGACCTGGGAATCGAACCCGGGACTTTCGATCAGCAATCGCATACGCTATGCACTGGATCTGGAGTCTGTTATATAATATTAATTTAAATGTAATCAATTAGTATATGATTTATTTAACTTGAAGCCACACGTCATTAAGAAGGAATTATTAATTTAATGATGATATGTTTTACATGTTTTTGACAAACCGGATTGCCTTAGATATTATTGGCATAAATAGAGAATTTTCCGGCGATCTCGTGATTCAAATTATTAATTTTCTATAACAAAATCCTGTAAATGTCCATGATAAATCAATATGTACTTGCAAACACACTGCCTCACAATAGCTAATTCCAATATCTGATAACGATTTTAAAATGTGAATATTGTGGCGGCCTTGCTTTCTCGTAAGGGAGTAAGAATAAAACAACTTCATAGACTTGCATTGCTCTATATTTCCAACTGAATACAATTAGGAACGATCTTAAGCTAAACAATATACTATTTATATGTATTACATACATATACACGCTGATTTTTAATTGGTTTTGGAGCGAAAGCCATCTTATTACTTATCGTTAACAGAACCTAACCAGCTAATAAAATTTGAAATCTAAGCTATAAAAATCGTAACAAAAATATTAAATTATTGGTACAAGAGTTCGTAGTTATGAAAGAAATCGCGCGCGCCGATGTATGTTCGATCGTGCCATACACATACCTACACAGATAGATATTAAACATACGACACCCACAGACAAACATTGCACTGTAGGTACAGACCCCGACCCCGGCGTGCGCGCATCGCAACGCGGGGCGACAGGGATAGGGGCGGGGGTCGGTTGCAATTTGCCGCTCGTCACTCCGACAGCCTTCAGTCTCGCGAAATTAAGTCAACGGGACGCCCGTACGTCACGTTCGACCCCGTCACTGTACCCGTGTGACGTCGCGCGCGCTTCGTAATGGATCGGCATTATGAATATTCCAATATTGAGTTCGCGTCTATGGTGCGAGTGTATTACATGTCTGGTGAAAATATGGAAGAGGCGAGGCGCATGTATTCGTTACCAGACCACCTGGAATCGTTGCGCACGCGAGGTATTCACTCACCCTAAATGCCATCACCAAACACAATCCTGGCTGTATACGTAAGTACTGTTTATTCTGTGGCTGTAGTACAACGCCTCATACAAACAAAAGACAATGTGTGAAAGGTGTAAATTGATTGTGATGTACGAGTACCTAGGCAGCAAACAACAAAGGTAAAAATTTGGTTTATTCATTATTGAATACCTATTGTGATTACATTCTTATAAATACCATAGAAATACGCAAGTACTAAACTTTTCCATTGTTAAAATCTTTGTCTAGTTATTCAAAAGATAATGTAGGTACCTATGTCTAATAACGTAACGAATAATTCTTAGTTAATCGTTTTTCTTCTACTAGTTCATCATGATTTCGTAAACACACAGCTTGTTTCGACGATTTTTGATTCTAAGTCCGAGTAATGTTCCAAGAAATTATTGAATACTTAGTTACATAGGTACGTTTATTATTTTAATTATTTATTACTGGCGTAGCGGTTTAAGCGATGTTTGAAACAACTTGTGTGATTCATAAATTGTTGTTTCGACTGCTGTGTCCGTTATTGGTAGGTTTGTAATGTCCCTCGTGAGACAGAATTTAGCACTAGGATGCGGGAGGGGTTCTTAAAAAGAGAACAAAATAAGAAAACAAATGTGTTTAAAATTGTTGGCATCGTAATTACCTTAATCGTATTTTCTAAGTAAATTACGTAGCGCACTAACTACCTACAACCGCTGTAGGTAAACAACAGCTGACGGCGGCGCCCGGCGCGCGCGGCGAGGTCATGACCGCGCGGCGCTCGAACATTACCTACTCATAAATAAACATCGTTATCCAGCGGGTCAAGGTCGTGGCATTCGACACTAGGGTTGCCGCGCGTACCCATATAGCATGCACATTTTTTTTAAATAATAGTTTAATGTTATTACTTGATATCTTTATGTAATTAAGAATCTATATTTCAATTTGTCCTTGTGTACGTTATTAAAATATCAAAATTAAATTATATTTTAATAATCACTCGTAACTAAGTCAATACAAAATAATAAATGTAGGTTTTTCGTTAGAAATAATTTAGAAATGAAACACATAAATATTTTTCAATTACTTTTTATTGAATATTTTTTGTTAAAATATTCCTAGAAGATATTTACGTCTACTTGGAATAAAAACCAACAACTTATTTATACTGCTTTCTGTTAGTTTAAGATGTCTGCTGAAAAAAAAACATTTTAAGTAAGAAAATGACCGTTCGACTTCATTTAACATAACAAAGACGTATTTATTTTAAACTTGTGAAATAATTTGAAAAGTTTATTTTGGTAATTTTTCACTTAATGTTAGTGTTGCCAATTTTTAAAATATGTTAACACTTTTTAACATTACAACAAAAATATGAAAGTAAAGAATAGATTAAAACATATTTTCAACATAGATCATTTAAACCTATATTATATTTTAATTAAATAAAGGTATTGTACGATATAACATAATCGAAAAAGCTTATTAAATGTATGCACCTACGTGACGCATACGTATGACAACCCTATTGTCGTGCGCTACCGCACTGCCACCATTTTTACCCGCCCGATAACGATGTTTACTCATAAACAACAAACAACCGTGTGTACTACGTATTTCCAGCAGTTACTGACTTTTATAACTTTTTTGTTTTAGGTGCTAGGTGAATTTTGATTTTGAATATGAATAGAGGATTTTATTTCGGACATGAGATTTCTTTTTTCCTAAACCAATAAAAAATCAGCGTGTATAGTTTAATAACATTCGTATAACACTGCCTGAATCATTAAATAGAATGTGTAACAATTCCAAATATGGAAAGTGTATGTGCGCACGGCACATAGCATCCCCCTAATTTAATAAAAATTACATAAAATATATTCATGAACAAAACACGAACAAGATACAATACATGTTTAACAAAAACACTTTTGCAGTATTAATGTCTGTCATATCATACCTACTTGTTTCATATTGCAACAACTTCTAAACACAGCAAGACCTATCGAGTACACATAATTAAAAATCTAAAATATAATATACTCATCTCTGATTCCTTAGTAAAATTTGTAAAAACCAAAACTAAAACTCTAATAGAAAATCTAAAAATGTAAAATGATTTGCAATATCAATATACCTATTATAGTTGAATAAAAAAATAAAATAAAGAATAAGTGTAGAATAATAAATAATAAATTAATTTTATGGTAGGATTGCAACGCGTATTATTTTGTCACTACACTTTCACAAAATGCCCATGAAACGCACTTTTCCACACTATCACTTGGGTAGTAGTCGGCTGACTACCATGATCGCACCGCGCCGTGATGGTAGGCAGTTCATACAACTGGCGTCGCATGTAGCTGCCGTAGCCTCGCTTGCACCTCCTCCATACGAAATATACCAATACGGCAAACAAGATGACCAATATAATCAAAATATACATTTCCAGCGTCTCCAGCATGCGTTGGCTGATCATTTGGGAGCTGCTGACTGCATTGCCAGCACCATTTTGAGCTATGATGATTTCTTCACGCGCCATTTGACTCTGTGCTTTGCCGATGACTATTGTACTTAGTTGAATAAACGAAATTATTGTATCTAAGATGTGTTCGTTATCTTTCCAATAATTATAATGTGAATCGTACCACTGGTTTCACTATTCGTCCAGGGCCTCAAGTCTGGTATTACAATAGTGCCAAAATGGTCGATCAGTGACTTCATAATTGTTGATTTTGACAAGTTTGGTAGTCTACTGTTACAATGGTGTCATTATGATTTTCCGATGGTCAACCACTGACACTCCATTGAAAGACATGGCATAGATTGGCAGTCTCGTACATAATGACAAATCAATGACAATGTATGCGGTAGTCTGGTAATATTTTGACAGTTCCTTTGATTAGTGACCTACCATCGTAACGCCATCGTGCAATCATTGCTTTTGACGAGTGTTTGCTTGTGAAACATAGTGACAGACAATCAAAGATTTAATGTACTACGAAAAGGGGACAATGTATTCACTGCGAACTAATATTCTCGAGCTAACTAACGAGCCCGTCGCTTAACGAGGATGACTACAAACCCTTTTACGGATATTCCCGAGGCGGAATTTGTAAAAACGTTTCACTTTAGAAAGGATTCAGTAAGGGAATTAATTCAAAAACTCATTCCCCTTAAGGCCTGACCGCGTTAAAACGATAGCGTATCGGCAGAAATGAAGGTGAGAAAACTGAAGTTAATATTGATTTATTCTTCTATTCCTAAAAACAGGAAATGAGTTGATTAATATTATATTATTATTGCAGATTCTGGTAGCACTCATTTTACGCAGGATTTTACAAGACCTTGATTGGACAGAGTGCCTTCCATGACATTTCGCCAATTACTGTGTCGCGGTCCATTAAACAAGTTACAGAGGCATTATATAAAATATACCATCAATATATTAAAAGGAAAGGAATATTATAGTTCGCCAAGTTCAGTTTGTGGTTTTCCAAATTGGATGTTCAAGTAGACTGTACATGTACATTCTGCCTTCCGAAATATACAAGGACATCAAAGCTAAATACTCATATTCCAAACATAAGAAACAGGAAATTCTATAATATTTTTAATGGTAAGTTTGTAGCTGTGCTTTTAACCCAACTATGGTGGAGCTCAGATGAACATAGTTCATCTGAGTGGCGGAGCTAAAAGGAAAAGGTAATGTTCTTACACATTGGGAATGGAAGTGTTATATAATGATGACTATAGATAGTGACCAGCAGTGGCTTGGTACTTAAGTAAATGATAATGTTATACCTATGTGATTGGTATAGGTGTTGTTGAAATAAAACCAATGAATGCTGAATAACGACTGACTATTTATTAATAAGTCTCTTCATTATATAGAAATTGGGTACATGAATACATATGTAGGTTATAAAAGTGAATAGCTTACATCACTACATCTCCCTCATACAGAGAAAAAAAAATTAAATGATCATTTATATTTTTTTTAACTAACAAGTGACATGAATATAATATCATTATATTATCAACTTAGATTATACAATAACTAGCTTGATTACAATTTCATTGTTGTTTATAGTTATGAATGCAGTTTCATGTTACATAATAAAGGTACGATATATCAGTACAGGCTTTAATTACATGAGTATACAATTCTTATAATTACTGCATACACAAATTTAATAATATACGTATGCAAATGTAAATATAAAAGAGTACAAAGTTAACTTATTGGTTACGTACGTTTAAGTATTGTATGTGCTAGGGTAATACAATTTTGTTCTGTTTTTTTTGTACAAAATAAGGCTTTCCTTTCTTTAAAATTTCTACATTCGGTGTTAAATCTTGTATTACAGTGACCACAAAAAAGATCATCTAATTTATTTTCATTTAATTAAAATTAAATCGTTTGGCTTATACTTGACTGTTTTTAACTTTTTACATACATACATACATATCATCACGCCTTTTATCCCCGAAGGGGTAGGCAGAGGTGTATTTCTACACCCACTTTTCGCCAGATATAAGTACTTTAGTCCCACGTAATAAGGGGCGAGCCTATTGCCGTACCGGGCACATTTCCAGACTCCGTGCTGCTACTGAGAATTTCGTGACAGAAAAACCCAATAACACTGCCCGACCCAGGAATCGAACCCGGGACCTCCCGATCCCACGCGCACATTTATGCCGCGAGACCAACGAGGCAGTCGTATAGGGTTTGATGTCGAGTTTTCCGTCTCTACGCAAAGATGGTATTTGCATCGTGTTATCCCTTAGTCGCCTCTTACGACACCCACGGGAAGATAGGGGGTGGTGACACTTGTATTTTATGCCGTCAACCACACGGCAATGCCGTCAACCACACGGCAAAACTTCTCTGAACTTTTTGTCATAATGACATTTTCTTTTAATTTTACTACTGATACGGAGTTACGTTTATTCTCTGGTTTATTGGCTCGCGCCTCTCTTTGTGACGTCTGTCAACGATATTTCAACTCACATGAGTACTCGTCATGATTATATAAAGGCTCGACATGATCTAACGATAAGTTACTAGGAAGTACACAGTTTCTGCCAAAAATTAATTCACAAGGTGTAAACTTACTTTCTGTGTGTACTGCTGTGTTGTAACAAAAACATCAGAACGGTAACCAAGAGCTCCAAGTAACTGGATGGTTATCCGTGAGAACTGAGATAACTATTTAAATGTTTGTGCGTGTTCTCTAATGAACCAATTGTTTGGTGGTGATATGATGTTGAATTTAAATGCTTAATACTTAAAAGTGTGCATACTCCCTTAAAAACTGCTGACATAAACTCTGTTCCTTTGTCTGTCGCAACCTCTCGTGGAACGCCATACCTTAAAATAAAATTATTGACCAGGGACCGTGCTACTTCTTCAGATTTCTTGGTAACTAAAGTATACGCTTCGATGTATTTACTTAACTCGCACTGTATTGTTAATATATAGACATAACCATGTTGATCTTTGTCTAACGGCCCTACTAAGTCAAGGTATATTTTCTCAAATGCGTATGTAGCTGTTGTAGCTATCGACACTGGTTCTTTAATTGGTATGGAATGTTTTTGTGTTTGACACTTATGGCAACGTTGCACAAATAATTTAATATCTTTTTCCATACTCGGCCAGTAATAGTATTTCTTAATGTTATTATACATCCTTCTGATGCCCGCGTGGCCACTAGTGGGCTAAAGATGGAAGTCATTAAGAATTGCTCTTACATCATCTTTGTCAGTTATTCTTTTTACACCCTTCAATACACAAATGCGTGGTCCGGACCACCGCTTTACATTTTTTATTTCTTACTAATTTATTTTCTACTTAATAATTTTTGAATAAATATATCATTACTTTCCTGCTTTAATATGTATAATTCTTTAATATTTATCTCATTACAACTTGACTCTAACTCTTTCACAAATTCGCTTCGCGTTACTCGTGATGAAGAGTCTAGATATTTTACACATAAAATACTCATACTTGGTACATAACAAAAAACATTGCTCTCATAATTTATCAATTTGTTTTTCCTATAGTTTTGCAACTTGTCATTATCAATAAAGATCAATTCCACAGAATCTTTCGGTTTATTATGTGTTTCTACAACTCTCGGTTGATCAGACCGGTCGTCCGTAGGAACCATAATATCCGAATAAACTGCTTGACTTTTATTGCTACTCTTTTGAGCTCGCGTCATAACATTAATATTTTCGTTCGTCTTAACTCCTGGTGAGTAATTCGTGACAACACGTCTGCAGCCGTATTGTCCGAAACCTTAATATATTCTACTATAAAATCATACTCTTCTAACTGTAATCTAAATTTAGTGAGTCGGCTAGATGGTTCCTTTATATTGAACAAATATACTAAAGGCCTATGGTCAGTTCTAATAATAAACTGCCGACCGTATAAGTATGGCCTGAAATGTTTGACAGCCCAAACAATCGCTAAAAGCTCTTTTTCGATTGTTGCATAATTTTACTCTGACTTATCTAAGATAAGCAATTGGTCGTCCGTCTTTGTTCAAAAAGATAGCACCTAATGCGTAATTCGATGCGTTGGTTTGTAATATAAACTGATTTTGCTCTGAAAAATTAGGATATTGTAATAAAGGGGGTGTAATTAGACTTTCTTTTAATGACTCAAAACTTGACAGACATTCATCTGTCCAAACAAAAGGCACATTTTTCTTTGTTAAATAATTTAAACTATAAGCAAATTTTGCGAAATTCGGTATAATTTTTCTATAGTAATTTTAAAATGCTATAAAGGTTTTAAGTTCCTTAACATTTGTTGGACAGGGATAATTTTGAACGATTTTAATCTTTTCTGGATCTGGGCGTATGCCATCTCCTGATATAACATGGCCTAAATATAATACTTTTTTCTGCAGGAAATTACACTTTAACGGGTTAAGTTTTAAATTTACTGATCTAAGCCTTTCAAATACGTCCTGTAAATTTTTATTATGCGTTATCAAATTTTGGGCTGATACAATTAAATCGTCTAAATATACCAAGCATTTCTCCTGTGATAACCCGGTCAATGCCAAGGTAATCATACGAGTAAATGAACTCGGACTAGTTTTTAAGCCCATAGGCATTCGTGTCATTTGATACTGTCCAGAGCAAAACGCAGTATATTTTCTTGAACTTTCATCAAGGTCAATATTGTAGTATCCTTGGTACATATCTAAATGCGTGTAATAAATAGAACCAGACAACGAATCAAGTACTTCTGTAATGTTCGGCAATGGGAATTTGTCATCTTCGATACAATTATTTAATTTTCTATAATCTACAACCAATCGCCATTTTTTTCTGACCAGTACTATCAAGTTTTTTCGGCACAAGCAAAACTGGGCTAGACCATTCGCTACGACATGGTTCTATGATCCCATCACTCAACATTTTATCAATTTGTTTCTTTAATTCACCTTTTTGAGAGTATGGTTAACGATACGGTTTTGTAAAAACAGGCGAAACATTAGGTTTTAACGAAATGGTGTGTTTATAAATATTAGTGGTGGCTAACTTATCGCCTGGCAAATAAAAAATATCAGCGTACTTAGCACATAAATTTTCAATTGATATCATTTCCTCCTTATTAAGATGTTTCAGATTTAATGACGAAAATATTTTTTTTACACGATTCGCATTATTCTCTGGTTTATCAAAAGAACATATAGTGTAATCACTAAGCTTATCTATTTTTGGATGTAATTCATCTAAGGTAAACGGTTTATCTGTGGTGTTTAAAATTTTAATTGGAATTAAACCATTCACTGGGTTTGCTATAGAACTGGCTAAAAATAATCCATCACATATTTCTTGAGAATGTACAACACAGTCCTCATTGATATCTGTATGCAAATATTGTATAGATTCACATCTTGGTGAAACATTAAAGCTATTACTCTATCTAAGTAAGGGTAAAACTAATTTATAATGGTTTTGTGTCAATAATGTAAAAGAATTGTCATTAAAATTTAGAATAGATTTATGTTTGTTTAAAAAATCCTGACCAAGAATTCCATTAGATTTACATGGTGTAACGTAAAAAGGACCTTTCGGTGTGTGTGCTGTTACGTTATCCCTACTAGGGGGTGTCTAAATGAGAAGCGTGGTTAAATGTTACAGTAAAAATTGATTTAATTGCCAAATACATTTTATACATCAATTAGCAAGCGTTACTTAAATGAAAAAGATTACGATTTATGTGATATTTAGAAAAATTAACACAGGGTCGCGTAGTTCGGCGAGGGGTTGGGTTTTTGTGGAGAATCCTGCTGCCGATGGTCCAGGATAGTTGGTCAACTTAACTCCGAGCTGTAGTCGCCGCAGAAAGGGGCCCGCGAAGCCAACGCGTCCGCTTATATAGAGGCTCGCAGTGCGGTGGGGACGGAACATGCAGGCAGCCGGGAGGCGGTGTCGTCCCGACGTCACAGCGACGTCACACACTCCCCCCATTAGGCCAGAATTTTCCCATAGGGAAAATTCTGTGGCTGGTAGGCGGCAACTGCATTCGGAGACCCTGTAACAGATGAGTGGTAGTGGTGTCAGTAGGTTAAATACGGGGCCAATATTAACCCTGCAAGAGGAAAAAAACAAGTATAACCCTCGGCCATTCATACGTCACCAAGCATTGAACGTTCCTATAACCTGACATTCATCACATTCAAAAAGGCCTACACACTATCATACGCATGAACAAGCCAACATTCATTCAAGATGCGAGTCGCATTCATTATAATACACGACGCGCGAAGAGGTATTATACGTGAGTTTTATAGTAAATAGTCACCCAGTCTATGTTGGTAGGCACCACCTGACCACCCATATTCGATTAGTGAAGTTAATTGAGAGAGTTAAGTCGTAAACCAATATTCGATCTTACTATATTACGATACTACAATCATACGATTAGTTGGCAGTATCACAAACAAATTGCTCATTAACAAGGTAGATGCAATATTGCAAGGACAATTTGTATTCATTTAAAATGGAATAACAATGAAGGTTTGAACCAGTGAACACGTGAGTCATCACTGCGCGCTTGGCGCCGGCCGCATTCCATTCTCGCGGACAAATAACTGGTTTCTGATTATGATACAAAATCGACAACGGCAAATACACAATTCGGAATAGGTTGCAATGTATAGTACATCACCGCAGGAGACAATCGATGACATAGTGTACACAACCATAGCCAAAAACACAAAAAAAATATTCACAATCGAGAATCGAACCACAGACCGATCCGACAACAACCTTTCAGCCACTGAGCCATAAGGGAAAAAAAATATTTTATTATATTTCGATCCGTCATTACCAAAGCTATAAGTAACAAGATATATGGGTACATGATTTAGCTGTAATTAGGAGTTAAAGATCTTTATATTATATTATGTAACGAAGTGTTAAGTTATTTTAGTGATTAAATCATTAGTGATGAGCATTAATCATTACATTCTTAAACTTTGTAGTGAGTTAATTTAAGATCTTCTATATGGCGATCACCAAGAGAAACATATCTGATATTTATGTAGTTATGTGAAAGTTGGATAGTTATCAGATAGTTGGATAATTAGTTAGATAAATAACAGATTCTTTGTAACAATATTACATTTAATAAATTTATTACAATTTATAACTGAAATATTTATTCATTTTATGTTAGGATGTTCACATAAATCACTAACACAACACAATGCATTATCTTGTGAGCTTCGACTCGAAAACAAAGAACCATTGTTGGCCTTCACAAATAATTATGTAGATAATTATAACTTTGTATAGATATGCGTCTTACATTGTTGTTAATGACACTGTACCCAATCGTTTATAAACTTATTTATGCTGTAATAGAATAAGATTCAGTTATTTTATTCAGCTTTTAGGTTTAAAATAGTTGATTGTAAAATACGAAAGGGTATTCTTAAATTTGTACATCAATTAATTCGCTTTAGTTATTAAAGTATATAAATTATTGATTTATGTATAAGTACCCACATTAGTTATTTACGTATTGAAATTATTTATTAATTTGTGTGTAAACAGCCACTTTAGTTATTTAAAGAGGTATAAATATTATTTATTTGATTCTTATGTAAATAGCCACTTAGTTATTCAAGAATAGAAGTTATTGATTTAATTTATGTGCAAATACCCACTTTAGTTAAAGTTAGTTTCAATTCAATTAAGTTTGATAAATTCAGTTAGATATAATAACATTTGCGTAAGTACAGGAACACATTATAACCAGTACTATTTAAGATGGTTAGTAAAACCAGATGCATAGCATTTAGTAAAAAGGAAACAAGTTACATATTGACAATTAAGTAGTTTTCCGGCCGTCAGCGGCTTAATTTTACCATTTATTTATCATTATATGTTTTATATATTTCAATAGAAACCAGACATTGAAAGAACAATCCTAGCAACACAAAACATTACAAAAAGAACATAATTCAATAACTGCGACGCAGGAATTTTATGTTTGAGTTCACAATGAACAGTAAATGCATAATTAGATGCATTTGCAAATGACATACCGATAGGCAGTAACAAGGAGATAAAATCGAAGACCAAAAACAACGATTGTAGCATAATAAACATTTGACAAAACGAACAACTAATGATTCTACGATGATATTCGTATTTCTATACCAAACAGACAAAGATTAAACTTTTTCATTATTGTTAGTGAACAACCTGCATGTGACACGTGTACATTTTATTAATAAATGAACGCGGAATTCTAGCTAGATACCTAGTATATAATACGCTAGCATCTTTAGGTACGTTCATTCTCAGCCAGTCCAACTATGTTAGGTACACGTGGTATAATAAAGATGCAACTTTCTTAGTAAGAAAGAAAAGAATAGTTAATATTAAAAGATAATCGCCGTAGTAGGCGGTAACAGTATTTAATAATAGCTACTATATAGAAATATATCGCCGTACAAAGTCACTAGCAGAAGGTTATAGTAGAAAAATGAAAAGAAGTGAGAAAGAGAAGGGTGTGAATTCGTTCCATAAGTCAGCCAAAGCAGATTATTAGCAATAATTACCAGTAGCACTTAATTACCTTAGTGGCATTTAAAAAAGCTAATCGCGAAGCATACGATCAAGGTGACCTTAGCACGTCGTTAGTGGACGTGAGGCCATAAATCGCAATACAAACAATGCGATCAAAGAATGTGACCACAGCGCATCATTTAGTTGACACGTGGTCGCAAGCAAAACGATTATAACTCGTTACTTATGCGGTTGATACACAATAATTATCACACGCGGTAACAGAAAAAGTTATAATATAGAAATGCTTACCAAGCGTAGTAAGACAAAATTTGTCTGTTGTGACCGGCTCAACACAATACCGACCTTCCGAGCACAACAGAACAAAAAGAGAAAATGTCTATTGTGGCCGGCACAACACCACCGACTTCCCGTCCACAATAAAACAAGCAAAAAGAAACAATGCCACTAAATCAATTACACACTGCTTAGGAACGACTTCACACATACACAAAAAATAAAAAAAAGAAGACTCACCGGCAGCGGATTCTCAACAAAAACCCAACCCCTCGCCGAACTACGCGACCCTGTGTTAATTTTTCTAAATATCACATAAATCGTAATTTTTTTCATTTAAGTAACGCTTGCTAATTGATGTATAAAATTTATTTGGCAATTAAATCAATTTTTATTGTAACATTTAACCACGCTTCTCATTTAGACACCCCCTAGTAGGGATAACGTAACAGCACACACACCGAAAGGTCCTTTTTACGTTACAATGGTAACGAATCAAATATATAAAACTTATTACAATTAAGGCATTGATCATCCGATGTTAACGTTAAATAAACATATCCAATTGCATGGACTTTGCCTCCTATACCGTTTATAACAACATTCTCTTTATGGATCGGAAAGTTATGTTCTAATGCGTATTTATATTTCAATGCCGAAATTGTAGCACCAGTGTCGATTAACCATGAAAATATCTTATTATTCGAAGTAAGATTAACATAATAATTACTATCGGTTGCCAAAATCATTTCTTTATACCCGAAAAAACTGGTTTTCAGATTAATTTTCCAATTTTTCTGGCTCAGTCAAAACTTGTACAGTTCGATTATTCGAAACGCGCATCCTTTGGTTACTATAATTCCTAAAGTAAGTCTTACCTCTATAAGCATTACCGCGCTGCGGTGAGCCTCGACCACGGTGTGCTGCCCCTCGGCCACGGTATGCTGACTCGCGATTTTGCATTTGCATGCCTCCACGATAGTTGTAGCTACCGCGACGTGCACCTGAATAATTGACACGATTTCTTTAATTATGACGCTCATTTCTATTGGAATACATACCAAAAATATCGCCAGAGCTCGACGATGTCCCAGCCAATGAAGTTTCTTCAACTCTCGCACCTTCAATCGCGTCCTTCATTGAGTCGTAATTCCTTGCTGCAATTATAGTGGATATTCGACGGTTTCTTAAGCCATCGGCAAATCTTTTAATAACAAATTTTTCGTTCAATGGCTTCACAAATTTATATCCTTCAGCGTTACCTTTGGCTTGTGAAATTGTGAGGTCAACAAATAATTCCGACAGTTGTTCACCATAGTCCTCTATAGACAACTCGTTTTGTCTTAATTGTTGTATTTTAGATTGTTTAGCAATGGGCAACTTTTTGGGTAACAACACCCTGCGCATATCTTCTACCAATTCACTTACGCTAGCATAACTACATTTAAGCTGTAGTTTCACGTTCTGAGACAATCTGCTCTTTAGAATAAATTCAATTAAGTTATTTTTACATACGTCACTCTTAAGTAAAGAATCATAGTAAAGAATGTTATCTATTAATTGTTTAATAGAGTACTCGTTATCGGACATAACGGGCAATAAGCTGAGAGCTACCTTGAGGTTGAAAGTTTCCATTTTGATATTATCGCTCTCACTCTTTGGTACTAAACACAGATCTAAAATTTGGCTATATAGAGAATCAAAATCTTTAAATAACTTACTCAGTAATATGCTTCCAGCATGGGCAACCTTACCCTGTAATATAACGCTACCAATATATATGTGTGCCAATTATATTGCATCTTATCTGCAATATAATTGGTACACATTATAGGGTTAATGATTATATTTTACGTTTATATTATTAATAACTAATACCGCACTACAGTTGATATACCGCTATAAAGTATTTTGGCCAAAACGAGTCCCCGAATATTCACGAGCATATTACGAATTTCCGAATATACACTGACGCACACTTATATTTTTATTTTTCGCGCATATACGTCACACAAATGATCGACCGATTTTACGCACTTTTATCACTGGCTTCCATTTCGAACCTGCATCTTTTCTGCGGATCTCTCTGCGCGTCCTTGTCCGGACCTCCTGACTATTGCGCTCCGATATATCTCCTGGTTTATCCATCGAATGTGACAATGCCGGTACATGCGTAGAAGAAAATACAGTACTCCAAGGCCCAAGGCCAACACCACGATGCTCATCAGAATAGTGATAGTGGATACGTGGAATCTAATTTCTTCCACATGGGCGCTATTCGCACCTCCAGCTGCGTTCTGTACTACCAACGTTTCTTCTTTAGTTTGAGAAGATCCCATCTTCACAAATTGTCAAAATTTTCCACGTAACGTAATAAATTTCTGGAGTGGTCTCGAAAGTTCTAAGCATTATGAAATAATTATGCATCTTAAACTGCGTTCGATGAGATCTCTTTGTTTGAATCACAGAACATATATGGCACAGAGGTGTCGAATTCGCGATCGCCCGCACCTGGCGTTGCCCAAAGGCAGGGTCGCCATGTAAGGTTGGTATAGGTGTTGTTGAAATAAAATCAATGAATGCTGAATAACGACTGACTATTTATTAAGAAGTCTCTTCATTATATAGAAATTGGGTACATGAATACATAGGTTATAAAAATGAATAGCTTACATCACTACAGGTACCTACCTGACAGGAATGGTAATGTTTTTACACATGGGAAATGAAAGTATTAGGATAATAATAACTATGTAGTGACCTGGCTTTATATAGGTAATGTTCCTTATTTATCAATATATTCTACATTTTATGGAGTCTTGTAAAGAATTTACATAATTCATTCAATAATGTCTGAATTATGATGAAAAGTGTTTTTAAATGAATTGCATAGTATAGAAGATCTTAGTAAGTAAATAAGAATATGATGTAATGAGTGATGTGTTTATAAATATTTACTTATCTATCTTACAGATACAAAATTCAACCAAACGGGCAACTTCTTTATGAGTTTTGTGACCGCTCATATTCATGTTTGAGACATACATTTGTGAGGATTCTGCAAAGCCAGTATGAAGAAAGTTGTTTTGCTAGTAGATGCAAAGCTGCAAAGCATGTGAAGCTTGATAATTAATATAAATTTATGATAGATAGTATATGAAAATAGTGTTCAATTTTTGTGTCTATAATCTGGAACCAACAATTCTTAATAAATTCATGTACAGAAATGACATATCTTTAATAAAACAACATTGTTAATAATAACACATTATTAAGAGATTTATTTTTCTTCATGATACAGTTACAACACATGAAACTATGATCTAACTCAATCTACAATATTTGATGTTTTGGTTATATCAATTCTTCTTCCAATATAAACACATTTAGTAAATAACTCGCTATCTTTAATTATAGTATTTACTCCTGTCGATATAATCACCTTTCTTTGAGGTGTGAACTGCATAACCTTGCTGTATCATTTGCTTTGAAATTTGTTAGCCATAAAGCATTTTCCATTGAGATCTTCGTTTTGGCTCTTTGAGAAACAGACGAGCTACTCGGTATTTATCAATTCAACGCAGTGCATTGAGAAATATAACAAACTAGAACTTTGTTTACAAAAATGTATGAGTGTTGACAGTTCTTACGTCAAAACATGATTTGACTTTGACAGCTAAACAGAAAGTATTATTGAGTTGAATGGTTAAATTCATTGTTTTTTTTTTTTGCTATTTACGAACTTAAAACAACTTCAGAGTGCTTATAACACTAGTAATTAATATTTAAAATATATATAAATGCAATCTGGCATGAAATATAAATCAAATTTATTGGTAGTTTTTCAAAAATCATTTCTTCTAATGGGTTTTTTATTGCTGGCAATACAACAATGTCATTCTGCCACCATTCAATTACAAGATCACTGATCAATCACTGAACAATCATTATGAATTACCAGACTACGAACTTTAATCAAAATGACAATGGGATTGTGTTGGAATGACAAATGTGTTTAAAATAGCAGACTTGAGGCCCAGATCTTGTTACTCTCTGTGAATTGTTTACAATTTCAGATTCCTTATTAGGCTTGTCTTCGGTAGTGTTGATAATAAATGCAAGCTTAATGCGGTCTATACTAATAATATCCTCTCGATCTTCTTGTAAAATTTTGAAGAATTTATCGTGTTTTTCTAACATTTTAAATGGTCCTAAATATGGTGGAGTCAACGATTTTACCATTTTGTCACAGCGTACGAACACATGAGAGCATTTTTGTAACTCGGGATGCACGAAAAAATTCTGTTATTTCGCTTCTCTCTTAGGGACAGATGATATGTCACCAATCTTCTAGCGTAAACGGCTAATAAATTCTTCAGTCTCGGAAATATCTGGCCTTTGCAGCTAGAAAAAATCTCCGGGCAACCTAATAACTTCTCCGTACACCATTTCAGAGGCGCTTATCTGTGTGTCGTCTCTTAAACTCGCTCTTAGACCGAATAAAACTGTTGGCAATTGTTCAACCCAGTTGACTGTATTGCCTCTGCACATAAGAGCGGTTTTCAATACTCTGTGCCATCTCTCTATAGCACCGTTTACTTGTGGGTGGTAAGCACAAGTCCTTATTTTCTTTATACCCATTCTTTTTGACAAATTCGTAAACAAACAGGACTCGAACTGTCGTCCTTGGTCGGTTGTTATTCGTATAGGGCATCCAAATCTACATATCCATCCAGAATATAATATTTCAGCAACAGTTTCGGTGGTTATGTCCTTGATGGGGTAGGCTTCCGGCCATCCAGTACTCCTATCTATCCTAGTCAAAATGTAACGATGTCCTTTACAATACTGTAGGGGCCCAAAAATGTCGATATGCACGTGTTCAAAACGATTGCTTTTCGTAAAATTGCCAAAAGGTGAACTATTGTGTCTTTGAACTTTGGACCTCTGACATTCGATGCATGCGCGTGCCCACTTGGTAACATCTTTGTTTATCGATTTCCATATAATTATATCTTTCTCCTAACATTCGCCGTGTCATACGTATACCTGCCCCCTTAGCCAAATGGCATTCGATTAACGATATCGCTAGTCGCTAAGTGCAAAAATGTATGGAAATGACATAAGACTACGTTATATCACGTGGTCAACGAAGAAGAAATTCCTTACGTTGCCATGGCAACCAAGCGTTATCGAAAGTAGATATCAGAGCGAATGCCGTTTGGCTAGGGCCTCAGGGTGACTAATCCCGTGTACAGCGTTGTAAGCCGATATCCGGAATTCTTTAGGCACATAATTATGGTCTTGCGTTATCCATCGATACCTCACAATATATTGGTATGTTGCTATTTGGTGGAATTAGCTTTTTAAAAATAAAATTTTGCGATTGCATCAGGAGTTATAATTCTTCGTCCTTTTCTTGAGATGTTGCTAACAGCTCGTAATCGATGGGTGATGGTACATTTATAGTAGCTAGTCTGGACAAAACATCGGCAACCACATTCTCTGCTCCTAGCGATGGGACGAGTCGTCAATTTTCCAACTCGACCTAATCGAGTTGAGTTATAGAATAACTCGAGTTACAACTCGAGTTGACTCGACTTGGTGTCAACTCGATAACAGTTGTGCTAACCTCCGAGCTGCGGAGCGAGTTACCGAGTCACCGAGTTGGCGTCAACTCGCTGGCTTGGTAACTTGTACAAGGCAAATAAAACCAGTCGACCGAGTCAGGCAGGCAAGCCAAGCTAACACTGGCCAACTCGGAAGTCGGAATACAGAGGGACGATCGTCGGCTCATTTCTTTCGTTGATATTTCATACGCTTGGTAGGTACTAGGTACACGAAATGAATAAAACGTGATAGCGCAGTTCACTGGTTTATTTTGAGAAAATATCTCCCGTGAATGTAACTCACAAATCAATAACATTATTACAAATTAACAATCATATTACAAACAAAAAAAAATTATATTCAAATCGTGCGGTTCGGGTCACTTCGGATTTCGAATTAGTTCACTCCGCGACCTTGACGAGTTGAGTTGACGCGGCGACGAGTCAACGAGTTGCGAGTTAGCCGAGTTATCAATGAAACGACAATACTACTACCGAGTTAGGTCAAGACTACAACTCGGTCAACTAATAGCGGGTTGAGTCGAATCATTGACGAGTTACGGGATGGTTATGTTCGATCTTACCCTAACTCGTTACGTTACTTTGGGTGACGACGCGACGAGTTCGTGCCATGTTGTGAACGACGCCTACCGAGTTAGCTCGAGTTAACATAAAAGCAGATCGATTTGACTCGCTCAGGGGCTAACTCGAGTTATTCGAGTTAAATAGCTCGAGTCGCCCATCGCTATCTGCTCCACTTATATGTTCTAATGACGTACAAAACTGCAATATAAAATCCAGATGCCGGAACCTTCTAGGTGTATCATTTTTGCTGATCGTATTATTCTGGAAAGTATGTATCAAAGGTTTGTGATCGGTATATACGGTCAATGGTCTGCCTTCTACCATGTATCTGAAATGTTTTATGGCCATGTATATAGAGAGTAATTCGCGATCAAACGTGCTATAGCGTTGTTGCGCATCGCTCAATTTTTACGAAAAAAATCCGAGAGGCTTCCATGCGTTTCCTTCTCTCTGCTGAAGTACTGCACCGGCGCAAGTGTTAGAGCAGTCATTCATAATCGCTATCTGCGCGTCAGATGCAGGAAAAGACAATGTAACGGCACTTTGTAGGTTCTCCTCACATTGTTCAAAAGCTTGCAACGTTTCACTAGTCCACCGTATCTCAGTTTTGTCCTTTTTCTTAGAATTATGAATGTATTGGCTAAGCTTCCATTGAACATCCACAGCGTGAGGTAAATGCCGTCGATAAAAATTCAGCATCCCAAGAAATCTTCTTAATTCGTCAACTGTTTTGGGTGTCGGTTATGTTTTAATGACCTTGACCTTGTCATCTAAGGGACGTAAGTCTTCTTGTGATATGTGGAATCCCAAAAAACTTAATTCTGTTTTGCCGAATTCACATTTTGACAAGTTAATTGTGATTCCGAATTTATTCAAACGTTCGAAAACCATTTTCAAGTGTTTCGAATGCATAGTATGGCATGATGATGCAATAATAAGTCATCGATATATGAAAAAATAAATGGCGTATTTTCACAGTTTTCTTTGTGTTCACTGCTTTCACAACTACATTCTGCAGAAAAATTGATGTCTCGGAAAACAACGATATTGAGAAATCTTTGAAAAGTCTGCACTGCATTTCTGAGTCCGAAGGTCATTCTGGTAAATTCATAAAGGCCAAAAGGGGTCGTTATTGCAGTCTTTTCAATGTCCTGTTAAGCTACGCTAATATTATGGTACGCTCTTTGCAAGTCTAATCTTGAATATATTTTTTCCTGCTAGTATGTATGTACTATCCTGCACGCGAGGGATCGGGTATCGGTCGGCTTAAGTTATTGCGTTTAAGCGACGATAATCTCCACATGGTCTTATGTCTCCATTCTTTTTCAATACGACATGTAAAGGACTTGCCCAACAGCTCTTCGATGGTCGGCATATTCCCATCTCCTGCATGCGCTGGAACTCTGCTCGAACTTTATTATATTTGTCCGGCGGTAAAGGTCGAGGTCGTGCGAAAACAGGCGGTCCGTTTGTTTCTATATGATGGACTATGGAATGTCGTGGAGTCTCTATAAAGTTCATCGGCTTAGTAATGTCTGAATATTGCGATAACAGCTCACTGTTTTTGTTTCCAAAGTCTATCGTATTCACTGATAGGTGTTCTGTAAAAGACACGGAACCGATAACACATACATAAGTTCGTAATTTTATCAATAAGTCTTTTTCGATGCACGTCTACCAAAAGTTTGTAGTATCCTAAAAAATCTGCTCCTAATATCGACTGATTCACTTCCGCGATCACAAATGACCAGCGATAAGGTCGACGCAACTGCAAGTTCATTGTGAGCGTTTTGACGCCGTATGTCTTTATTACACTTCCATTAGCAGCGTAAAGTACGTAATCCTCACACTTTGGGCGTTTATGTAAAGTTTTAGTAACGGGTGTCACTGATATATTCACGCCTGAATCGATCAAAAATTTTAGTCCGGTAGTCCTGTCAGTAACGGTGAGGCGGTAAGAAGGCTTTTTGGCGCAAATCTCCGCCTGCTGGTTTATTTTATTTTCCAGGCACACGGCTCTACGCATTTCATTGCTCTACCTCGGAACCTGTTATGATAAAAACATAGCCAGTTGGTACTTTTGGGCGTACGTTGGGTCATGTTGCGACCTCGCGACATAGAACGTGATGCTCGCCTCTTACCACTGCCACCACGGAACCATGGTCTTCGTCTTTCTAATTCGGCCATTTTCAAACACAATTTTGCTATTTCAGCCAAAATAAATGCGGTGTCGTTGGAACTCGATGTTGCTTGAACTTCAGCTACGTGTGTCGTTGTAGAAGTTTCTTGAACTTTATCGGCGATTGCAGCAAGGTTCTCTAAGGCCTTTACGTCGCAAACTGCCAACACTGCTCGAACCGATGGCGGTAGATGTCCTTGCCACATGATGGATAGCGTGTCGTCATTGATCTTGCCTCGTGCTAGGTGGCGCATACGGCGTAAAAGCTGTGAAGGCTTTTGATCGCCTAGTTCCATTTCACTAAGTAGCTTCTGGAGTTGCCATGGTGTTTTGATTGATTTTTCAGATGTGGTGTTCAGCTGTTGTCACTTGAAGTCGAAAGTCGTTGAAGCCGAGGGTCACCAATTTGTAGTGGCCTTGCTTTGTCCTAAGGGAGTAGGAATAAAACAAATTCATAGACAACCAACTTGCATTGCTCTTTATTTCCAACTGAATACAATTAGGAACGATCTTAAGCTAAACGATATACTATTTATACGTATTACATATAGTTTAATAACATTTGAAATTTGAAAAATGATATCCACAATTTGAATACTAGAAATAAGAGCAAACTAGTAGTGCCGGCTACCCGGCAAGAGAAAATAAAAAAATCTTTTCAAGGCCAATGTGTGCACTTTTAAAATAAAGTGCCAAGCAATATACAAAATTTAAGTTTTAGTAAATTCAAAAAGGTTATAAAACGTAAACTTTGTCAAAAAGGGTATTATTCGGTGCTAGATTATACTGAAGACAAAAATGCTTGGGATTGATTTGCTCGGTCCCACAGGCTACTTATGTTTGATTAGTGTTAAGTTTCATGTGAGTGTGAGTTATTGTATCTATATTATGCTAGTTTAGTACTTTTATATTATTATAAAAAAACATTATTAATTGTCAACAACATTATAGACACACCAGCTCATATAACTATGAAAAATTCAATGTAGTTACTAAGTTTTTAAATTGTATAGAATCAAGACGAAGAAAAGAGTGGCCCGGAGTTTCTTGCCTGATTTTTCTCACGAGGATCTACTTTCTGAACAGGCTTTTTTTTTTCAATGCTCAATTATGTTAATATGCATTTAAAGTTAATTTTTTATTTTTATTTGTATGATCTTCTGACGTGTCCAACAAATTTAAACATTTTTATGTAAATAAACATAATTATTTGAGTTTGAGTTTGATTCGTATAACACTGCCTGAATCATTGAATAGAATTTGTAACAATCCCAAATGCGCACGGCACAAATATCATAATAGAAGCAATGACTCTTATCGATTCTAAGGAAATTTTATATAAATAATGCCCGTTACAGAGGTTTTATCAATTTGGCGGGTCTGTGTATCTGTTTGTGGCACCGTAGCTCCTAAACGAATACAAAGATAACGAATCTTTTTTTAAAGTTGTCATCGATTCGGATGGCTCATAGCTACAATTTATGAAAATCTAAATCAGAGATTAAGTAAATTATATACTTATAAATCATGTTATTTAAAACCAGTTGCGCATTTACACAATATGTTACACGTAGAAGTAACGCTATCTCTGTCTACGTGAAGCTACATAAGCCTACGGGTATCTACGTACCGCAACGATTTTCTTGTTCGGCGCACTTCAAAATGTAAATATGTATCTTATGGTTTGTTTAGGTGCATAATTGTATTATATCAAAAGGCCAATTCTCGTATTTTATATATATATATATATATAAAATACGACATTATCGTCTCATTTCACTTCTATAGTTCGACGTTGACACATTGTTCAATTTAGCATCTAGTCACGATAACACTCAAATATCAGTTAATTTAGAAGAGTACCATTTGTGACATAAGTATGACACTGACAATAGATCGAAACTGCATTTTGAACAAATATAATTAGGAGAATCGGGCTTCTGATGTTAAAATTTTGCTAAAGGTAATCGTATGTTATGTTGTGTGCATAAATCCCAAACCAGAGCACCCAGGCAATATAGTAGCTTATCTCAATAAAGTATTCTTATACCGTAACTTTCTGAACATTCTATATTATCTTCCCCACATTGTTCGTACACGAGAACAAATTGTTTATCAAGAACACCACGAGCCTGTGCACGTACTTAAACAATAAATAACTGAACTTTGTTGGCCACTGATCCACCGCCCGCCGGCTCTTCTCCGCGAAACTTCACATTTACGATACCGTAATTTGGAGCTATGGAAGGAAAAGTTATGATATTTTGTACCATATCTTTCACTACCATAGCTTGTGTTTTTCTTAAACTGTGCTTGTCTCTAGTATGTGCATGTGTAAAAAATACGAGAAAATTAAATAAATTCAATAATAACCGCGGCGATAGCCCAGTGGTGTGTAATGGACTGCCGAAACGATGATCTTGGGTTTGATGCCCAATAGTTTCTGTCCCAATGTCATAGAGGGAGACTCTATGACATTGGGACAGAAACATCACTGGCGAAGTGTGTGTGTGTAATACACCTCTGCCTACACCTTCGGGGATAAAGGCGTGAAGTTATGTTATGTTATGTTCAATAATAACCGAATTTTGCTTTTATGTCTAAATATCATTCAAACTAAATTCAAGTCCATTATAACATAATTATAAAACGTATACAATTTGTCATTGAACGTTTAAAATGTAGAACAGTCCTTTACAAATAAATTTGCTGAAATATTGTGAGCGTACAAATTATATACTGTCTAGACGATATTAATCTTATTATTCAAAAGGTTATGAATAAAATTTTTCAATAAAATATATTAACCTTTAGCACTGTTTCGACTTTGACAGAATTTTACTCGTATAATAATATTACTGCGGGGCCATTTGCAAAACAGAGAGTCATTTGCTTTATCTGTATATAAAAAAAAATCTTGCATTGTTGACTGACTGACAGGCAACGCACAGCCTAAACTATTAAATGTATGCCTCAAATATTAAGTTATCGCAAATAACACTAATTTCGCTCATTCTGTTGCCTGGAGTCACACGTTACAGTAGTATTACTACACATACTTACTTAATTTGATACGAATCCTTCTGTTAAGATATACGCCTTCTCTTCTATGCATCTATACATATAAATAAAATTCAAAGTCAAGTCAAAATCAAAATCATTTATTCATCTAGGTCACAAGGTGACGCTTATTATCGTCAATTTTTAAGTTAATTACTTAATGAATGTACATTTACATTTACTGCCTCGTTTGCAAAGCAATAGAAAGAACCACGACAAAGAACGGGCAATAAAACTCGTGGCCACTCTTTTTTATCGCCAATATACTGTACATAAATTTCATTTTTGTAAGGAGCTGCAACTGTTTCACACTGTACTTAATTACTTGTAAATAGTTAGACTGTTTGAAATAGAAATAGTGTCTATGATAAGATGAATCGATTATATCAGTTTAGTAACATGTTATTTTGTCTATTGTAAATGTTGACTATGGTCATACTATGAACTGTCAAATCATGCTAATTCTTGTTTCCGAAATAAAAAATCCTTGTTTAGTTTGTAGACGTTTTGTCGTCTCGTGAAATATCGCCTTTTGAAAAGCACATGGTTGAAGCTTCGCGAATTATACTGTGTAATAGTCTTGTAAATACTTGTAACTGCCGCCTTTGGTTTGCCCGGCAAAAGTTGAATTGAACTTGACCTTACAAAAATTTGTGTGTCGACGTCCACGTGCATCGTGTCCGAAGACAGTTTGAGGAACAGCTAAGTAGATTAGACTTCATTCAGTCTAATATTGGCTAATTTTAGATCTGTGTGTGTGTGTGTGTCTAATTTAGCTCCAAGCCTGACATCTAGGGAAGATCACCAGGTAAGTTGAATTGTCTAAATTCATCACTGTGAAACACAGTACATATGTCAGAGATTTGCTCTCGCTTATAAGGACTAGATGAATAAATCACGCTTCCACTGCCCTCTGAAAACAATTCCCAGTCTTTCTAGGCAGATTTTGATCATATTTTTTGGTAAGCAGAAGCGCGGTTGAGTGTGCCTATATTGTAAACTTGTATCTGAGATAGGCATTGCTACATCACATTTGTTAACAGTGTTGTAGTGTTTGTAAGGTCAGTTTTACTTAAATACATAATATTTATTTGTATTAGTTGACCTACTTAATTTGAAACACATTGTCATATACATAACCTTAATCAAGAAAGTAACAAGAAAATGGTCGATCGCAGAGAAACTTGAACGATATTGTCACCGTTTTCAAAGAAACTTTCCCGCAAGAGATGCCTATATTTGTAGCCAGGGAGTTACAGAAGTTACCACCTGTGACATTCGATCACATAGATGCCACTCGATTATTAAAAGATATTATTGTGATTCAGAAAGATTACAAACAGTAAAGGAGTCCTTCGTTTCAATTCAATAACTTCAGGAGGTCAAAACTGAGCTAATTAACATCAAACAATCTTCCCTACTTAATCAAAATTATGAGTGCAATAGTAAATACCAAAATAGTAACATTCAGCCAAACAGTTGCATCCTTTCAAAAAATACAGTTTCAAACCAACGCTTCACGGACCTACCTCACATTCTGCAAAGTAATAAGACTCACAATAGCACAGCTGAATATATGTCATTCGATGACGCTATAGAACTATCTTCATCGCACGCGCAGGTCGTGGAACACGCTATCTCCCTCGCACCGTCAGCGACAAGCGAGCGCGAGGCGATGCGCGTGGAGGCCCCAAACATCACCGTGGTTCCGAAAGTCGAAACCATTCTTGAGCCCGAGTCGAGCGGCGGCCTCAATAATAATAATATAAATCTCGATATCATGACTGCGTCCACTCCGGTGTCGAGTAAAACGCTTGCTAAAATTGTTGGCAGTGCGGGGCAGTGGTAGGATAAACCTAATGGAGAGTGGACTTTGATTCAACGCAATAAATTAAGAAATAAAATTACTATAGTTGAGGGAATGTGTTCACGCGCGCCTGACAAAATTATCATAGCAACATTACGCTCAAAGCAATAATTATATTTTTTTACACTTTTTTAATTGTATCGTGTATGTGCAAGTTCACTTGCTGTACGGATCTCGTTTAGTTAACACGGTTTAAAGATCATCTTTTGTACATAGCATTCCAGTTTCTCATTTCAGCCACCCCTTAGACCATACATATGGTCCATTAGCGAACCGGATGGATTTATAATATCTATTTTGAAGATAATCACCGAATTATGGATTTGGATTATTGAAGGTGACTTGAAGGTTGATGGATTGAGGATTGGATTAAGCTCAAGCAAGTCATTTTAGCGGTGTATTGCATTTATTAATAATTAATATCGTAACCCAACACTCAGGTAATATAATTAAATTTACCAATGTAAAAGGTCAGTACTTAAACCTTTTTATAGTATTGTGTTAGATTTATATCATAATTAGGTACTTATTGCTGTGTGATTAGTATTATTCGACTGTTCAGATTAAGTTTAAATCGTACTTATTATAGTATAGTTAGCTTAGATATTTGCTACATTATTTATACTTAATTTTATATAAAGCTGTAACTAATCCATAAGCTGACAATAGTTTATTGTTTGCAAGTACCTCGACATAATACATTTATAGTTTAGAGTGTTTGATATTAATGCAAGTCATTGTTAGTGCCTATTTAGAATCTTTATGTACTTTTATTAGTGTTATTTGTTAAAACTAAGTAAAAAATAGTTAATTGGTAGTAAAACTTACAACATTTATATTGTAGGTAGTTGAACTATAGTTTGTAATTAGTTCTTCTATTTAGTTAATAATTAAAATTCTGCGTTGCAAATTGTTTTAAATTACTGCTTATACTGGTAGGCGTGTATAACAATTATATTGTTCGTCTTTAAATTGTATTCCTGTATCAATTTCAGGTGGACAACACTCGTATCCCAGAATGTCTGAGGAAAGGGATTTAGTTAAAAAGCGAGGCAGCTTTAAAGGCCGTCTAACTTCTTTCGTCACCTTCCTGGACTCGCTTAAGGACAAACAATTAACTAATTGTGATTTTGGTATTGGTATTGGTATTTCGCATGGGTAAAATGGAGTCGTTGTACGAACGGTATGATGAGGTACAGTTACGTCTAGAATGCATTGTGGACGATCTAAAATTACAATACAGTGAGCGTTCTTATTTTGAGTCTCTTTATTATAAAACCTTGTCTAGAGCCCAGAATATTCTGTGTGACTTTAATAGGGATAATAAATCGATAGAAAACTCTAAAAGTACTGTTGCTAGTATGCATAGGCCAGTCAAGTTGCCTACGATTCAGTTACCAAAGTTTAGCGGCTCATATTGTAATTGGCTAGAGTTTCGCGACACTTTTGCCAGCCTAATTCATGCTAATAATACAATTGACGAAATAAATAAGTTTCATTACTTAAGAGCATCACTGGAGGGAACAGCAGCCCTTGTAATTAAAGCTGTTGAGTTTTCGTCAAGTAATTATTCTGTGGCATGGAATTTATTGCTCGATCGCTTTGATAACAAAAGATTGTTAGTCAATAATCATATATCGTCATTATTTAATATTGAGTCTATCTCAAAGGAATCTTCTGTTGCTATAAAAGGCTTGATCGATCGATTAAATAAAGATGTACAATCATTAGAATCGTTAGGGGAACCTGTCAAGCACTGGGACACACTTTTGATTTACATTGTTACACGCAGGCTTGATCAAAAGACATATCGCGAGTGGGAGGAGCACAAGAGTTATAAGTTTGATCAGGACACAATTATTACGTTTGACTCATTTATTAACTTCCTACGTCACCGTGCCGATCTACTTGAGACCATAGAACAAGCTCGAACCAATCATATTTCCCAAACGCCAGGTAAATCAAGCCCTAAGATCAAGTCAATGGTAACAATGCAATCTCCTAACAACACTAGCATTGAATTAGCTCCTAAAGCATGTCCTAAATGTAATAAGGACGATCATACATTAAATAATTGTCCACAGTTTCTTGCATTAAGTAATGACGAACGTCTCAAATTACTACCCACTTATAAAGTTTGTTTTAACTGTTTTCGTTCTGGTCATTACGCTAATAAATGTAAAAAACCAGGTTGTAAACTTTGTAAACGTAGACCCTAATTCACATAGATTCTAAAGGTGCTATTGCGAATTCACTTAGTTATACGACTTCTATACAGATTAATAATCAATCTGCATCGTCTATCATGCCGTCTGCCACCACTGATACGAATAACGTCGCGTTATCTGCAAACATTGCATCGCGCCAAAGTTACGAACAGCGAGATGTGTTATTATCGACCGCTCTGCTCAAGGTGCGGGACCGTTATGCTTATGTGCATCTCATTCGCGCAGTCCTCGATAGTGGTAGCACTTCGTCATTCATAATGGACAAGTTATGTAGACGATTGCACTTGATAACTAATCAGATTAACAAATCTATACTAGGTATAAACAACGTCACTTCGCACGTAGGTAAAATGTGTAAGGTTGAGATATCTTCGTTAGATGATAGTTTTACTTATAGTCTTTATTGTTTTGTTTTACTATTTATTACGAGTAATGTACCGTATAAATATGAATTTTGATATGCCGTCAAATATTATTTTAGCAGATCCTACTTTTTATAAGCCCGGGGACATTGATATTTTAATCGGTGCCGACTTATTTTGGGACTTATTAGGATCACAAATTTATAAATTGGGTACTGGAAAACTAGTTTTATGTGAAACCCGTTTTGGCTGAATCGTTTCCGGTCCTATTGTAAACAATAATATTGCGTTGCTTTCGCATAATTTAAAATGTAACTTATCTAATATTGTTTCCGATGACAATAGTGATACACTCAGAGCCGACTTATCTAAGTTTTGACAATTAGAGGCGGTAAATGCGAGGTCTTCTAGTTCTTACATGCCTGAAGAAAAGTCATGTGAAGATCATTTCATTAAAAATACGACTCGATTGTCTGATGGCCGCTTTTGTGTTCGCATACCCCTTAAGAAAGATCCCTCGGTTCTAGGTAATTCCTATAAAAGAGCTACACACTGTTTACAGTCTTTAGAGCGTCAATTAAAGGTTAAGCCGGAATTTAGTAGGCTGTATTATGATTTTATGCTAGAATATGAATCGCTTGGTCATATGACTAAAATAACTAAAAGTAATTTGTGTTCTGGTTATTTTATTCCTCATCACGGAATACTACGTGAGTCGAGTAGCACGACCAAACTGCGCGTTGTATTGAATGCTAGTTGTCCTACGTCAACGGGAGTATCTTCTAATGACTTACAAATGGTCGGGCCAATTGTACAGGACGATCTGCTGTCTATACTTCTTCGGTTCAGACTTCACAAGTATGTTTTATCTGCTGACGTGCAGAAGATGTATAGATGCATTGCAGTACACCCGTCCGATAGGCATTTGCAACAGATTATTTGGCGTGGTAATATTAGTGAGCCTATTAGTGTTTACGAATTAAACACCGTCACATACGGCACGGCTAGCGCAACATTCCTTGCGACACGGTGTCTTAAACAGATAGGAGACGACTGCGAGAACCCTAAAATAGCTGATATCATCAGACATGTTCTTTACGTGGATGACCTGCTTACTGGAGATGATGACTTGGAGGAAGTGACTTTCATTCGTAATGAAGTCACCAAGGAGCTTGCGTCAGCATGTATGCCATTGTATAAATGGAAGTCAAATGTTCCTCAGCTGGTGTCTGACGCTGTTCTTTCGTCAGACAACTTGCCAGCCTCACTTGACTTAAATAAGACATCAAGTGGGCCTGACAAGTTGCTTGGTCTAGACTGGTATGTCACCACTGACGAGCTGGGGTTTTCTATAGATCTGTCTAACTCAGCAACTACTCACACTAAACGTGATTTGCTATCCGTGATTGTGCGAATATTCGATCCTTTAGGTCTCTTGGGTCCCATTGTTATCACCATGAAATTAATGATGCAAAAAAATGTGGTTAGATAAGCTGGGGTGGGATCAACCACTACCTTGTGAGATCCAATGACATTGGGACATTATAATTAAATCATTGCCTCTTTTAAATAATTTTCGTATTCCGCGAATTGTAGTCTGTAATTCATATAGGGAATTAGAACTCCACATTTTTACAGATGCATCTGAGTCTGCATACGGTGCTTGCGTCTACGTTCGCAGTATTAATGACATAGGCGATTGTTCGGTTTGTTTATTAATGGCTAAAAGTCGAGTGGCTCCCATTAAGCCCACAACAATTCCGAGGCTGGTGCCTTGGTTGGTTCTCGTCTTTATGAGAAGGTGAGGAGTTCACTTCGAGTGGCGATCAGCCGGGTTTACTGCTGGACTGATTCAACCATAGTGTTGGGATGGTTACAAATGACGCCTAACAAACTTCAGCCGTCTGTGCGTAACCGCGTTGCTGAAATTTTGGACAAGGCGGGCAATTGTACCTGGAGACACGTCCCAACAGATAAAAGTCCAGCAGACCTAATACATATCTCGTGGCGTGGATATTAGTGTTCTGCAGGCTTCCGATCTGTGGTGGTCAGGGCCAGATTTTTTGAGGCTAAACCCGTCTGAATGGCCATCTCAAATTAAGTGTTTAGGAGATGAGCCATTACCGGAAATCCGACCTGATGTAGTGCTAAGTGCTGTTTTAGATAATTCTAAAGTTATACCTTTGATTAATTTTAGTCGTTTTTCTAATTATTCACGACTTGTACGTTCTGTAGCTTATATGTTAAGGTTTATTAAGTCATGTAGGAAACGTTAGCCTGAAACTAATTATTTGTCACAAGATGAATTACAAGATGCACTAAATGTTGTTATAATTCAAAGTCAGTCTGAATCGTTTACTGAGTATGAATTACTTTTGCATAAAAAGAGTTTACCTAAGAAGAATGCTCTTCTTAAGTTTAATGTTTATTTGGACAACAAAAAAATAATGCGTGTAGGCGGACGCCTCGATAATTCTAATTTTAATTTTTCTAAAAAGCACCCGATTATATTACAGTCCACTCACTATTTTACCAAGTTGTTATTTGATTTTGAGCATAAAAGGCTGATGCATGCTGGCCCTCAGTTACTATTAGCCTCAATTAGGGAATCTTACTGGCCAATAGGAGGTCGCAACTTGGCAAAGGCCTGTTATCGTAAATGTGTTCTTTGCCATCGCATGAAAGGTAAGGTTGTAACGCCTATAATGGGTAATTTACCAAAAGAACGTGTGAGTCCAGGTTATCCCTTTGAGAGTACGGGCGTTGATTATGCCGGTCCTATTATGTGCGCTAGTCGTCAAGGTCGTGGATGCAGGCTAGTAAAGGTGTACATCGCAATTTTTATTTGTTTCACCACCAAGGCCATCCATTTGGAGACCGTAGGTGATTTAACTAGCAATAGTTACTTACTAGCTTTGTATCGATTTATTTCTCGACGAGGTAAACCCGCTCATATATTTTCTGATATCTCATTTGTCGGTGCGTACAACGACCTCTCTAAATTTTTAAAGTTAAATAGTTCGTCCTTGGGTGAGAGTGCAGCTAATGACGGAATAAGATTTCATTTCATCCCAGCGTATACGCCTCATTTTGGTGGCCTCTGGGAGGCGGGTGTAAAGCCCACAAAGTATCACCTTCAAAGAGTGTTGGGCAATTGTAATTTGACATTTAAGGAGCTCTTTACACCGCTTTGACTAAAATTGAAGCCATACTGAACTCTCGTCCCCTGACGCCGATGTCTTCAGATCCTGCCGACTACACACCGCTGACGCCAGGTCATTTCCTGATTGGACGACCCCTTGTTTCGTTGCCGCAACCAAATTACACGGACCACTCTGCTAGCCATCTTTCTCCTTTTCAACGAATCGAGCAATTACGTCAGCACTGTTGGAGTAGATGGAGCAAGGAGTATGTTTCAGAATTACAGCTGCGGTCGAAATGGCATTCTTGCAAGGATGGACTAAAGCTGAACACCCTTGTTGTCATCAAAAAGGACAATCTTCCTCCTCTGAAGTGGAGTCTTGGACGCATTGTGGCTGTACACCCCGGAACAGATGGCATAGCTCGTGTAGCGGATATTCAGATATCGACTGGAGTCATTCGCAGAGCGTTCAACAGGATCTGTCCATTGCCTGTGTCTACGGAGTCTGGTTGAAACCGTTGGTTTCAACGCCCAGGGGCATGTTCACGCGCGCCTGACAAAATTACCATAGCAGCATTACGCTCAAAGCAATAATTATAATTTTAATACTTTATTAATTGTATCGTGTATGTGCAAGTTCACTTACTGTACGGATCTCGTGTAGTTAATACGGATTAAAGATCATCTTTTGTACAGAGCATTCCAGTTTCTCATTTCAGCCTCCCAATAGACCACACAGAAAGGCTCCTAGTAATGCATGTGAAAAGTTTAAAGCGGCTGATATTAGAATACCATTGTTTCTGAACAATGTCGACAAAAATAAACACTAAAATACCCCGAAATTATAACTCGTATAAGGTTAGTGTGCCAAAAAGCAAGTTATCGCTATTTTTCAAGATAACATATGGCCTGAAGGAGTTTCGATTAGAAGATTTGTAGAATATAGAAATAAACATTCAAATAATGGCGGTCAATCTACAGAAGAGAAACAGTAATACTACTTTTGTAAGCTACAACTGCAAATCAATTACTCGATCTATTGATTGCGTAAAATCTTTGTGCCGATCAGCTGATATTGTAGCCTTACAAGAGACGTGGCTTCTACCACACGACATACCCTATTTAGGAAGAATAGGTCAAGACTTCACGTATACCGGTAAATCAGCTGTTGATACGTCAGCATTCCTTACGGGGGTGTCGCTTTATTGTGGCGCAAGAGTGCATTTAAATGTGTGTCGGTTGTCGAGTGTAAAAGTGTGAGGATTACGGCTATAAGAGTATTATTAGAAAATCGCCAATTTTTTGTGTTCTCTGTGTATATGCCGACGGAGGCTAGCGATAATTTAACGGAGTTTACGGATTGTTTAAGTGAGATGAGTGCGATAATTGAAAACAGTGATGTGGACTCTGCATTGTTTGTTTTGTTTTTCTTTTGTTTTTCGTGTGAGCGTGTGGCCAACTCTGATGTCGGAGTTTTCAGACCGCCCGAAGGCCTCCGACATGGCCTAACGATCCTTATCCTTGGACAAGAACCGGGACCGACAGCTTTACGTGCCCTCCGAAGCACGGTAGCGCTCAGATGTAAATGCCACACTCGGTCACCCATCCAAGTGGTAACCTGTGCAAGCGTTGCTTAACTTTGCCGATCTGTTACGAACGGCAAGCCAAGTCTCGCTACGAGCGCTACATATGCTCGGTGATTTAAATGCGGACCCATCTGCATCCTTCAGCAAGGAACTTAAAATTTTTGTATGGAACAAAGCTGGTTATGCGCAGATATAGAAAGGCTAGGGTTGTTATCTGGTACATACACCTATGTTAGCGAGGCGCACGGCAGTAAGTCGTGGCTAGACCACGTACTGGTGACTGAAGCTGCTAACTTAAGTGTAATGGATGTAGAAATAAGGTATGATGTATTACATGGTCTGATCACTTCTCGGTCTTTTTATCATATAATATAGAAAAATTAATGCCAAAACGAAATGTATCTAGTGTCAAAACAAATAGTGTCATATGGGGCGAAAGAAATGTGTCACAAATCGAGCAGTATAATAAATTATGTACACAAAAACTGCGCGATATTGATTTCCCCCAGAATTTCGAAACTGTGCTGACGTTACGTGTAATAATGTAGATCATAAAATTTTAATAGATAATTTATGTAACAATATTGTAAAAATTTTGTCAAATGCCACCTCTATCACATATACATTTAACTTGCATAAAAATAAGAACAAGAAATGCCATGTCGCAGGATGGAATAAGTATGTAAGAGAGGCTCATATGGAGGCTCGGCTTTGTTTTCAACAGAGGGTTGCTTATGGAAAACTTTCTAATGGCCAAATATATGATTGTATGCGTGAATCTCGGACTAAGTGGACGTGTGAAACGTGTCGTGTTGTCTACTATCGCCAGAACCTTTGATCCAAACGGTTGGATTTGTCCTGTTATATTTTGGGCAAAATACTTCTTGCAGAAGCTTTGGACAGCAGGATTGACTTGGGACGAACCTCTCCGCGTTACTCTTGTTGAGGAATGGACCTCGTTTGTATCCTCACTTCCTGCCGTCACTGAGATCTCCTTGCCTCGTCCCATCCTTCCTCCCGGGAAGGACAAGCCAACCCTTCACGGGTTTTGTGATGTTTCGGAACGTGGTCACGCGGCCGTGGTGTACTTGCGCACAGTCAGTGCCTCAGGTCAGATGAGGGTTTCCCTGATCATGGCGAAGAGCAAGGTTGCATGCCTTTGGACATCTCTGACCATTCCGAAATTGGAGCTTTCGGGAGCAGCCCTACTCGTGCGATTGTTGAATCACGTGTCTAGTACTTTAGGTAAAACAATTTGTATTAATGGGACCTACGCCTGGACAGACAGCCAAATTGTTCTCTGTTGGTTGAAGGCGTCTGTTCACACTTTGGAGATATTTGTCGCTAATCGCGTTTCCCAAATACAAAAATCTGAAGTCAAGCTTATTTGGAGACACGTGCCAGATGATCTCAACCCCGCTGATTGTGCCTCGCGCGGATGTTTGACGCCTAGTTTGATAGGCCATTTGCTGTGGTGGGGTCCGGAATGGTTGAGTCGACCAGAAATTGATTGCCCTCGAACACCAGTTTTGAATACTTCCAATTTGCCGGGTCTACGAACACTCGTTCTTGAGAAGGTGGAATGCGCCTTCGACCTCGATTTTTAGTTATATCGCTACAGCTCCCTCGACAAGTTGTTAGGTGTTACTGCTTGGATAAAGCGTTTTGTTTTTAATTTTAGGCACCCATAACAGAAACGAATGACACCGTTTGTCTCACCACAGGAAAAACAGGAGTCTCTCACCTTTTGGATTTGTTCTGTGCAATTGGCGCATTTTGAGAATGAGATTGCTATCCTTAAGTCAGGGAGATCGAAATTGTCGGGAGCTGTATCTAAATTCAACCCCTTTTTGGACGATACGGGTCTCTTGCGAGTTGGAGGGCGTCTCAAGAACGCCAACCTCCCTTACGGGGGCACGTCACCCCCTTTTGTTACCAAGGGACGGTCATTTGGTACGTTTGTTCGTAATTGACTGTTACCTTAAAAACTCGCATGCTGGTTGTAATGCTCTGTTGACCATTTTGCAACGCGAGTTTTGGAATTTATCTGCCCGAAGAATTATTCGGAGTGTAGTCTTTCGCTGCATCCCTTGCTATAAGCTCAAAGCTTCTACCATGCAGCCCTTGATGGGAGACCTACCGGCAGATCGCGTAACAGAGAGCAGGACGTTTGACGGTGTTAGCACGGACTTCGCTGGTCCCTTTTTGGTGAAAACGTCGACACTTCGAAACAGCAAGACTGTTAAGGCCTACTTGTGTGTCTTTTCGTTTGTCTCTCCACAAAGGCGGTACATTTAGAACTGGTCCCCTCGCTTACGACCGAGGCGTTTGTAGCCACATTTGACAGATTTGTATCCCGCAGAGGGCTGCCTTCGTTGATCCATTCTGATTGCGGCACAAACTTCAAGGGCACTTATAATTATTTGAATGACGTAGTTAATTTCCTTGAAACCAACAAGGCTGATATAGGCAAGAGGTTTACCCGACGTGGGATAAATTGGTTGTTTTCCGCAAAAAATTGTCCACGCTGGGGTGGTATATTTGAGGCTGCTGTAAAATCGGCCAAGACACACTTGCGCAGGACAATTGGTGAATCAGTCCTTACATTTGAGGAACTCGCAACTGTGTTTTCTAAGATTGAGGGCGTTTTGAACTCTAGGCCATTGTGCCCGATCTTCTCAGGTCCGAATGATTTGGAAGCCATTACGCTGGGCCATTTTTTGATTGGTCACCCACTTATCGCATTGCCTGAGTACCTCTATATTGATACGCGACCTAATCATCACTTGCGTTTTGAATTGGTACGCCAGATTACTCAGAGCCTTTGGAAACGCTGAAATTTGTAATATTTGCACATACTCCAGCAACGCGTTAAGTGGACGGACAAGACCGATCCACCCAAGATTGGAGACCTCGTTTTGCTTAAGGAGGCTAACCTTCTGCCACTCAGATGGCGCAGTGGGCGCATTCTTCGTTTAGTAACTGGGGCTGATGGAGTTCCCCGATTTGCTGAGGTTAAAGACAATTGTAATTCTAAAGGACTATTTACTAATATTTTATAGACTAATATTTTAATATTTTATTATATATACAAATACCTAACCCTACAAAATAATTGTTAACTTTATGTAAACAATGATGGGCCGTACGAAGCCGGATTCATTTGCGTTTATACGTAAACTCTCGTTTATCTCGCTCGCGTAGGTATCTTCTAGAAGTACCTACCTAGGTAGTTATAGCACCTAGCTATACTCCTAATCCATTTACATACCCATTACAGGGTTATTTCCGCACGCATCCATAGGTAATATACTTTTATGAAGCTACCTACTTACCCAATTATTATTACTGGAACTATCATAATTGTCTTGTAAATTACATATTTCAAGCACCTTTTAATTCCACCGCCTTAAAGTGTTGCCTACTTAGGTAAAATAATAGGTACTTTAGGTATTCTTATTTTGATTCGGTCTCATTAGCTTATATTTACGTAAACATGGCACAACAAAAGAAGCCACGCATGTCGGAAGGGAAAAGAGCTGACAATCTTAGAAGCAAAGCGTAATATTTTATTTGAGCGTATTCAAAACATTTACGAGCGCTCAAAAACTGCCGCTATTTCCGATATTAATAGGGAATCATTTCTTAGTTATTGTATGACAGTAGATAGTATTCGAACAGATTTTCATAAGTTGTTAGACGATTATAACGCAAGATTGCTTTCTATTAATTCTGATGAAAAGCCGAATTATCACGCGTACACCTCATTCGAAGATCTTTATTGTATCATCAAGCGCATACAATCACAAAGAGGGTAAATATTCAGCATAGCCCGTTTCTGCGGTTCGAACGCCGAGATTACCGCCAATTGAGCTCATGTCATTCGATGGCGATATACGAAATTGGCCGTTATTCTATGCGAGTTTTAAGTCTACAGTGCACGATAATGGTTCTCTGACAGATGCTGACAGGTTGTACTATTTAATAGGTAAACTGTCACCGAAGGCCCAATCCGTATTTGCAGGTGTCACACCCAGTGGGTGCGGTGAATGCTTGATCGATCCCATGCCCTCCAGCCATAAGCAAACGCTTTTGCTTATGGCTGGAGGGCAGTGGAGGTTTAGCCGGTAGAAATCCGGCACACCCCTCTAGCGATCCCCGCGCAGAGGAAGTCCAAGAGGATTACTCCACTCAAAAAAAAAAAAAAGGTGTCACTCCCAGTGCTGTGCTGAGAATTATCAGGTCATATTTCAGTCACTACTTGATAGGTATCAAGATACTCGTGTTCTAGCGTCTACTTACTTTGATCAAGCTTTAAATCTTAAATTGTCCGGTGCCGCGTCTGTTTCGAATTTCCAGCTGTTTATAGACAACTTTGTTACCGCAGTTAATTCCCTTAAAAACTTAAAATTAGAAGATCTTTCCGACTTTATGTATCTTCAACTCGCTTTAAAAAAGTTTGACACTGAAACAATTCGCGCATTCGAGATGACGGAACGCATGAAATACCTACACTAGATAGTTTTATTTCTTTCATCAAAGATCAGTGTCGAATATATCATAATACGCAGTCTAGTTCATCTAGCTCGTCTAATAATAATAATAGCAAACAACGGTCGAATAAAGCGCAAAATAGCAATAATAACTCGGTCCCTAATCCGCAATCTTACGTAGCATGCTCGGAATCTAATAATAATAATTCACAGAAGTGTCTGTGCAGTAATATAGTACACGAACATTTTTATAAATGTCCCGCCTTTAATAATTTAAATCCGACTGCTCATTTTAAATGTGTGAAGGATAACAAAGCTTGCATTAATTGCTTAAGTATAAAGCATAAAACGAGTGATTGTTCTAGTAAGACGAGATGTCGTTCATGTAATCAACGACACCACTCATTATTACAGTTTGATAAAAGTTATCCGTCGTCGAGCCAAGCCGGTAAACTTGACACGCTTACGTCGCAGGTGCAGGCCACGGTGGCTTCCCCCTCCACGTCTCAGGGCGAAGTATCGTTGTGTACGACGTCCATTGAGCGGGCGGCGTGCACGCGCGGACGGCCCTCGCGCGCTTGTAGTGATCAGCGCAGTGCTAAGCCGCGGTGTACGGCGTCCAAGACTGTTCTGTTAGTGACAGCGCAAGTTATCGTTTATGATATTAATGGAGCGCCTCACATGGTACGATGTCTACTCGACAGTGCGTCACAGAGTAATTTTATTACTTCTGATTGTTTCAAACGCCTCGGACTGTGGGATTACTTTAGAAATACTAACTCAGTGGTCAAGGGCCTCGGGGGTTCAGAAAAACATTGCAAGGGTTCCGTAGATGTTAAAATACATTCGCGTTTTGATAGGAATATTAACTTTAATATTTCTTCGCTTATCGTGGAGCGTATTACAGACACATTGCCGAACGCTAATGTGGACGTATCATTACTCACACATCTCGAGTCACTGCCGCTAGCGGACGCAGAATTTGCGAATCCGGCAGACATTGATGTTTTGATCGGAGCTTCAATATTTCCGCACTTGCTACTAACTAAAGTAGTGCGTAGTGAGCAATATAATTTACCGCCCGCTATTGAGACGGTATTTGGGTATGTGATTATGGCTACCGTACATATGTTACATACTTCTCATTATTATTACGTCTTGTTGTTGTTCTGTTCTTCAAGAAAATAATATTGATTCTCTTCTCAAGCGATTTTGGGAGCTCGAAGAGATTACCCCACCGCTCTCGATGAGCCGAAAGGATCTCGAGTGTGAAGAACATTTCCGCGCTACCACTGTTCGTGACGACAGCGGCAGATACGTAGTGGCGTTGCCATTCTATGGTGACCCTTATTCGTTAGGCGACTCGTACGCTGCTGCGCTTAGACGTTTCCATTGTTTAAAACGTAAACTTGATGCATCGCTTGAGTTACGCGGCGCCTATAATGACGTCATTCGTGACTACATGAATAAAGGTCTTTTGAGTGTAGTTGTAAACAACGAGGGCAACTCTCTTCCCTCATATTATATCCCGCATCACGGCGTGGTTCGCGGGGATAAAACCTCTACTAAACTTCGTGTGGTTTTAGATGCTAGCTGTAAGACTACATCGAGTCAGTCGATTAATGACATTTTGCATGCCGATCCTAATCTACAGGGTGATTTATTTGACATTATAATAAAGAAGTTTCGTCTTTTCCAAATCGCTCTGTCAGCTGATTGCCCACCAAATGTTCCTCAGTATCGGAGTTTGCGAATCTGACCGAAGATTTCAACGGATTTTTTATCGTTTAACAATAAGGAACCTTTATCCGTGTATCCATTCAATCGTGTTTGTTTTGGACTCAAGTCTAGCCCATATCACGCGTTACGAGTTGTTCCCCAGGTGATCACTGATGAAGGCGATCACTTTCCCGCCGCAGCAGCTGTTGCTACTTCCGCTTTGTATATGGATGACATTGCCTGCAGTGTCATATCCGTTCCGCTAGCAATTTCGCTTTGTGAAGAGCTTATTCAGCTTTTCAAGCGAGGCCAGTTTGATCTTGTCAAATGGACAAGCAACTCTAAGGAGGTTCTCGCACGCATACCTGATTCTCATAAAGCTTCTCCAGACATTGAGTTTGAGAAGTCTGTACCGCATAAAGTTCTCGGTTTACGCTGGGACAAATCCTGCGATAGTTTTCGGTTTGACGTCTCACCGCCAGATGATAAGTGCACCAAACGCACTATGCTGTCCACAGTGGCTCGACTATGGGACATAATGGGTTTTGTGGCTCCCACAATTTTGTACGCCAAGCTCTTGATCAAAGAACTTTGGCAATCAAAGTGTGAGTGGGATGAAACAACCCCTGACCATTGTACGAGCCATGTTATGCGTTGCTCACACATTCGGCCACTTACACATTTGTGCCGCATTAGCAAATAATTTATTACATTATTTGAACTAATCCTATTTAAATTCAGTTCGCGTTCACGTCTCAATATCAATTAGGCGGGTCCACACAGACCGAGCAGCCTCGCGAGGCATTTGCCGCGCGAGGAAACGGTCCCCGAACGAGCGCGGCCGTAGAATAAAGCTGCGTTCACATTTATCTGACGAGATCTCTCGTGACAGTCTCTGTCGTAATTACTTACCGTTCACATTTGTCTGTCGCCGTTTGTCGCGATCTGACGCAGTTTTGAATCAGTTCTGTCTTGACTTTCGTGGAGTTCACGCTTTCGCAATGTTTTTGATGAATTATCCGATTCAGATTAAGTAGATATCCAATTATATCCATAAATTATTTACATAGGATTATATTATTTTGTATTCAATTAGCTCGTCTATAGGTACTGTATAAGAATAATATTATAAAAATAAATCAATTAGTTCGTCGTCCATAGCGCAATTGTATACGCGCGTCTGACGCTTTACGACAGACAGTACACATTTGTCTGAAGTGTCGCGTCGCGCGCTGTACCGGCCCCACACCCCACCCTCCCTGTCACAGACCGGGATATCGTCTGCCGCGACAAGACAGACGCCGTCACTACAGATCACGTCAGATAAATGTGAACGCGGCCTAAAGCGCAGCAGCCTCGGCAACATCTGTTTATAAATATCCGTAGTAAAAACGAAATTGTAGTTGTCATAAAGTTTGAATTCAGAACATGAAAATATAGTTGATAATCTATGATACTATTCGGTTTATTTACTCATGTGATATTATTGCGCATGTATTTTGCCACTTGTGAATTAGAGTGACATAGTACATTTACCATCTATCGGTTTTACGTATCAATGTGAGATCCTTGGTCTCTCTCTCTCTTATTTTTAAATTTTGTTCATAAATACATAATTATAGTATTTGGAAGTGGTCATACTGCAATAGGGTTGTGGCATGTGTTTTCACTACCCGGCTGCCTGACTGACGCCAACCCTCCTTAAGCTTTGGTTTCCTAGGTAAGCGGTGCAGTCATATAGCGGCCGTAATATTACGGACGCAAAAAGGCGGCCGTCTTTACGATAACGACGTGTGGAAAGTTCCACGGCCGTTTTAACACACCGTCAGTAATTTTTTTAAACAAATGTCAAACGAAAAGTATCCAAGATAGAAAATCGATGACCTTGATTTAGCTTTAGTAATTTACTTGGAGGATGAAATATCATCAGAAGAGGAAAATAGTCGTATGGCGGAAGACGATTTATTCAAATCTCGTGGTACTGAAGGTGCATTTGAGATTTTAGTAAGTCGCCGTTTACTACTGAGCTTTGAATACAACTTTGTACTATATTTTGTACGTTGTTCCGGTAAAAAAAACACAAATGCGTATTAAAATACCTTTGTAGATCTAACATTAGCGATTACTATTTTATATTTTAAATATACTGTTAAGCTATTATATTTAAATAAAGTATTTTTTTTACAATTAATCTGAGTCCAATCTCTTAATTCGCGCTGTAGACCCCCCCCCCTTTTCTGTCGCAGACCGGGATATTGTCTGTCGCGACACGACAGACGCCGTCACGACAGATTACATCAGATAAATGTGAACGCGGCCTAGAGCGCGGCAGCCTCGGCACCGTAGGAAAAAACAAAATTGTAGTTGTCATAAAGTTTGAATTCAGAATGCATGTATCAAATTGTCGACTTGTGAATTACAGTGAAATAGTACATTTCATGGTTTTAAAACTTAGAACAAAGTTGAATAGAACCTCATTTATTTAGATAAAATGAGCGCTAGATGGCAGTAGAACTCACTTTTTTACATAATCACTTATTCTCACGTTTAATTATACTCATAATATTTATTTCAAAATTTTCTCCATAAAATATCTGTAAAACGCTTTTTTTTTTCTGAAAACAACATGTAAATGTTAATGTTTCTTAATTTCCTGGACTCTGATTCCCGCACTCTTCGCCTAGGTACGTATCTTACTTGAGAAATTTTGCATTCCACTGGAATTTAGCAACATTCACAGCAATGTCCACGAAGATGTTGTGTTTGAAAGTGTTATAAAAATTTTAAGTAACTAAAGCCACTTTTATAAGTCATCTAACTGATCTTAAGGTTATCGTTTTGTGTGTAAAGTTTCCTTAAAGTAATGGGCAGTCATTTTAAGGAATCAGTACCTTTAAAATAAACTGTCACTAGTCTAAACCATGGAATAGTGCTATCCCTTTGGGTTGCGGAGGTCAGACAGGCAGTCGCTCTGTGGAAAAACTCATATTCAGCCAAATCCGGTTAGAGGAGTAAGCGGACCCCAGGTTGAAAACTAGGAGGATGATGATGATGATTAAAGCTATGAGAAAACCCATTTCTTTTAAAGACACTGAAAGTATATATCCCCTGCAATGATTTTCACTATGCTACAGTATCAGGAAGATTGGTAATTGAAAAATGGGCAGACTGTTTAAAAAAGGCGAGAAAGTGGTGACCTATTAGAAATAGGGTCCGAGAGCGTGCTCAGAAAGGTTTTTGTATTACCATCACTAATAACACTTAGCCGAATGATTCGAACAGCTTCCCTTACACTCGACTTCAATGACAATATATTTGATCAATTTGAGAAAATAATAAAAATAATTTTTAAAGTAATTAATGATGGGCAAGAAAATTTAGCAAAAGGAAACATACTATGCTTCTGCAAAGTAAAAATCCTGCATATCAAGGACTTTGCTTAATGCCAAAAGTAATATATCATGTGAATTCAAAGATAATATCAAACATGAAAGTAAAATGTGCAACACAGGTTTTTATCCGAACTATAGCTGCCAGCGATTGTATCGCACAGCCTGCGTGTCAATGAGATGAATATGCTGCGCCGGATGAGTGGAGTCACGCAGAAGGGCTGCATTAGGAACTTACGCATCTTGAATAAAAAAGTCTCAAAAATTTTGAAGAAATATGCACCAACTTATTTATTTTTACTTGGTGTAAAGTCATCAATAAAGTTTTAACTGGGTCCAGAATTGACTATGATGAAAAATCTCAGATAGAACAAAAATGTTATGAATATTGTAAAAAACGTTTGAAAAATAAAGGGTGCTATTAAACCAATGTTTTATTTTATATAATTTTACAGTACGCAGTTACACACTTCAGTTCAGTAGCATGTACATCCATAAGCGAAAACCATGGTTTTCACTTAGGGATGTATATGTAATTGAACCATATAATAAAATAAATTTGTCTAATAATATCTAATAAAATACCTACTATAGTTAAAAAATGCTTGAATCGACCGCCAGGTAGCGCTAATAGCTTGAGTGACGTCTCTATCCTTCTATATACAAAGGTACTCTGTGGTACATTTGCCATCTATCGGTCTACGTATCAATGTGAGATCGTTGGTCTCTCCTCTCTCTTATTTTTAAATTTTGTTCATAAATATAGTACTTGGAAATGGTTATACTGCAATAGAGTTGTGGCATGTGTTTTTACTAGCCGGCTGCCTGACTGACGCCAATTGCTGTACCTACTTTGGGTACTAGACAATGGTAATAATGGGCCATAAGCCATAACATACATATTTACTTATACTTACTTTTTTGTAAATATATACATAGAAACACCCAGAACAAGACAAACATTCATGTTCATGCACACAAGTGTTTGACATGAGCGGGAATCGAACCCGCGACCTTCGGCGTTGCAGTCGCTTACACTCCCGCTTTGCCAACCGGTCGTCAATTATTGTTATACCTAAAGGATGGAATAGGTAGACATGGAAAAAAACATAGAATGAATTATAGGAAATGAATGTCTGTAGGCAAGGATACTGTAACCGAAGCACAGACTGAAGGATTATCATTGGTACAATAAATAGCGTCAAAGATGAGAATTTTATGATGAATGTATCCTCCGTCATTCAGTGACCAGTGGATAGGGTATGCGACTGCTGAGCGGAGGTCCCGGGTTCGATTCCCGGGTCGGGCAAAAGTGTTACTGGGTTTTCCCGAATTCTCAGAAGCAGCACGGAGTCTGCTGATGTGCCTGTTAACGGCAATAGGCTCGTACCCTATTACGTGGGACCTAAACATTTCATGGTGAAATGTGGATGTAATAATATTACAACTCTGCCTATCCTTACGCGGATACAGACGTGAGTCTATAAAAAAATGTCCAACATACAAACACACTTGCGAATTTATATTATTAGTAGGGATTATTATGTTCGAGCGAGGCACGAAACAGCGTCCAGACCGCGGCAAAACAAAAAACCAAACTCGATGGCTCGGCCGCTCGGTCGCTCGCCCGCGGCGGCACACGCGCTTGCCTCGGCCGGGGCACGTCCACACAGAGCGCGCAGCCTCGCGGGCCAATTCCTCGCGAGGCTGCGCGCTCTGTGTGGACGTGTCTAATTCGGTAGCTCGGGCGCACGATAAGCTCGGCTGCGGCAGCACATGCGTTTTCCTCGACCGAGCCACGTCCACACAAACCGAGCAGCCTCGCGAAGCATTTTCCTCGCGAGGCTGCTCGGTCTGTGTGGACCCGCCTATTGACGTACCGCGTCTCACGTACCATTCCGCGTTCAAATCTGTAATCGCGTATCATTAATATCATCTTTATCAAGCAATATAGTCAGTTAAATTTATTTATGAGTTTTACTGATTATACCTTACAACCACGGGTGTACGAACCGTACACATATTGTCGCCGCTTGGGGCCAGTTTTGTATTGAGCTTACGGCGCTCAATCAAATTACTATTCCGCGTCATCTTGGGTTGGTAGATGGATGTACCATCAACTTAATAGGTTTCGCTGACGCCAGCGAGCGTGCTTACGGTGGAGTCGTATATCTGCAAGTCCGCATTGGTTCTAACTACTCGGTGCAGTTAGTTTGTGCCAAGTCTAAGGTCTCGCCTATTAAAACCATTTCGGTCGCGAGGCTGGAGTTGTGCGCGGCCCTTCTGCTGTCTCAGTTGCTCCGCAAGGTTCAAGACACAGTTTTGCCCTACTACCCTATTAATAAAATATACGCATTTTCTGACTTAAAAGTAGTTGACCCAAATTGCCGCTTGGTGGCGTGGCAGTCGCGCTGTGACATCTGTCCCTACGAGTGCAAGAGAGACGAACGTTCCTCCGAGCTCGCTTGGATTTATTCTTCTCCTCACCGCTGGCAGACTTTTGTCGCCAACCGCGTTAGTAAATTGATTGAACTTGTTCCTGCTACTTGTTTCAATCACGTCGCGGGTATTGAGAACCCCGCTGATTGCTTGTCTCGTGGTGTTACTCCACTTAATCTTATGCATCATCCATTGGGGCATCGTGGACCTTCTTGGATTTCCCATGATCCGTCGGAGTGGCCCATGCAACCCTTTGACCACAGTGCAGAAGACGAAGATGTAGCTGAGGTTGCGGAGTCTCCGATCTATGCACTCGCACTACGCATGTCATCGTGGTCTAAGTTACTCCGCGCCATCGTTTATGTCTGTAGGTTTCTTAGGCACCTACCTAATGGGACTTTTGTTTCAAGTACTGATATCAAATTCGCAGAATGTAAGTTACTACGAGCTGTACAGGCTGTTCATTTTAGTAACGACATTCAAAATTTGAAAAACAATGTACCTTGTTCTCCCGCTATCCTTAGATTCAAGCCGTTTCTCGATGAACACGGCGTCATACGCTATGGGGGTCGTCTATCAAATGCAGATGAACCTTATAACTACAAACATCCTTGCATTCTGCCGCGTCATGATCATGTTGTCGACCTTCTTGTTGATTTTTATCACAAGAAGCATCTCCATGCTGGTCCAGAGCTGCTTATGTCTTTACATAGGCATAAATATTGGGTTTTAGCCGCTCGACGAATAATTCGTCACAGAATACATAAATGTAGCGTCTTTTTCAATTTCGTCCGCGTCCGACTTTCCCTCCCATGGCAGATCTTCCTAGCCAACGCGTCAATCAAGTTGATAAAGCGTTTACACATACCGGTTGTGATTACGCAGGACCACTGCAGTATACGCCAGTGCATGGTCGAGGTGTTAAAAGCCGTCAAGCTTGGCTATGTATTTTTGCATGCTTAACGACGCGCGCTACGCATATTGAAGTTGCGACAGATTTAAGCACGGTATCATTCCTTGCAGCCCTTAAACGATTTATTTTACGGCGCGGCCCTATACAGTGTTGTATACGGATAACGGCACTTGTTTCGTGGGCGCAAGCTCTTATTTACGCGATCTTTATAAGTTTCTCAGGGAAGAATAACGTACTCGTCTTCAGAAGAACTTTCCATAAATCATATTGACTGGAAGTTTATTCTGCCAGCATCACCACATTTCGGTGGATGTTGGGAAAGCATGGTCAAAGTAATTAAAACGCATCTCTTCAAAGTTATAGGTCAACAGATCCTCTCTTACGAAGAGCTTTTAACTGTCCTTGCACAAGTCGAGGCGCTGATCAACTCGCGTCCGCTCACGGCATTGAGTCGTGACCCTGCAGAACCATCCGCGTTAAGCCCTGCACATTTTCTTAACACAGTGCCATTATCGTCATTTCCGGCTCCTGAAGCAGACTCTTCAAGCTGGTTCCAGAGACATACTCTGCTGGATAAACTCGTGCAGTCGTTCTGGCGGCGCTGGCGAGCGGAATATCTCCACCAGCTTCAGGCTAGATCCAAGTGGAATAGTCCTGCATCCCCTATACAGGAGGGTACGTTGGTCGTCATAATACATGATAATGCTCCGCCGCTTTCATGGCCGTTAGCCATCGTAGAGAAACTGCATACTTCAAAGGCGGTACAACCCGCGTTGTTACCGTGAAAACCGCGAAGGGGAGCTACGTGCGCCCTGTTGTACGTCTCTGTCCGCTTCCAACTCAGTGAGATCTAGCCTGAAGTTGGATCTACTTCTTAGTTGAAGTATTTAGTTTGTAGTTTTCGTCATAATTGTTTCGCTAAAGTTAATTTAGATTAATTTTAATATCATATCGCTGTCTTAGCCTATTGATGGGTTATACGGTAGTACATCCAACATAGCTACCCTTTAGGGCCGGGAGGATATGGTAGCGCCATCTACCTTTCTATTGATAATTAATTACATCAACGTCAATCGGTCCTCGCTTGCTTATCCAATACGAGTGATCCTTTTTATTCCCTCCCTTTCTCCCAAAAGGCACGCCTATCGCTGATTCGTCGCCGAGTCCAACGACTTGCGAGACAGTCAAAAATCATCCGTGTCGCGCCGAACACGTGTACCTAATACCGCTATATTTTACCGCTTCTATACTATAAACGCAACAAAACCGCCCGCGGGTGAAGTGGAGTGATTTGTGTAGTTCTGGGTTGGATCCAGACGGAGTGATCAGCTTACAGCCCGATTCTGCAAGAAGCCGACGACAGCCATCTTGTCAAACCGAGAGAACGAAGGTAGGTGTGCTGCAAAATCCCAGTATCTACAACTCCCACTCCCTTTTCCTATCCTAGGCGATCAGAACTCGCCCTCATACAGTCCACAATATTAATCTTTTTTTCCAAATCGCCTAGAACATACAGTTTCGGTGTATCTCCGAACCAAATGATAGGGGCTATAATTATAATTTATGCCTGTTTCATGTATTCATATTATGTACTTGCCCGTTTGTTGTAAATTAACCTACATTTTGCCTAATATACAATATATTTACAAATAAAAATTATGAGGCTACTGTAAGAATTCCTCAAGACTTAAAGCTTTCCCTAAGAGTATTTTTGCAGCTAACATGTATATTGCTCGTATCACTAGTTTTTGTAGAACGAATATATTCTGAATATCGGCAGCTTTAGCCCGTTACAACAAGCCGTAGGACATGACACTATGTAAATAGCTAAAATATACGAAACGAGCCGTATCGATGTCAGTAAGTTGCACTAACTTTTCTGACGGCATACGCAGCAGAGCTGAGTTTCCGTGCGAGACATGCTATATGTACACCCCATGGTAACTTATCATCTAATGCAATACCTAGAAACACTGTAGAGTCTACTGTCTGAAGTTCCTCCCTATCTAGCATAATAATTATGTGGTCCCAGTTGTCTAGGTACGTTAGGTAAAGCAAATTTAATGCATTTAGTTTTTCTAGAATTAGGTACTAAGTTGTTTGCTGTAAACCATTGTGTAGCTTGTATAAGTGCAATTGAAGGGTCTGTCTGTGATTTCAACAGTTTATATAAAATCCTTGCGTTACTGACTGACTGAGAAGCAAGCTACAATCAAAGCTATCAGGCGAATTGAATATGAAATTTGGCATGTGTGTTCCTGGACGACCGTAGGATGCACTTTTTCTTTCCTTTTTTTTAACATCTCCCGCAATAAGACCAAATCCTGTATCACAGGGGACTTTACAAACATACAATTAACGGAGACAATGAGCACCTTTTTTTTGTGGTGTCCGATTGGCAGATCCTCATGGAGTCCCTCCGCCCTGGGGGAAGGCGATGGGGACTGTCAGACTCCTATTGACTAAAAACCAACCCGTTTTCTTCATGTACCCGTGTGTCGGAGGGTCGGGTATCGCCGAAGCATTCATCGCTACCCCTCGACGGGTATTGGCGCGCCAGATGGTCAGGGGGGCCCCAAACAAAACCCCCTTGGCTACCGATGAAGATGTTGGGCTTCGCCGCCAAAACACCCAGCGGCAGCAGAGGATAGGGAGGACGGCCACCTGGCAACACCGCATCTCCTCTTTCTCTGCAGCCCCACCGCGACGCAACAATGGTACGCCCCCATTTGGTCGCGGGAGATAGGGCGCGTGGCAACGCAACACCGACACCCCTATCCTCCCGCGACCGCGTCCGACTGCGAGGGACCGACAGAACTGTCCCCCGCACCCGCACTTTGGCCGCATTCTGCGCAGGCCCCTCCAAGCCCACACGGAGCGTCCACTCCCGGGATCTTTCTTAGCTTCACCGCGGGTGTCCAAGCCACGACAAGGTGGAGATCCCACGGGGAGATACAATGAGCACCTAGACTTGAAACAACAATTTATCAATAACACAAAGTGTTGTCTCGTGTGAAGATCAAACCCACAACACTCCGCACAGTGTCAAGCGGCGAGAGAGTTGCTCAAACCACTTCGTCAACTGTGCGAGCACTAAGAAGAAATTTCCAGAAATCCTCACAGGTTCGGACAGAAACATCTAAATTTTTAAAATATGTGCGGGCCTAGCTGCGGACATCCTCTAGTACCATCTATTAGTACTAGTCAGTCACAACTAATTTTTAAAGAGACAAATGACGAAATCAAAGAACAGTGCCCATTTTTCTTAGAGACGCCGGCCCAGGTGTGGACCGTCAAAAATCGTCGTAGTTGTTATTGCATTCGATAAAAGAGTGTTAAACTAGAATTTTGAGATTGATTAGAGGTCGGCCACATTCATAGTTTTATTACAAGAAGTATTTTTATGCTCAAAAAACATTAGGTGTGTACGTACTTTTACTAGGCTCGTTATAGTATTTCGTAGTTTTGAGTAGAAAGAAATGAGTTAATCGTTTGGTAAGGGTAGAAATCCGAAAGAAAAAGCCAGAAGTCGTAAAAGATCCACAAACATTCACAATGCGCACGGGCAAATAACAAACATAATTAACTATGACATTATTGACATTTACTAACAGTCAAAAAAGTGTTGCCATTTCGCAGTTTTTTTAATAATATTGATCAATCGATATAGATTTCGGACAAGGTTATCAATCTATATATTTGGTTCAAAATCGAAGTCATTTGTAGTTAATCGCATATATTCCTTAAAATACACATAATAAAAATGTTTAAGGACCAAAAAAAGATTTGCTAGTCACTAAAATCATTTTGAGTAGAGAAAATGTAAAATCGATTAAGATAAGCGATTTAATATTATGAATTCTTTATTAGCAATTTCTGATCTATTACGTGTTGGCTATTTAGACGTTAACACATCTTTTTAAACCTATTTATTGAATTAGTTTCTCGGCACACCTTTAGTAATGCCTATAAATTAAGTTATAAATAAAAAGGATTATTGAACAACTAATTGAAACTTTATTGTGCTGTTCATGAGTTCCAAACTGGGCCAGAAATGGGCATTGTTCTTTAAAAGTATACAAACTATTTTAATTTCCGTATTATTTTTCAACCGTGCAATATTATATTTGTTATTAGTTTTGCTCAAAAAGTTCGATCCTATAGGTACGTATACATGTTTAAAATTCAACGCTTGCACTCCGCTATGTAAAAACGCTCCAGTTGTTTTCCTAAAATTAGAGCAGTCAAACAAATAAACAAACACATCAGCTTTATAATATTAGTAAAGATTTATAATGGCTGCTTTATTTTTAACTACAGAAAAACAAAATGCATCCAGGAATTTGCCCCACTTATTTCTTGCAGGATTCTATATTGTTGGAATAGTTTCACAAATATTTTAGTGACAGAGGCTCTAATAGCTGAACGTAATTAAATTTATGTTAATGGTACAAGTTAGGCTATAGGTTTCCCTTGAATTTATTTTATTTTATTTTTATTTTACACATTTAAGGGAAACTTACAGCTAGAATACACAGTAGAATATACAATAACAGAAATACGGACAGTTACAAGTATCCACAGATAGAATATGTTTACAAAGAAGAAGAAACTGTGTAGACAGCATTATCTAAGCTTCTCAGCATTAATCAAAGTAATTATTACTTAAAGTTTTTTATTTTTATTTAAGAGTGCTAGTGTTGAAAATGTCGATGTCAGCATTCCGACTCACGTCATTGTATAAACGAGCAGCCCTAGCCAGGTATGAATTCTGTCTATAGGTGGTCTTAACATCAGGGATGTGTAACAGTCTACATTTGCGCAAGAATGCAGATGGGACGTGATACTCCTGAGCTGGTGAATAAAATAGGCTTGCTATTTTATTCACCAGCTCAGGAGTATCAACTGTGCCGTTCATAATATTGAATAGGAATGTCAGATCTGCAATGTTCCTCCTAAGAAACAATGGAAGAATATGGAATTTCTTGCAGCGCTCTTGGTAAGTAGGTTTGTAACACTTTGAGCGATATTGAATGTACCTCATGAATTTTTTCTGTATGCTCTCAAGGCGGTCTACGTAAATGTTATAGGCAGGGTTCCAGATTTGAGAAGCATATTCCAAGTGACTACGAACGAGTGAACAATATAGAATTTTCATAGTTTTAATATTATTAAATTCTGCAGACACTCTCATTATGAAGCCTAATGCTTTAGAGGCCTTGCATACTATGTTATGAATGTGTGTATCATAAAGAAGTTTTGAATCGAATGTAACGCCCAAGTCCTTTATTTCATTGACCCTGTTTACTACCGTGTCAAAGAGTTTGTAGTTGATGTGAAAGGGGACGGGCTTACGCGTGAATGAACAAACGTAACACTTGGAGACGTTCAGATCTAATTTGTTTAGTGTACAGTAATTTTGAAATCTATCCAGGTCATCCTGCAACAATGCAGCGTCGTCTAGGTTTGATACTTTTTTCATTACCTTCATATCATCTGCATATAATAACATATTCGAGTGTATAAAGCAGGAATTGATATCATTTATGAAGATGTTGAACAAAAGAGGAACAATGATCCCTGGGGAACTCCGGAGGGGATAATAGTTGCTCTAGACGAGTAGCCATTCAGTACCACTGTTTGACACCGATTATCCACGTACGACGCGAACAATCTGTAGAGATTACCTCTAATGCCCATGGAGTACAACTTGTGCATTAAGGTTGCATGGTCGATCCGGTCAAAACATTTTTGGTAATCGGTGTATATAACATCCACCTGAGACCGCTGAGACCTATATTGTGATAAAAAATCGCTACAGAAAACAAGATTTGACGTTGTAGATCGCCCTCTTAAGAAGCCGTGCTGATGTTCAATAAAACTTAATTTCAATGCAGAATAAGTTTGCTTATAAACAATTCTTTCCAGGATCTTTGCAAATACACATAACTTTGATATCGGTCTGTAATTCTCGACATATGTTTTAGGTCCCTTTTTGTATATGGGTGTTACATACGCCGATTTCCAGACGGTGGGTACTACGCCCGCAGTGAATGTTTTTTAAAATAATAAAGTGAGTGAAATGGCAAGATTTTTAGCGCATTTTGCTATAAACACCGGAGAAATGCCATCTGGGCCAGCTAACTTGTTCAGATTAACGTGTTGTAGAAGCGAGACTACTTCTTCATCGCGAACGTCAATGTCACTTATGTGTAATGCATCCATACCTACCTCCGTACAGATACCTGTACCCGTTAATGACGGGAAGCTAGCGCAAGGGTTAGAATTGACAAGGAAATTTGAATTGAAAAAATCGCAGAACATATTACATATTTCCTCACCATTACCTGATGACCGCTGCCCAAATTGTAATACAGACGGGTATACTATGGATTTAATATAACTCCAGAATGATCGCGGGTTGTTTCCTATGTCGGATTCTATTTTCCTTATGTAGTCATTGTACATAGCCCTTTCCATGTCTTTTCCCCTCTCCCGCAATAGGCTAAAGGCCTGGTAATCAGCAAGGTTACCATACTTTTTGTATTTCTTGTGATGCTTGGCTTTTTCCCTGATTAGTTTTATAAGTGATTTTCTGTACCAGGGCGGATACTTAGTTTGTGGGAGGACCTTTTTGTTGGAATATGATTTGTAAATTGCATCTCTATTACTTCGTAAAAATACGACACCGGGTCCTCTAATGAGCTGTTGCTCAATTCGAAGTGCCAGTCAATGTCGTTAAGGTTGTTATTTATTATGTTAAAATCAGCTAAATGGTATTGAAATTTTACGTAAGGGCGATTAGACAGAGAGGCTAGTTCGATGAAATTCACGGTGACAAACAAAGCTTTGTGGTGTGAGTCCTCAGGCACCAGTGGATCAATACAACAAGCGACATTAACCTCTTTATTGCATAGCACTAGATCCAAAATCCTATTATTATTGTTTGCACAGTTATTATATTGCAAAAGACCGCAGGTGTTAAGGTTGTCTATAAATTTTAATTGAATGTCGCCAGAGAGATTTCTAGCGTACAAGGAACCACCTCCATCTGCCATTTGCCATGTTATATTTGATTGATTAAAATCTCCTAAAATGATGTATTTATATAACAGATGTCCATGCACAATATCTAATAATTTGCTACTAAAATGATCTAATTGAACTGTTAATGAATTACCACGGTTTTGGTTGCAGATATAAACAACACAGATATGCAAATTAAATGATGATTTAGGTCGTTTGCGGTGCAATTTTAATGTTACCCACAAGTCCTCCGCGGGCGAACACCACTCACTTCGCGAATCAGCTACTAAATCTTTCTTTACGGCAATTAAAACTCCCCCGCCCATTGCTTGACCTGTACGCACGTAATCCCGGTCCCGTCTCCACACCAGATACCTCGCATCAAACAATTCACTGTCCATTAGACTGTCGATTAACCATGTTTCGGTTAGACATATCACATCAAAGCTATTGATACACACATTCCTATAAAAAACACTTGTTTTCGTTCGTAGTCCTCTAACATTCTGGTAGTAAATACTAATCGGTGCCATAATAAATCATTAAAGCATAATACTTTGTATAGAACAGATAATAAGGTACATTCGTAAAAACAAGTAATAAATTTAATAGACAAAATGCGACTTTGTTAGTACAGTGATTAAGCGCAATACACGGAAAGCAAAAGATATTGTAAAAAATAAAAGTTGGAGTATAATTATGAACATTTGAGAAAGACTGCAAGCAGAATTGAAATCTATGACTATAGAAATTGTGTATAAAATGGCTTGAGCAAAGTAATACAAAGCGGCCGGTATCAGGCGATAGGTGAACAAATGTCCCGCGGTAGAAAGAATTGTTACCTGCGGTTCTCAACATAAATGGTGTAGTGTGTTTAACTGACAAGTCAGAAAGCTGAATCGACATTCTGAACCTAAAAACTTGTGTAGATCTTGTTCGGACTTGATGCAGTGTATCGGTGAAGTCGAGTTTTTCGCAATAAAATCTTGCAGCCTTTAACCCATACGTGATCGAATCCGCGCTCCCTAGCCAGGGTTTTCGTTCTATTCAGTAACAACTTATTTTCCAAAGTTAGGTGGTCGTTGACATAGATCTTCATGTCGCCTGGTAGCTTCAGGTCACTGGCTTTGAGGTTTTTATGCTTTTTAGCAGCGGCTACGAAGTCATTTTTTAAGTAACTGCTGTGTACTGAGCATATAATGTTTTTATTGCGACTATCGTTCCTCATGGGGACTCGTACTATATAGTTGATTTGCTCTTTAGGAATGATACAGTTGATGGCTTCCCCGATCTGGGCGACAATTGTGAAGAGGTTTTCAGAGCTAGTTGTAGGTACTCCTTTTATCTCGATATTATTAATTCGGGATCTTTGTAGTAAACAAACAACTCGCGGTACAAATTCTCTACTTTAGTAACTCGCTGCTGTAGCAATGTTACCTCTTCTTTTGATTTTTGCAGCGATGTTATCTCTTGCTCCAGGGTTGACACTCTTTCTGTTAGAGACTTCACCGAGTTATGCACAAATTCTATTGAAGTTTTCATGTCGGACAAGTCACTTCTCAGGGCTTTCAATTGCTCCAGTTCGGTCTGAATGGCTTTCACACTGTCCACCAAGGCCGGAAGTGCCTCCATCTGTGTGGTCAACTGCTTGAGTTGGTCTTAGATCGACTCGGTGGCCAAAGAAGCGGTGCCCATGCGAGGGCTGGCTGCAACTAGTGACTTGCAATTGCTGCATTTCCACGTAGCTCTTCGATCGCCAAGTTTTCTCCAACCTGCTTCCGTTATACCAGCACAGGGGAAATCTAACTGCCCCGTACATAGTGAACATGTGACACCGTCTCTAAACTCGGCCTCACAACGTTTGCACGAAAACATTTTTAAAATGTGTGTAACTGTGATAGTAAAAGTTTGATAAACGCTTTGCTTGTTCACCGAGCGACAGAGCGATTGCGCGCGCGTTCGGTTTACTGTCTACCGACGCGACGTACTGATTTTAAGACGACTTATTGCTGGGTTTACCGATTTACATTCTAGAGTATCAAAGTTGCATCGTTTAATGTTGCTACTTGTAATGAAACTGTTTTTCTAATGCTTTAGGAGCATTATCCCACAATACAAATTGTTGGCAACCTCAAACGTCAAAAAGATATATCCACGCCTATAGTTTAGAATACATCAACGGATGCATACGTTATCGGAAGAAATATAATTAAAAAGACCTTAAGTGCATATTTTAGAGCTAGCTGAGTCCACGGTTACACTCGCGCTATCTAAGGCTACTTCTAAGCACCCATGGCTCATAGGGCATATTATATAGCCTCTGGCCTTCCTCGATAAATGGTCAATCAAACACAGAAATAAATATCCAAATTAGACCAGTAGTTCCAAAGACTAGGGCGTTAAACCAAACAAACACTTCAGCTTCATTATATACTAGTTGAGCTCGCAGTTACACTCGCCTTACTTAGGGCTACTGCTTCGCATCCGTGTCTCTTAGCGTGATGCTACATTGCTTATAGCCTTCATGGTATTTACCATGAAGGCATGACATTTGTCAAGTCGAACAAGTAGTTCCTAAGATTAACGCGATCAAACAAACTCTTCGTCAGCTTTATTATATATTACATATTTCTGTAGACTATTACTAAGAATATAAAATTACCTATATACTTACGTCGCCATAATTAACAATTATAACGCTCGCTCTGTAATCACTTAAGCGACTTAGCTTAGCTCATATTATACCTCTAATATTAACTCTTAATTAACAAGGTACACAGTTAACCCTGTTTCATTAGTTTCACACACACCTTGTTTACTTGGGAAGCTACAAAGTTTGAGCACGTTGGTAATATCCGCAATATATTTTGTGCTTGAATAAAAAAAAATATTAAATGCCATTTAATGGCATTTAGAATGACATAGATTCGAAAACAACTATTTAATACCGTAAAGGCTTCATCACGAAAGATCTAGTGAATGTAATACTTGTTTTAGTCTTAAATATACATATTTAAACAATACTTTTTGAAGAAGTGTGTTATTTATTTTAACTCGATATTCTATCAACATTAGACTTGATTTAATCTATTCCACTTCTGGGGACAGAGTAAGCAGAATTCACATTTCTATCCAGAACCTGACTTTTACACAGATGGGGCCAGAATTGAACTTTGAAACATTAAGTTCATGATAAATAGTACTATAGTAAGCCAAAAAAATAAAAATATTTTTTCCTTGAGTTAAAGTAGCCAGACAGATACAGGGCTACTTGTAAATTATTAAAAATAATTATATTGAGCCTGCTGAAAAACAACGAAAGATTTTTTTGAACAAAACCTATCACTTTACATTAAAAATATATAAAAAAAATGTGGATCATAAAAGGTTCTGTCCCGTAACGGATTCAAATCCACACCATAGGTGCTTATCAACGAGACAGCCATTCATACCACAACGACATACCGCAACAACATTATGTAATTTATTTTACCTCGAGCAGAGCAGTACATTTTTTAGCTTCTCAATTTTCCTGAAATAATAAAAGCATAAAATTCACCATTCGTTCCTTGATATTCTTTTATGTTAGTCCTAAATGGCTCACATGGTGGCAAATATCAAATTTTCGGCATCCGTGCTCCATAAACCTTTTTTATGGTCTATAACTGGCACTTATCCGCACAAATCGTTAGTAATTTGGCTCAATATATTGATGGTGATTTATATAGATTGCTATTTTTACACTTTACGCATATCATTATTTCGTACACTGGCGGCTTATTTTAATTTTGTATATTTTCAAAACAAACATCAATTAATATCTCTGGATACTAAACAATCATATTTTAACACGATAGCACTTCATCGCGGATACACAAACACTTAATCGAAGAACGAGGAAGACAATTTTTATGAGCAAGAAAATCTATAGAGGCAAATAATTATATTATAGAGCAATTCATGCACCATTGTCTTTAAGGTCTTTCATCATTACTGACTGAAATGTCAAAGAGGATTTTGCGGATGTAATATAACCGGAACCTATGGAACAAGTAAGTGACTAGGCTAATATGGCGGATAAAACCATTCGTAAGGGCACGTTCATATGTTTAGGTAGGTACCTAAACATATGAACGTGGCCTTACGAATGGAGCATGCAACTTTGGGCATGAATTACGTACCTACGAAACGATACGAATTCATGCCCAAAGTGAGCTCAGGCTTTGATGATTTACTTTCGCATCGCTTTTTGCTACGTTAAACAAAATGTCTACGAGTTGAAAATACCATAAGTAAAAATGCACGAGCTGAGTATTTTTGACTTTATTTCTGCCCAGCTCAATATTTTTGGGTTCTTAACAATATAATGCAATTGTAAATTTATACATCAAAAGATTAAATGATGCATGAGTTGTAACGCAATAAAAGTGGTTAGTGTCAACTATTAACAACAATGAACGTTTCATTCCAATTTACCAACTTTTGAAATAGTAACTTACAAAATCCGTGTCACGAGATACTTAGCTAACAAATTACAAAATAGCGGCGCAGTGCGTGTTGACGCGTAAGTTATGACGTCATAAATTAGCCTCTAGTCCACGTCCACGTCAATATTATCCAAAGAAAACATTGCATGTTGTATCACGGCCGTATACCCAGAGAGGTAAACAGAGAATATGGTGCACAGTGTCCTATTTCTTGCCAATTAGTACAAAAACCATTGAAATGTATTATGATTAGATTGGGTTGATTTTTCAACTGTAGTTAATGACACTGCTTAGCACACCATTTCAAAATCAATACATTTAAAGCAAATTTAGTGTATTTAATACACTACATTAAAACCGATATTTAGTGCGGGAATGGTGTAATATGAATGTGAGTCTTAAAGAAAATATACTCGGGAACCATTTACAAGGAGTTGGCGACTAGTAACTAGCGTCGTAAGTTTTGAAAATATTCTTTCTGTCTTAGCAAAAAAGTTTGGTCAAATTAACCAATGATCATGTTTTTACAAATCTAATCTTAATATACAGGATGATTTGTAATTGCTCGTATTCCCTTCTGGTGATTCTAGGGCCATAGTGGAGGTATTTTACCCCCTACATATGGGGGTCCAAAATGCACCATTTTGGAATAAAATGGGTTTTAAGATTTAAAAAAAAAAAAAAACGCACAAAAAATGTTCGAATAAAATAAAATGACGCTACAAAAATGCAATTATTCGAATAAAAATATATGTGGCATGTTATGTAAAGTATTGGAATAACTTTCTGGTATTACCTGCTATCCAAAAAAGTATAAAAGTCGTTTTTGGCTCTATTTTCAAATTCTACGTTGAGTTAGTATCTTTATTTTATTTTCAAAGATGGGCCATTTAATTTTCCATTAAATAAAACCCAATTTGCTACCAGTAATAGTCAAGATATTTTTTTAGAAGATGTTTATAACAAAAATTTGGAATTTGCTCAAAAAATCTTAAACCCCGTTTTATTCCTAAATGGTGTATTTTGGACCCCCATATGTAGGAGGTAAAATACTCCATCATGGCCCTAGAATCACCTCCCGAAGGGAATACGAGCAATTACAAATCACCCTGTATAAAATCCCTGCGTTGCTGACTGACTGACAGACATGCTACAGCCGAAACTATTGGGCGCAGGAAGCTAAAAATTTTAATGTATGTGCCTTGGGGACTGTAGGGGTGCACTAAGATGGAATTGCCCGAAATTCCCACGGGATCGGGAAAAACGGGAAATTCGAAAATATGTGCGTGCGAAGCCGCTGGCGTGCTCTAGTATTATTATATCTTTTAGTAATACTTAATCAGCTCCATATGTTATATAGAGCCCTGTTACGCAAGAATCCTTTTTTTGGGTGCAGTAACAGCTGGGTTAAGGGAAACCTAACATTCCCTATTAAGTTGCCTGAACGGATAAGATTTTTTAAATTGAATTCATATTGATTAGCTGCTATCTTTGATAATAATAAACGATATTTTCCTTCCCAGTATCATTATTAATCGACAATATATTCTTAATAGCACCTTGCCCACGATTCGATTTTGACTGGCTCGTCTAATTTTTTTGCTAGCTGCCAATTTAATTGTTCATTAACCTTGTAATTTAAGCCTTAATAATTACATTTTCGACAAAATATTTAATCGCTGCAAAGTTATTTTATTTACTGAATACGTTAATTTTTAGTTGCTTGTAAAATAACAAGCTAATTTTATCTTTAATTATTATTTAACGTTTAATATATGTTTCCCGATAAAATTAATAATTTAATACGCCCATAACTTTGAAAAGTCATTATAGTGCGTCTTGGATTTGAGCCGGAAACCTTCTGCGTAGCATTCTATCGGTCTTCGCACTACCATATTATGTATGTATGTGTACTTGACAAAGATGGATAGTATAACGAATGGAGTAAGTATACGAATATATGACGATAGCGTCGGTAACATAAAAGTTATCATTTGATAAGTTTGGAGACAATTCCATATCATGCCACTGACTATAAGTATTTGAACAATAACAATATTTATAAACCGTTACTCATGACTGTCTAATTATCTGACCAACAAACAACGCACAACCAGAAACCATTGAGCGCAAGAAGCTGAAATTAGGCATTCACGAATACAGAAGAGGGGTTTTTTGGAAATCTCCCCAATTCGTCCTAAAGAGATTAAAAAGTCACTCGCGGGAGTCGCTGGTAAATTCTAGTAACTAATATTTAATTTGTAATTACAGTCACATGTATTGATCAATGTTATATTTTATATTATATTGCTTCAATGTTATTTATATTATCAATGTTATATTGTATATATTATCAATGTTATATATTATCAATGTTATATTGCTTCAGAATTAATTCAGCTACAATTCTAGGATCTGTAAGCTGACGGATAAAGCAAGATCACTGATTTATTCTTCTAATTAGTTTTACTCGGAAGTCGACCACGCCGCGCCACTCATCTTATTAAGAAATGCTTGGAAATCTATTCAGCGGCAATAATTGGTTAGGAACGCGTTCGCAAGTTCTTAGATACATTGCTTATAAACTAGTGTTGTTAGTAAATCAAATTTAAAACCTCTACTCGTTTTGTTTAAAATATGATCCTAATTTGGACTAAGAAATTCACTGCCAATATCAATTGAAATTAATCGTGTATCCAATTAAATCATCAACATAGTCAGTCGAGTGTTGGTTGGTTTGTTCTTAAAATAAGAGATAAGGGTATGCCGCCATACAAAATGTCTAGCGCCCTTCCATCGATTAATAGTAATCGCAATTCAGAATAGTGTCCAACAATTTTGAAGAACTTTTGCCCCACACGCTGTATTGTATAATCAGAATATTATAAATATTGCATGCAAATATGATCATTGGAAATATATAAATAAATTGATAGTTTAAAAAATACTAGAAAAACACTCTTTTATAAATGCACGTAAAAACAAAAAATAAATTATCGATCGTTCAAGTTGTTTCTTTTTCTGGACTGAAGTGTAAACTATGTGCTTTTAATTATAATATTTGATTGTAAAAGCGTGGGGCGCTGAAACAGGCAAGACGTTCTTGTTTAACTTGTCAAAAATCAAGTGAACAGATTTTACGGGAAACAGGTTACACAGATTGGCACGCTTACTGGAGTTGCAGCACGAGTAGTAAGTGGCTCCACATTAAACAGTCTGTTCAAAGTTCCATTTTGTCGAACTCGGACAAAACATGCGTCATCAGCGAGGAAGACGACTTTCACCGACATTTTTAACGCCTCTTCTTTCAGGAAATTAAGTACATAAGGGTAAAGCGCCAACAGTGGCAAAATGTAGAGTTCTTGTTCATGGACGAGATATATTTGGTTCCCTTTGGTAACCCTTTGGCGGCATAAATGCTATGCTCTTGTGCAATATCATTCAGCTTCCACCAGGAAGATAGTATTAGTATTTGTTAACAATAAAGTCTTTCCTATTCCAGCGCCTTACGCTTTTATAATCAAATAATTGACGACTGGTTGGCGCAGTGGGAGTGTAAGCGACTGCTACGGTCGGTCGAAGGTCGATTCCCGCTCAAGTCAAACATTTGTGTGCATGAACGTGGTTGTTTGTCTTGGTCTGGGTGTTTCTATGTATAATATGTATGTATTTACAAAAAGAATTATATAATATGTATGTTTATCCATTATCTAGTACCCATGGTACAAGCTCTGCTTAGTTTGGGACTAGATGGTGATGTGTGTATGTGGTTGAATATTATTATTCTCTTTATTTTAACCTTTTCTCATAATGATATTTTACATTTCTATGTTATTTAGAAAAAACAAATATAAAAATATAAAATAAAATTACGGGGCTCACCGCTATCGGATGCAGGGACCAAGCTACCGGTGGTTAGGGCTCCAGAGAGAGGAACCTCCTGACGATACGAGCCGTGGCCAGCAATACTGCCTTCTGTATAGAGGACTTAATCCAGCCGTCTAACGCGAGCCTCTTGAGGTGGTGATCGAGGCTCTTGGCAATGAGACCATTAACTGACACGACTATCGGTACAATGATCGCCGAGTCCACATCCCACATGTCGACAATCTCGTGAGCCAAATCCAAATATTTTATTTGTTTATCTCTCTCGGCTTTCACGAGATTCTCGTCATGGGGAATGGTGACATCGATGATCATTGCAAGGCGCTTAGATCGATCTATCACTACTATGTCTGGCTTGTTAGCCACAATTGTTCTATCAGTAATGATAGATCGATCCCAATACATGGTGGCACGACCATTTTCAAGAACTGGGTCGGGCACATACCTGTAGTACGGTATTTCAGAGTCGACAAGTTGGTACTTTAAGGCAAGTTGCTGGTGGACAATCCTGGCCACTTGGTTGTGTCTATGCAAATACTCGCCGTTGGCAAGACGAGAACAACCAGATACTATATGTCTGAGAGATTCACCAGGCTGGTGACATGCCCGACATATGTCAACCGTCCCATCCCTCAGGATATACTTCCGGTAGTTATTCGTCATGACAACCTCATCCATAATCGCAAAGACAAAACCTTCTGTTTCGGCGAAAAGATCGCCAAAACGTAGCCAGGACACAGAAGCTGGTAAGTCTACATCGGGTCCATGCAGGGCCCGATAAAAACGTCCATGCAGCTCTTTACCTTTCCATACCTCCTTGCGCTCCTCAACACCAAGTACGGCAGGTTTGCGCCAGTTCTCCTTAGCCAGACCCAGCGGGGTAAGCCCGTTGTCCACAGTGACCACATCACGGTGCACACCCGCGTCAGTGCTGAGAAAATATTCCCTGAGATTGCACACCTCGCGGTTATGGAGGGCCTTGGCACTTAAGAAGCCGCGACCCCCGCACTTCCGCGGGATGTACAATCTCATTACTGACGACCGCGGGTGATGCATCCGGTATGTAGTCAGTAGACAACGGACTTTTCTATCCAAGGCATCAAGTTCTGTTTGAGTCCACCTAAGTATGCCGAAGGAGTACATTAAGACTGGCATGGCCCAACCGTTACAGGCGCGCACTCTGTTGCCGCCTGATAAAAAACTATTTAAGATTTTTCTCAAACGGCCAAAGAAGCGCTCCTGCAACGCCTGTTTCATGCCAGCCTCAGCAATACCTAGTGCCTGCGACATACCTAGATATTTGTAGGTTTCGGTTGCAGAGAGAGATCTAAGTTGTGTGAAATCTGAAAGTTCTATACCATCAGATTCCACAACCCCGCCCTTCTTTACATGCAAGACCGCACATTTATCTACACCGAACTCCGTCTTGATAGACTTACTAAAGTTTTCAGTTACCTTTATTAACTCTGTCAACTGGAGGTCAGTGGAGGCAAATAGTTTTAAGTCATCCATAAAAAGAAGGTGAGATATTACTTGACCTCTGCTGTGCAACCGATAGCCTAGCCCTGAATTCTCGAGCAAAGTGCTAAGAGGATTCAGCGCTAGACAAAACCACAAGGGACTCAAACTGTCACCTTGGAAGATCCCTCGTTGGATCTTAATAGGATCGCCGCATCCGAGAGTCCGTCGACACCCTGGATAGCGAAGAACCGTACTCCACTGCCCCATACAAGTCTTCAGGATAGTGCATAGAATTGAATCAACTTTGTACAACTCTAGCACTCTCAAGAGCCATGTATGCGGCACAGAGTCGTAGGCCTTCTTATAATCTATCCAGCATGTCGCTAGATCCTTTCGGCTTCGCCGAACCTGTTGGCTAATGGTCATGTCTATAAGGAGTAGCTCTTTAGTACCACGCGACCCACTTTTACATCCATTTTGAGAACTGGACATGATTTTATTAGTATATATATGTTTGGCCAGTTTAGTTCTCAAAATGGATGTAAAAAGTTTATAGACCGTCGGTAGGCAGTTATAGGTCTATAATTTTTTGGGTCCGTGGTACTTCCTGTTTTAAAAAGCAGGTGGGTAATGCCAGTTGTTAAGAAAATTGGAAGCGTTCCTGATTCTAGAGATGATTGGAATTGGGACGCCAAACGAGCATGTGCACTACGCAGCCACTTCAACCAAAAGTTGAGCAATCCGTCCGGACCTGCCGCTTTCCAGTTTGGTAACGGACGGACTGCACAACTAACATCTGTAGCTGTAATAGCTACGGCATCCATATTAGGGATTGCCGCACATGATCGCTCAACATCCCTAAACCAACCATCTTCCGTGTGGCTAACGGGGGTCGACCAGATGCTACTCCAGAACGTATTTGTAGTTTCATTATCTGGTAGACTCCCATCATCCACACCCAGACCGGGACGCTCCCAATTTCTATACACCCACCTTTCATCCTTTTGGAATGTGCGATTCTGGGAATATCTGCCTATACGTTTTTTATAGCGTTTGATACGATTTGCCCACGCATAAATCTTCTGCTTCAGGAAGTCGATGCGTTCTGTGACCCGCGACGCGTATTCTCGTGGCCTAATACCCGTTCCTGCAAAGGCGCGGGTCACAAAACGCATCACTCTCGGACGAGTATTGCCCGACCTGAAGCAGATCAGCTTGCCAATGAGTGCCCTAGACTCAGCGATACGACGCTCAATCCTGCACTGCCAAGCCGGCACAGCATTATTTCGGGTAGCCATATCAATGTTGATTTGTATGTTGACATTGGCTATCTGACATGCCGCTACAGCCGCACAGTACAGAATTGAGTGTGTATCACTGAGATTTTCACTATTGTCTAGGTATGTAGACAATAGTGAATCCAGGGCACACACCAGCGCCAAATTTTTCTTATGCGTGGGCAAACGCGGCAGACGAGGCCTATTTACTAAGGCCTCGTAACGATATTCCCTGATGGCACATTCCAAAGTACTCCTTACATTATCCTTGTACTGGGCACTTACTTGTATATCCCCACCATTTACTTCTTCAACACTTTGTTGCCTTAGTGTGTCAATTGTCACTGCCGTTACACATTCACGTGTGGAAGGAGGAATGGGAGGGTTACCTTGCAAGCCTGAGCGTAGCCTTTCAAGTGCATCGTCATCCAGCAAACGACAGCGCTGGATTGCGCGCACTTGATCCGACAGTCGCTGCGCCGAAACGTTGACGGCCGGTTCCAAGTCCTGAAACAGAGGCAGCATGCGATCACGGTACGCCGTAAGGTTGGTACCCCCCTCTGTAGCCACATAATATGCCCGCATGACATTCTCATTCATGGATCTAGTCCACCTCATGCGGTGCACATCACCACCGGTAGCGGGGGCCCAGTTCGAGACCGATGAGCCTCGGGGTCCTAAGCCATTCGGTGGCCGGCCTCTCCCTCGCCGGCGGACAGGTGGTGGCGACGACGGCGGGGAGAAAAACTCGTCGCTAGATGCGCTCGACGCCTCAACACTCACCGGCGATGCTGCTGCTGGTGCCGGCGGCTGTGAGGCGGAGCTGAGCGACGAGTCCGGAGGTGTTAAGCGTGCTGCAGCTGCTTTCCTAGCTCTGGTCAACATTTATACCAACTTTTCTTCCTTTTATATTTGTTTTTGTTTGTAATGTTTGTTTTGACATATGCTGTCATCTTCACTGTATTTATCTAATATTATTTCTTAAATTTTAATGGCTTTTATATGTAAATCCGTATATTTATTCGGTATTGTTACTTCTTGTTGATAAATAAATTTATAAATTGTATTGTAAAACTGTAATATTAATTAAAATGAAAATATGCAAGAAAATTTTGTTGTTGACTTTAGGGTGTTGCCAGGTGTATATATTATTATTATTATTATGTGTCTCTTTTTCACGGCTATTCTTCTAACATGGTGTTAGAAGAATAACCGGTCCTTTGGGAGGCTTACACGGGGATATGGATCCAACGTGCTTTTTTTTCGACACTTATTACGAACCTTCGTACTTTCGACTACGGTATTTAATAAAGGGGAAAATGGGTTTTATTTTAATTAAACATGCATATTTTTTTTATTATAAATTTATTATATTCTTCTTATTAATTATTAAGTTAACATAAACCAAAATGGCAAATTTATAAAAAAAGAGATCGTAGGTTTTATGCTAAACTAACAATGGTAACATTTTTAAAGATTTTTTTATAAGTATTCCTAAAAGTAAATGTGAAAAATAATTTATAAATATGAGAAATAACGAAAGATATAAAGTCATAACTTTTGCTTCATAAAGCAAAAATTTTGCTAAAAATCTATCAAGTTATACATTTGTGACAAACGTCAAGTTTGTGCTCCTCGCACAACGTTTTATTGCTCTGGGTGCAACTACTTTTAGTCATCCTTTGCTTTGCGGACGGACACAAGGCTCATATTTTCCTTTTTTTGTACAGGAGGTACATCAGTCGCATTATTTTCGCCAGTCTCAATTGTAGAATTCAAAGTACTACTTCCTGGCATATTTAATATCTGTTTCATTGAGCCCCGCAGACCAGTTTAAAGAGTTGTATTGTCAATATTTTGGCATGTGCGATTCGATTAGCTTGCGATGCAGAGCTTTTAGGTATTCACTTGCCTTGATGAAGGTTTTTTGTTAGCCTCTATATCAGTAGTTATATATAAATAACGTAAAAATTTATAAACGCAATGTTCAGCATTCCATAAGAAAGGCATAACGGCCAGCGCCGTGTTTTTCTACTGCAAGAAGAAGAAGAAGAAGCAAGCGATCAAACACATCTGGTCCAAAGTGCCTACTCCTCCTTTTGTTTCGTGGTAAAATTCAACCATTGTGAGCTTTATTTTAGTATTTACATTTAATATTTCCTTCGTTTCATGATACAGTAAAAATAAATTTACTTTTTGGGGTTTAGCCTCAAGGTGGTCTTTTCTCTCGCTTCCTGATGAATTTTCTACATCGCTGTCGTCTTCTAATAATAACTGACGAAGTATATCTAAACAACGCATAATAAAGCATTAAAGGTAAATAAAATAAATAAACAAAACAAAAAAATAACGCAAGACTTCAATTAAATAAGACAAAATGTTACGTTAATACTAACCTTCGTCGTTGCGACGACCCATGGTTGCTGGAACGGCGCTCACGGTGCCCCCCACTCAAAACACTACCGTCAGTCGGGGGGGCAACGGCTCGACTGAGATTAGCTAAAGTGTGGAAGCAGTGCGATCGCGCGCGCAAAAATTAGCACGATGTAAACAAATCCGCGTAGTTAAATCGACGAAGGTTCGTAATCTCGGGTTAATCTAAAATGGGATGGGACACATGCCGCGGAGCCTCCACAACTGCACTACTGAGTATTATTATAATTACATAAAAGCCTACATAGTTTACACTTCAGTCCAGAAATAGAAACATTTTGAACGATCCATAACTTATTTTTTGTTTTAAAGTGCATTTATAAAAGCGTGTTTTTCTAGTATTTTTTAAACTATCAATTTATTTTTTACTTTTTGGTCTTTGATAACGAAATATTTTTAAAATTTATTCATTTATTTTAAGTGGAAAAGCTAATATTCAGCCAAATCCGGTAAGACTAGTAAGCGGACCCCAGATTGAAACTGGGATAACGCTAAGAGGATGATGATTCATTTATTTTAAGTAGGCAAATGAGCCCGCACCCTCTCCATCTCCGCCTGTGCGTCTGTATTACATGGTGTTTTATCTGTCAGCTTATAACAATCTAGCTCTTCAATCAGGAGACTACTAAGTGATTTTACTCTACTCAGGGCCACATACGCCTGTCCAGGCGCAAAAGTACGGGATCCTAACTACACCACTGCCTAGTCTACAATATATGGTATGGGTTGTTATGACCTTGAAATCTGATCGTGTTCAAAGTCCATTACATGGCCTTTCTCACAAGTGCAAACACGACTATGACTATATGTAGCGCCATAAAGTCCTCTACCTTCCAGTGAGTCTCATTTGAATTTGTTCAGGCATTCCAGCGATTACCCCGGACAAACAGAAAGACAGACAGACAGACATAAACGTTAAAAAGGGTTGTTTTGGATTTAGAACTGTATAGCTAACTATATGCACTTGAAAAAACATAATTATTTTGAAATCACAGACAGACACTTCAATTTTATTTATATGTATAGATATAACCTTGAAACCGGATCGTGTTCCAAGTCCATTACATAGCCTTTCTCACAAGTGCAAACACGACTCTGATACAATATTCCATCATGGAATGCCAGTAACTATCTTCCAGCTTCATCATCAGACCTTAAAACCTAATCGTGGTCAAAGTTATTACAAGACTTTTCTAAGAAATCCAAAACTGCTGTGATACTATTTTCCATTATGAAGTTCCAGTTCACGTTTTCCGGCTCCATCATCAGATCAGTTTGACAGTACCATATTATTGAATAGTCATCAGAACAATATACAGCTGCCAATTTTAATTACGCTACGACCCTTGGAAGATGGTTAAATTAGTTAGCTTAGATTCCATTACATAGTTAGTTATATACACGACGACCTAACAAAAGCGTGTTAAAAATGTGGAGCTTCAGTTTGAAAACGTAGATAAGACTTGTTCAGCTAGAAGTAGGAGATATTGTCACAGACGGGACATTGAGTGAATAATGCATACCGCATTGTGTGCCGCTACTGCGGGTCAACTTGAAAATACTGTTACACAAATGTAACATGTTGACTTTGTCTGAGGTTTAAGTAGATCTAATAACAATCTTGCAAGTTTTAGCTAACAGTTCTGCATTACTTTGCGTAACTGCCGGTTTCAGTATTCAATTCGGAGATTTGAGATAAATATTTGATATAAGCTCCACAAAAAATATATAATGTCAAATGTGTATCTCTAATCACCAAATCCACGTATAGAATAAATATTAAAACCGGCCTTGAGTTACGTAGTATTTCATTGTTCTGTGACCACAGCTCTTCTAAAGAAGCCGAAACGTTGGCTTATATTAAATAATGTAGTTTCTAAATCATTCAGTTTAAATGAAATCTCAGTCAAATCAGTACATCGCGATAAAGACTAAGCTGTAATTTACTTTCAATGTGCATAACATTCGCGTAAACTTAAGAAACTACATTTTAAAGATGCATACATACTTTTATTTTCGTGTTTGTTACCCTTATCATCGTCGTCCCTTGGTAGTGGCCTGAGAAATGTACGACTTCGCTCTGCGTCACTTTATTGTACATTATTTGGAAGGACGTGTTAGTATTATATATGAACGTTATAAAACGTGCTTATGATGAACTCTTTTACTATGAAGAGTTTTCAAAAATATAATAAATCCATAAATTTATTTGAAGTGAAAAAGAAAGCTTTTTGGTATGAATGCTCATTCTAAGCGGTTACCTTGGTAAACTTAAATTCGTATCATCCTTGAACCCTCCATAAATAATGTGGCCATTTAAAATGTTCTCACAATGATATTGCTCACAATAGCTGAAATACGTGACAGTCATGCACAACGTTGGATGGCACAGTTGCCATTAGAAGTACTAAAGCACAATATATTTTTATATACCATAAAATAAATGAACTTAAGTACCTATATGTTACTAATGACTTAACTAATCAATAAAATCTGACTAGCCGTGATCATTTTGCCTTTAATCTACGGATCTCTGAACAGAAAAATGGTTTAATAAAATCCCCAATCATCCTGAAAACCCCATCTAAAGTAAATTTTGTTAACATAAGTGTTCATAATTCATTAGTATAAAAATACGACCTGGACAAAACGGATAGATTATTTTTAATTTATTTGTATAATTTTATGACAATATCGACCTAAACATAATAATATATTTATACGCATGTTTGTCCCTAAATTTTATTTCCGCAGTAAAAAATTTGGACAATAAATTCAAAGAACATTGGCCAAATCGTACCTGATCATGTACACTTAAGGTATATACATGAAAAAAAAAAACTTAATTTTTCAAAGTTATATAAACAGTTTAAAGTGTCTCATAAAAAAGACAAGAAATAAAGATATTAATTTTTTTATCATCGTACATTTTGTTGCAATCAGAACGTACCTTATTAACGTTTCATTTCGTATAAATTATTTTATCGATTATACTTATATACATTATTTTCATTTTTAACAGTTAAGTAGGGGTAAAATATTTCACTTAATAAGAAAATATAACAATAACTCAAAATCTGTTTGTATTATTCATTTTATAAAATAGAAGACTTAACGAAAGTTAAAATTGCATCATCATTTTGCTAGTAAGCGTATAACGAAACGTGATTTGTTATTGTTTGACGATTCGTTGATATCGTTTGACACTATTGGCAGTTGCGATCCACTGCGCATAGACTAATATATTATACCTGGAAACCACTGCGTTTGTTGTGAGGTTGTGACACGTTCTTTTATGCAGTTTTAGATCTTTAATACTTATATAAAAACCAGACCCTACCTAATCCCATCATATTTGGTTACAGTAGGTAAATTAATTTCAAAATAGATATCAGTAGGTAGTATTCATTGTCTTTGGTATCAGGTAGGTACACGTTCTATGGTTGTTATTGCATTTTTTGTGATAAAATACAATAAAAGTTATATTTATTCACATACTAAGTACCTAAAACATTATTAAATCATTTTGATGAGCGTTAAGCTGTTGACACCTATTTGGTAACTTATTTGTAGATTCTAACCTTCAAAGTATTTTTATATATGTTAAATTATTCTGGCTTCTTACGTGCCATTTTCTGACGCAATAGTGTTTAACACATAAATATAAACAAATTGCACTATAGTTTGTTAATGTACATGGAAAAAAGTTCAGGTTCAGCTCCTATAGATATTTGGCCATTGTTCTTTAAAATACGTACTAGAAAAATACGCAACAAGGAAATGTAATACACAAAGTACACGCGATATATGTACGTTGACCGTAGCCAGAATAAACAATCCTACTGAGCAGTAAAGTTAATGAAAACATTCTCGATTTTCCGCAGTATGTGAAAGGGGCAAAATAAAATTATTACCTCGTAATTCTTTGTGGTTTCGTCCGACATTTTTCCTTTTGTCCTTCGTCTATTTTCTTTTTATTAAACATGGTCGCAGCTACTTGTAAACCTCTATTACATAGTGCACTAACCATTTTATCCTGTAAATGAGTGGGATTTGGTATATATTTTCGCACAAAAATAGTCAGAATAAGCACAAAGTTCCTAAAAACTCACCGCTTTTTTGTTGTTTGTAAGTAATAGAGAGTAATAGAATAAAGAAAACTCATACAGATGCCTAGATATTATTAACTAACTATTTTTTACGGATTTATCAACCAATACTTATATAATTAAAATGCAGTTAAGTTAATAATTTTAAAATTCAGTTATTATCTTAATTTTTATGATACTTCTGAATTTTGGCAACATTATTAAATTAGCAAAGTGAGGTATGTCAGGATCGTTGCAAATGGCGTTCCGTAGTCTCTGCCTACCCCTCCGGGAAACAGGCGTGAGTCTATGTATGTATGTATGTATTAAATTAAGCAAATCATATAAGAAATTTAAAAAGGTTCACGGTAGTTTATGGAGAAATATATTTTAGTTGTAAACTATTATTATAAAAACGATTAATAATAAAATTAAGTATCCTCCAAACGTTATCCCAGTTGCAACCTGGGTTACTAGTTTAACCGAATTTAATTAAATAATATTCAGTTAATTCTGGGCAAGTGTTTTTTTGCGGAATTCTATGTACATTGTACGTAACACGACATGCACTTGGCCGGTGTTTTCTTATAAATATATATTTTGAATATCAAACACATATGAAAAAAGAAGACAACCAAGCAGGTTTACCGGTTAGCTAAAATTATGTTTTATCTTAACTGTTTATATAAAATTCTTGCGTTAATGACTGACTGACAGACGGGCTACAGGCAAAACTATTTGGAAATACCAACCACCAACATTTGGCATGTAGTTCCTTGGGGACCGTAGAGGCGCACTATGAAGGGATTTCTCGAAATTCTCAAGGAAACGGGCAGAAACGGTTAAATTAAAATAATATGCGGTCGTCCTCTACTCCTCTAGTAGATAAATAAAAATAAAGTAGGTACGATCTACATTGAATTGATAGATTCGGAGTCTGAAGATTAAAAGCATTGAAATATACTCATAGGTACCTATATTCTTAAAATTTGCATGGAGCTGTCAATAATAATATCTTATTATTGACAGCTCGATAAAAATAAGTATTTTAATATTTTCTGTCGTCATTTATCAGTATGTATAAATACTTACTGATAAATGATATCTAAATCAAAAACTGTTTATTCGCAATTCAACGTAATCTAGCCAAGAAAAGAGTTAAACTTCTCGACGGTGCAAGTATCATCTTAATATATAAAATCCTTGCGTTACTGACTGACTGACAGACACGCTACAGCCGAAACTATTTGGCGCAGGAGGCTGAAATTTGGCACGTATGTTCCTTGGGGACCGTAAGGGTGCACTAAGAAAGGATTTCCCGAAATTCCTACGGGATCGGCCAAAACGAGTAAATTAAAAAAAAAGCAGGCGTAGCTGCTGGCGTCCTCTAATCTATCAATATATTGATTCTACATATATTTACGTAAAATCAATATTTTCATTACGTATATAAAATTCTACCGTTAAGATAAGATAAGATTTTTATTTGTCTTTCTGACAGATACAAAATAAGTAAAACTTAACTCTAAGATTTTCCAATTTAACGGAAAAACACTAATCTCCTGTACTTGTTACAAAATTGTATCACAGGAGGTTGGGTCTCTCTTTCAAAATTATACGTAGATAGGTATACTAAATAGTGCAATGTATTTAGTGACTTACAAAGCCCAGCTTCGGTGCGCCAAAGTTCACCTAAATTTTCAACTCCGATTATTGGAAATCCGAAAATGTTCTTCCTAACATTTTTCATCCTAACAATCACAATTCCTAACTACTCTGTCTCTAATGTTCATAACTCCGAAGCATTCAACTTCATAATGTCAGTAGCAATAAACATCTACTATACTTTTATTTGTTTTCCTATATTTTCTCAACATTACCATTTTTTACACTATTATTCAAAGTCATATCTTTTTTGTTTAGATTTCTTTTTTTTTCATATCAATCAGTATTATATACATTAATTTTTCGTAACTTTATTTTTACATAATATGTATAACATATAAGAATAATAGTACCATGGTACAAATACACAATAGTACAATGGTCAAGTTCCAGAAACGAATCGGTCGTATTAATAATTATTGGTTTAGGTTAGGTTAGAACTGTGACCACAACGCACGAGCGAACGAGCGAAGCGAGCGTGCTGGCAGCGGCCGGCGAAGTGCCAGATCCGAATTGATCCTATAGTTATTGGTATAGGAACGGTTAACATTGCGGTATAAACTCCCAGGCCATAAATATAACCGTAAATGAGTCGTGTTTTATGAATTTCGGTTGGAGTGTAGCCTTGGGGGCGCTACTGTGCGAGGACTTAAACAATTGTAGCCAAAACGTGTTATTTTGCTAATTGTTTATTTTCTTGATTGTATTGTATCAAACACCTTAATATAAGGCTAAAAGTATCTTGGTAAAAGTGTCATTTATTTTTTATTACACTTGGTAAATGTGCCTTCTGAATATGAGTGAAAATATTATGTTAATTATGTTTAGGGATAAAAGCGTTATGATAAAAACAGTAGGAGTTTATATATATTTACATTAATGATATTATTAATTACAATTTTCGGAAACATGAGTGTTATGAACATAGCTGGTTGCGCTACAAATAGTATGAATGAAAACTTTAGGATGAAAAATTTTAGGAAGAGTGATCATTCGGATTACAAATCGTTAGGAAGAACAATTTCTGGTAAAGAACTTTAGGTAAGCCAATATGGACCCGCCTAGCTTAAACTACATGGCGCAAGAAGCTGAAATTTAGCATTAAAGTTCCTTTTATTTAAATTTCATCAGATTTTAGAAAATTCCTCGCTGTTGGTATAAAAAAATCCTACGCGAGCGTAACCGCCGCGTGATGTCTAGTGTAACACAGTTTAATATGAAACAATTCAATTTTAAAATTAGTTTGCAACTTTTCAACCTATTGCATGGGCAATGCTTATACTACTATGGAGTAGTGAGGTAAACCAACGAAATATTCTGACAAAAGCTAAGACTTTGATAACGTACTTTAAAGCAAGTTCATGTTAAATGCCTCATATGGTTCGTCCCTTTACAGTGACAAGATGGATAAAGGCTTGTGAGTATCGCTGAAGGCGTCGCGTCATACACACAAAGCTACTGCAGCCCGCAAGTAATAGCCTTTATAACTGAGGTGCTTTTACTCAGACATTTTGAAACCTCATTATCTTGCCGTACTTCATCTGTATATTATATAAAATTCTTGCATTACTCACTGACTAACAGACACGCTACAGCCAAAACTATTAGGAACTGAAATATGGCACGTATTTTCTTTAGGGAACTGGAGAGGTTAATTAAAACACATGTGCGAGCGTAGCTGCGAGCATCCTCTAGTTTGATATATTTATATTTAGAGTGTACACTGTTGATGATATAAATCTAAACTTATCATAAAAGGAAGTCATCCGGCCATCTTCTCAGTCCGTATGAACGCGAAAAACCCAAAACCACTTAACGGAGTTTTGAATTTTGAACGGTTTTCACCGATAGATAGTGTGATTCCTGGGGAATGCTTAAGTGTCTAAATCACGCGGAAGTAGTCTAGTAACTAAATTCAAAATGATTATATGTTTTTAATAACGGTTATCGCATAGTAGGATATAAAAAAAAATATTTCAGCTGCTTTTCATAGAATATAATTTAAAAAGCCTATGACATATAAATAAATATTATCATACTGATGGAAACAAGATGCTTAAATGTGTTTACGGTATTACTGCAAACTATAATAGCTTACAAAATATAAAGCTTAGTAATACGCTTTACGTACTGTAGACTGTTAAAGTCAGACAGTCAATAGCTTACTCTGCGGACATCGTCCGTTTTAAATCCGGATTACACTGAGAGCGTCTCAGGACAATACTTATGTTTTATGCAACAGCACTTTGTTCTTAAACGGAGTTTGTATAAGACTGAGTAGATTTTGAGTTTATCTTTACCTATATGGTTTGATACTTCATACAGGATTTACACCTATATACATTTATTCTAGTATTATGGTACTTTACACTTTTAAGGATACCGTCGATAATGATTTAAGTGGCCTACTGGCCACTTAGAACTGCGTCGAGTGTTGTGGGTTTGATCCCCACACGGGAGACAACAGTATGAGATTCGCAAATTATTGTTTCGAGTCCGAAATACTGCCCATTCTAATTCATCTGCCCCAACGTCAGGAAAATATTTTTATATACTGAAGCAGCTTTACAGAAAACGTGAACAATGATGAATTTACTACACTCTTTCAATCTGTCAATGGTTCTTGTAGTTTTTTAATGTTCATTTGTCTTTATTTCATATTTGGTTGATTTCACAGTACATAGAGTAGTACATTGTTATTAAACTATTTCAAACGGATATAATTTTTGCATATGTTTCTTATTGTCAGAAGCAGACCAGTTGTCTATCCGATGCCGACAAATTCTTAACTTTTTTTAATTAATAGCTTTTCTACTTTAGAAATTGTTACTAATATTTAATCAAACAAACAGGCTGCAGCTTATGCAACGCAAAATTTCTAAGAGGGCATTTGCAACTGGATTGCATTTGGCTTCTCTCCAAATTGTACAAGCACTATACGGCTGGAAGTTCGTACGTGTCTGTATGTTTTAAATTGTTCAAGAAAACTTTAAGATCGAACTGCAACATAAAGTTTATACCTATATACTATTTGTACCGTTCAAATATAAATTGCGTAGGTAAACAACATACTCATTCAATATTGCATTATAAGAGTATGTATTATTAAAATTGATTACTGACTTGTATCGACCATTTAAGAACTATATCAATATCAAAACCATTCACGTATATCATATCGATCTTATTTTACGCATGATTAGTATGGTTATTTTCAGTAGCTTCAAAAACAGATACATATTTTTTATAAATCTGTTGCATTTGTCAGAATCAGGGAAGCTCCATATAGTGTAGAGACAGTTTAAATAAATAAAAGAGACAACTATCAAATCATACTTTCATTTATTCAGTTTGGCACAAGGATATATCTTTAGATTACGTCGTGATTCTACTTTTACATTTAGAGCCCAGTTCGCAAAGCAAAGACATAGAACCAAGAGAAAGAACGGGCAATAAAACTCTTGGTCATTCTTTTCAATAATGAACAAACAGTGGTACAGCCAATCTATATCAAATATCAATGTTGTGGGTAGTTTTATATTACTAGAAAGGTCAGTCTTACAACAGAACATAATAAGCATTATTTAGCATCAATACAAATTACTAAATGTATACCACATGTATATAATGAATCTCATTGATACAACTTGATCCACAGTATATTATTCTATCCTATATTACAATCTTTAGTATCTCACAAACGATCAAACTACCCACAGTCAATATCAATAAGATAATGATTACATCATCTTACATCCTAGATGATTAAACAAAAGAACAAGCAACACAATATTGAAACACAGTGGCAGTTAAATAGTCAGAACCATATCGTACCTGAGCAGTCGTCGAAGGAGAATAGGATGAACTAGCCGAGCCTGTCGACTTATATAGGTACACCTTATTTACACGTTTGACAGTTTAACTGTCAAACGTCATGTCAGTGTCATTTAATTGCCACTATCCTCTTACATATTAAGTAGGTATGTATAAACACTTGCATATCAGTAATTTCAGCCCAAAGCCTAGATATTATTACATATCTCTCACATTCATAGAAAATAAAATAAAAAGGAATATTAATATTATTTTATCTACATTATTTTCAGCAAGGCTATAATAACACGGAATAAATGTAGTATTTTGAAGTATATCAAGCTGAGACGAATGGTAGTAGTAGATAGTTATATTGTTTTTTTAAAATGCTGATAATTATACTGATAACCAAAATCGAATGTGAATTAAATCCATATGAAGTAAATAAATCACAATAATTATGCTAATTAAAACATAAAGAATCAAATCAAATATTAAGTAAATATAAATAAGTTACAGAAAAAAAAATCCATTGACAAATTATTTTACGTGTTCGCTGTGTTTCATTACACAAAGCCCAAAATATTGCCCGATTCGATTCCTTATTAAAATGTTTCTTCGTACAGAACTTGGTCGAGGGAACTTCTGTACATTTTCCAATGGCTGGCACCTCGACGTAGATTTGTATAAAGTTGTGAAAAGAGAAATAAAAGTACTTGTAAAGCTGGACTCGTGCCGTGCAGTCCGCTGGGCGTTGGGCGTCGCCTAATTGAGAGTAGTGTACAAACAGTGTACAATAACTACGTTTAGCTGTACAGTGAAAATAGTTCCTTCATTTATTCCAACTGTAAGAAAAAATAGACTGCAGTATAAAACAACAAGACATAGTTCCGCCGAAAACCTCATGATTCGCTTATTTATTGGATTAAATAACTTTATCTTTACACATTACTCAAGCAATTATGCGTTTTACCATATATAGTAATTACACTATGTGTATATTTATTTTCTTAAATTTCTTGGACTGTGAAAGCCTCGAAAATAATGTATAATGTGAATACTTTATAGACAGAAGTTCCTAAATGATTCATTAACACTAGAGAATTTCGCTCATAAGCAAGTATATCTAAAAAACAGATTCATGAGCCCGTCGCAGTCCACGGCTGGATATAAGCCTCACCAATGGCACGCCACTGAACTCGATTTTCGGCTATTTGTGTCCAGCCGCTTCCAGCCACTTTGCATATATTGCAATTTCAAAAATTATGTCAGCTATCAAATATCTTTACGCATTCTTCTTTTTTGTTTCTTTTTCGTGAGAGCGTGTCACTCAACTCTAGCGTCGAGTTTCAAACCACCGAAGGCAACCGTCATGGCCTTATGATTTTTGACCACAAAATAACCGAGATCGACGGCTTCACTTGTCCCCCAAAGTACGGTTGCGCTCTCATGTAAATGCCACACGCGGTCACCCATCCAAGAAGTGGCTTGTGCAAGCGTTGCCTTATTTTGCCGAGCTATTGCGAACGGCCAGTCAAAGTCCAAGCCAGTCATGACGTATATATAAATTTATATTTTTCCTTTATATTATGTACTTCAACGAATGAAGTACTTAAATAATTTCTTAATTTACTCTAAAATTTGGACATGTTATGCGGAGAGATGAGATGTATTTGGTAAAAAAGTGATGAATATGCATGTAGAAGGACGAAAAGGGAGAGGACGGCCAAGGAAAAGATGGATAGATGGATATGAAAGAGAAAGGGGTAAACGATCGGTTGACTGGTGACAGAGACGTATGGAAGCGAAGGACATACTGCGCCGACCCCAAATAAATTGGGACCAGGGCAAGACAATGATGATGACTCTAAGAATCTACTAGATTCATAGATGACTACGACACTCTAGATGTATTCTTGATTAATACGCAAAGGCTTCGCAATTGAAGAAAGGATTGCGTGCGTAATTAATGTTTGTGCTAACTCAGTTACTTTGAAGTGGTGAAACTTAATGTTTATGACCGCACTTGAGGTAATTTAGCGTTAAACCATCACATTAGCCGCTGCCTACCAATGTAAAGTACCATGATTAATTACTGAACCTTTTATGAGGAAATGTTGCGTGCCATTACTACCTACACAGACTAGCCACGTGGAGACACAAACAAATTGCCAAACAGAGAGTATCGGGCTCGAATCCGAGTGTTGTGGGTTCGATTCCCACATGAGACAACACTTTGTGTGATCCATAAATTGTTGTTTCGAGTCTGGGTGTTAGTTGTCCTTGTTAGATGTATGTTTGTAAAGTCCCCCGCGACACAGGATTTAGTCCTAATGCGGGAGTTGTCTTTATTTAAAAACAAAAACACATAAACAAATCCACGGCACGCACCACTGACTGGAGTTATGTGCGTATTGAATTGTTTAATTATAGCTGGTGGCGTTCATCGGCGGGCTGTTATGCTGTAGGTCCTAGCTGCCATGAAGATATCGCTATCCCTTTGAGTTTAGAATGTGAGACCGGCAATCACTCTGTGCATATGCTAATATTATGTCAAATCCGCATAAACTAGTAAGCGGACCCTGAGATGAAACTTGGATAACGGTAAGAGGGTGATGATGTTGTATACCATTTCTTCCTACAAGCAAACATGAAGATTATCAGCAGCCGTTAGTAAGAGATAGTTAAGCATCGTTTACAAAAGCCACCACTGCGATGGGTGACTACAAGGTACTCGTGGTATTTATGTTAAGCCACCGCTCACGGTTCTCGTTTCAGGACATGCCTTCTGTAATCTGGCGTCGCAGTTTATAATAGTCGTCTATAAACTGCGACACCAGATTCGGCCACAGGCACGACAAGAAAGAAAGAATCCCTGTAAGTTGTATGTAACTGCTAGCTGTTTCCCGGGATTTCACCCGCACCCTGAGGGAACGACATCAGCTATCTGCCAGTGAAAGTCCCGTCAAAATCGGTCAAGCCGTTCAGAGATTAGCGAGAACAAACAGACAGACAAAAATTGTAAAAAATATAATTTGGGTTTATGTATTTAGTAAAAAGCGGTTATTGTAATATAACAATCAGACAATCCAATTTCATTTATTTGTATAGATAAAGAAATATTAAGAGACGGTATTGAAAGGCGATATGTAATATAAGCTGACCTAGGGTAATATACCAGCCACACAAGATGGTACATACTACGCAGCATACTAGATAGGAGTACCTGAAAGTGACCAAAGCAAAAAATACTTAAACACTACACAGGCCAATCGCATACTCCGGTCTACCAACACCAACATAGGTACAGTTGAAGTGTACATTTTTGGATTAAGTATCATAAAAAGTCGATACTCATGCTTATATTATATTGCCATTAAAGTATTTATAATAATCGAGCCTTTTTCTTCGAACTTCCTTCACTGATACAAAAAAATATCTAATAATTAATCGATTCAAACAAGTTTAGTTTTCGTTTTCTGTGAAGAAGAGTATAGAATAATTATTATTGTTCTATACTAGCTGAGCCTGATGTTACCCTCGCATTATTTAGGGCCCTTGGCTTATAGCGTAATGCTTTATATATAACCTTGCCCGATAAATGAGGTATCCAACAAAAAACGATTATTCAAATCGAATCCGTCGTTCCTGCGAGTAGCGCTTTTCAACCCAAAAACCTTTCTTAGATTTAGAATACCATTAAAGTTTACCCGCGGGTGGGCCCGCGTACGTCAAATATCACACCATCTATCTAACGCATGCTCTATATAAATAAACTAGATGAGCCCGCGGTTACACACGCGTTATTTAAGGCTACTGCTGCGCTCCCGTGGTTCATAGCGTAATGTTATATAGCCTATAGCCTTCCTCGATAAATGGGCTATCTAAACTGAATTTTTTTTTCTAATCGGACCAGTTAGTTCCTGAGATTAGCGCGTTCAACCAAACAAACAAACAAACTCTTCAGCTTTATATTATACTAGCTGACCCAGCGAACTCCGTATCGCTTTTTAAGAGTTTTATTTAATTCCCTTTTTTCCAAGCCCCTTTTCCAAAGTTACCATTGACTTAGCGCTTAATCTCTTATCATTTCAGAGTCTATAAATTATGAACAAACAAACATAGATTTTTATATAATATTGAATTCCCCATTCCTTAAAATATCGGAGACAATACCCATATCGACTTTAAAAAACATCGCGTCCGCCATCTTTGAATTCCTATCCGCCATCTTTGATCACGAAATAGATGTTGTATTTGGATTCACCATCCCTTAAATCATCAGAGACGATACCCATATTGATTTTTTAAATTTTTCCCATCCGCCATCTTTGATTGCCCATCCGCCATCTTGAATCACGAAATAGATGTTGTATTTGGATTCTCCATCCCTTTAAACATCGGAGACGATACCCATATTGATTTTAAAAAAATCCCATCCGCCATCTTTGATCACGAAATAGAAGGTGTTTTTGAATTTCCCATTCCTTAAAACATCGAGACGATAACCATATTGATTTTTTTAGACTTTCCCATCCGCCATCTTTGATTTCTTATCCGCCATCTTTGATCAAGAAATAGATGTCGGATTTGGATTCCCCATGCCTTTAAATATTGGAGATGACACCCATATTGATTTTTAAAAAAATCCCATCTGCCGTCTTTGATCACGAAAAAGATGTTGTATTTGGATTCCCCATCCCTTAAAACATGGGAGACGATAACCATATCGATTTTTTTAAACTTTCCCATCCGCCATCTTTGATTTCTCATCCGCCATCTTTGATCACGAAATAGATGTCGGATTTTGATTCCCCATCCCTTTAAATATTGGAGATGACACCCATATCGATTTTTAAAAAATTCCCATCCGCCATCATTGATCACGAAATAGATGGTAGTTTTGAATTCCCCATTCCTTTAAATATCAGAGACGATACCCATATTGATTTTTTAAATTTTTCCCATCCGCCATCTTTGATTTCCCATCCGCCATCTTGAATCACGAAATAGATGTTGTATTTGGATTCTCCATCCCTTTAAACATCGGAGACGATACCCATATTGATTTTAAAAAAATCCCATCCGCCATCTTTGATCACGAAATAGATGGTGTTTTTGAATTTCCCATTCCTTAAAACATCGAGACGATAACCATATTGATTTTTTTAAACTTTCCCATCCGCCATCTTTGATTTCTCATCCGCCATCTTTGATCAAGAAATAGATGTCGGATTTTGATTCCCCATCCCTTTATATATTGGAGATGACACCCATATCGATTTTTAAAAAATTCCCATACGCCATCATTGATCACGAAATAGATGGTAGTTTTGAATTCCCCATTCCTTTAAATATCGGAGATGATACCCATATTGATTTTTTAATTTTTTCCCATCCGCCATTTTTGATTTCCCATCCGCCATCTTGAATCACGAAAAAGATGTAGTATTTGGATTCCCCATCCCTTTAAACATCGGAGACGATACCAATAGGTATTGATTTTTTTAAATTTTCCCATCCGCCATCTTTGATTGCCCATCCGCCATCTTTGATTGCCCATCCGCCATCTTTGATCACGAAATAGATGTTGTATTTCGATTCTCCACCCCTTAAAATATCGAAGGCGATACCCATATTGATATTTAAAATTTTCTCATCCGCCATCTTTGATTTCCCGTCCGCCATTTTGGATCACTAAATAAATTTCATATTATTAATCAGCGTCCCGAAAATCTCGAAAACGATACCCATATAGATTGTATCCTATTCGTTTAGCCTATTTTTGCCTTTGACCCAACCCTCCCCCTTCTCGTTTGACCATTTTATTATTTTTGTCTAGCCCCTAAAAGTTGTGGCGTAATTTAATATAGCCTATAGCCTTTCGGAATAATTGGGCTATCATAGGCAATAACAATTTTTAAAATCCGACTGCTAATTCCTGAGATTAGCCAACATAATGTTTTAGCCTTTTTAGCCTTTTGCCCGGCCCCAAAGGGTCGAAGCGTTATGTTATATAGCCTATAGCCTTCCGGAATAACTGGGCTATTGTATGCAAAAAGAATTTTTCAGATCCGACCGATAGTTCCTGAGATTAGCGCGTTCAAACAAACAAACAAACAAACAAACAAACTCTTCCGCTTTATTATATTAGTATAGATTAGTATATTAGAAAATACATAATCATCTCTGTTTAAGAAAATGGTATATAATTTTCTTGAGACAATTTTGTGACGCCGCGGCAACGCCAGTGGTTACCTAACCGTACTATGTAATTTAAATTAGCCCTGCCGCGTACCATTCAATTGATTCATTTTATAATTTTCTGCATGTAGTCTCAATATTATTTGACGATTCTGGCAAATTTTAGAATATGCTAGATTGGCTAGGTTTGTTATTTATTATTGGATTATTTTAGTGACAGTAAAGTTACAAAATCATACAATTATTATATGTACTTTTATATCCTAATTGTGCTTAAGTTATTTTTTTAAGACTTCAACTTTTCCTGTTATATTCCTTCTAGTGGGTATAGCTTTGGCAATAGTGTAATAATATGTTTAAGAAAATTATGCAAAGATGCCACATTTTGTGTATAATATGTGGTACACATAATATATTTTATTTCATTGAGGTGAGCAATGTTATGCTACACACTAGGTTTTTTTTTTATGTTAATAGGCGGCAAACGAGGAGACGGATCGCCTGATGCAATTACCGCCGCCCATGGACACAAGCAACACCACAGGAGTCACAAGTGCGTTGCCGCCCCTTGGGGTTGGGAAACGGGATAGGATGAGGAGTGGGATGAGGGAGAAGGAATAGGGGATAGGGCCTCCGGCACTCTCACTCACCGAACGAAACGCAACAGTTTAGGTACTGTTACTTTACGTCGATTTTCTGTGAGAGGGTAGTACTTCCCCGGTCGAGCCGGCCCATTCATGCTGAAGTCAGCAAGGCTCTACTACCTTGATAAACAAAAATGTACTTTTTTATATAAACTAAAACAATGCAGTTTTCATTTTCCATTAGATATTCGCTAAGGGCAATGATGGCCAGTTGTAATTAGTACCAGGTAGAAGAACAATAATCCGGCTTCATAAGTTTGAAATGAAGTATTTAATCCAAATCGGTAACATTAATTCTAAACAAAATAGAAAAACTGAAGACTGATAATATCTTTGATCTAATATTTTTCACTATTCGGCATGATAACCGGCCACTGTCCACTCAACAAGCACCGATTCAACATAGGCGTTACGGACAGCCACTGTGCAGGGGCTGCATGGAAACCGAAGAAACACCCGCTCACGTCATTCTGCACTGTGCAAGTGTGAGCGATCAACGGGCAAAGCTGCTGAACAACCCCAGAACCATGAGTGAAGCTTTAAACGACACCAGCCAACTAATGGCTTTCTGGAAGGAACTAAGGTGGTATGAGTAGTCGGCGTCAATCAAGTCGCCACATACGCACAATGGCCCAAATAAGTGGCTAAGTGCGGAAAACCCACGACCAACTATGAAATCCCACATGGAACATATAAAATCTAAATTGTCAAGTTTTACATAATAAAGCTTTCTTCCAAAACAAACACAGCACCAATTTAGAAACAGCTTTATCTGCGTACCACGCATACACATACTCATGGTTACGATACGGCATCATGCTGTGGGGTAACTATAACTATAACCTATTTTTCACTATTAGACTACATAAGACAGATACAATGAATTATAGTACATATTTTTATTTATAGTTTTTTTTTGTATGGTGGTAAATGCGTAAAAGTTGTGAGTTTTTATCAAAAAACACTATTTTATTGAAACATATTTTAGTTTTCTGCCTATTCTTTCATTTTGCATTGAAGGTTTTATCGAAAAATATATTTTGGATATAATTTTAGGGGTTCTAAACTTTAAACGCGTTTTTCTTTCGTGTTTTTGCGGTTACTGCACTTTAGGTTCGGGAGGACAGTATATATTATTCTTCAATAGAGACTGAAATTTATTGAGGCGTTATATGTAATCCGCTCGTTTGACAGCGAATATACGAGCCTAGACAGTAGAAAACTATACTTAATATATGGACCAAAGACATTCACGCTTCCTACCAATTTTAAGACCCTATATGTCCTTTGGATTTAACTAAAGTGGTGTATAAAAACCGCATTAGTGGTGTAGTAAAATATATTTCATAAACTTTTCCCTCACTAGAAATATAACACAATGTATTTACTTTAAATATTACATACTTAAAGCTTATTGTAACAAAATAACGTGAATAGACAAAATACACTACGATATAGAGTTTGAACCACAGATTAAAAAAAACTCAGATAAACATATATTTACATAATTATCATAAATTTTTGACTTTACAGACTGTAAAATATTCATACTTTTTAAATATTTGCTACTATATCAAACATCGGATAATAGTTAATTACAAAGCATTGCAAATGTTACGAGTTTCGAAAAGTGGGACGCAGGTATGCTTGTAGCTGCACGCCAAGACTTTTCATAAAGTTTCAACTTTGTAACTCATTACCCCCTGCGTCAGCCGTAGTAAGCGGACGAGGATTCTGTGTCAGTTATTATCTTGAACGAGAGTGCACGCTGCGATCTTTCTGTGCCTTATAAAAGTATACATTAACACTCTTATTAATAAACTAGGATTAGCGTCAGAACAACTTTACTCCAAGACTTACGCATAGATTAGGCAATTATGGTATTAATAAACCAGGAGTAAGGACGGAGTTAACTATTTATAATTTACTCCGGGAGTAAAAAAATTGCGAATCAACAACATATATCCGAAAAATTCGGATTGTCGAGTATTTTGTTAAATTCTAATGGTTCTGACAGACAAATCATGGACAATTTCAATTGCTCCTTGGAGAAATTGCAGCCGCCATATTGGCCACTCTAGCGAAACGTCACTGTCACCGAATAACATGTTGAGTACCTACTATGTAGTTTGTATGACATGTGTAAATACTTCTTGCAGTTAAATTTCTTATCGGTTGGTATAAACAGTTTGTTTAAACGACAATGATTAATAAAGTATCCGTCTATTATGAGAGAATTGTGTTACTTCGAATTTACGCGTGCGAAGCTTAAAAGCGAATTTTTTTTTAGCGAAATTTATAGAATATAAATTTCCAACTTTCATTAGATTTATATACAAAACCCAAATATATTTTCACATTTGTTTGGTGTTCGTTCGAGTACTTACTAGTATCTGATTTTGTAATTTTATTATTGTGGATTAAAATTAATAGAGATTATTTCATTGAAGATTTAAGAATGATAGAAGTAATTGAAGAAATATTACCATAAATAAGGCATGTGAAATTGTATAAACCTCGCAATAAGCCTTTTGAAGACCTTGAAGAAGATGAGTTTCAATTGTGATTTATGCCAAAAAACCGACACCGATCAGATTTGCCACAAGCGCTTGCAAACTTATACAAATTTAGCCAAATACCCTATCCGCACGTTTGCGTTTGTGATAGTTTGCCAAGGTTTAGCAAGCGTGCGGACGCACCATTAGATATGTGTGTTGTGTCTTATGTTCGCTTGGGATAGAATTGTGATTGTCAAATAAAAGTGTTATAAAAAAAGTTTTTATTCGATTAGGTCATTTGGTTCATTCTTTTTACTTTTAATATCAGAAGGTTGCCATAACATATACCTTAATCTCAATGTAAGAATGGTTTTGTTACTCCGAACTTACTTCGTATTTATTAATACCGTTATTAACACGTAGCTATTCCATAACTAATCTAGAATTAACTACTCCTGGTGTAACTTTGGAGTAAGAGAAGAATAAGCAATTTTTATTAATAAGACTGTTAGTGTTTGTCTGTACTGTATGATCGAATGATGCAATTAACTACGGAATTCAATATTCAATCTACCCATATTTTTGAGATTTTAGATTCGTTTTTGACATAAGCTCCATTCAACATAATATATCAAGGACGAATCTCGAATCTCAAAATCCATGGGTGGATCGAATATTGAAACAGGCCATTGATTATACGAGGAAAAGTAATGGCAGTAAAATGAAAGTTATCTATAAATGATAAAGTAATTGATTTTCTGTGATTTCTTCAAGAGTTCATAAATGACATAAAAATTACACTCGATGTAGCATATACTGTAGCGAGAGTGTTACCGGTTGCCTATCCGAAGATCGTGGGTTGGAATCCCGGTCCAGTCAAACATTTAAGTGCGTGAACATGGATATTTGTCTTGGTTTGGGCGTTCCGAAGTACGTTATGTATCTATTGACAAAACGTATATATTTATGTTCATCCATTGTCTAGCGACCTTAGTACAAGTTCTGATTAGTTTTGGAAAAGAGATGCTGTTGTGTATAAACAGCAGAATACTAATATACACAAAAGTAACTGTTATAAAATGCCTAGAGGAAGTGACAACCCAATGTTCTCCACATACTTATTGAAATTATATTACCCATAGAGACTCTCAAGTGGCTAAAGAGAATAATAAATTGATTTTTGTGACTTGCTTTGCGCAGAAGGAAAACATCGTAATGCAACTCGCACGTCTGAGAGTTTTCCATCAGGTTCTTGACAGACATGTCATGTGAATTGAATTATCCCATATGTATTAAATTACTTCGTAAACTGAAAATGAAGTGTAAATGCGCCTGAACAAATTACATTAACTGCATATCCAAGCTTTACAAACTATTTGCTCTATGATTGGTATGGTAGCACGCGCTGGTGCCTCATCTCCACATCCTGGGGTGAATTTCGCGTACAATAACCGTTATTAGCAAGTGTAATAAAGATTAATTATTATCATAAACATGAAGGTTTATTGTATAATATAAACAGTTTTGTCTCCAAAAGTAAACAAAGATGAAAACTCATCCTCAAAATGACGTTGTTACTAGAATGTGACAAAAACCAAAAAGGATTTCCTTTGATTATTCAGTTTACAAATCTTTGACCAATGACTCACTTTGACGTACGTTACAGCTGTTTAGCTGTAACGTACGTCAAAGTGAGTCAGTTTTAGTCGACTTTGTAAAGTTGTTTAACTTTACAAAGTCGTTCACTTATACAGCAGTAATTCTTAGTTTATACTTCCGCGGAAGTTCAGATCCATGTTTTATTTACGTAGAGCTATTTTGTGTTATTTAAACATAAGTACGTATTTAATTTAAAAATTATCTAATAAATATATTATCATAATATGAATTGAGTATATTTACTATTATATTTTAGTATACAATGCAAAATAATAAAACAGTTTTTACAAAAGTAATTATGCTTTCCAGAACAATATTTTTGAAATTAGTAATTATGTTAAAACAATTAAAAAAAAATCAATTGTGTCTAAATTAAATATAAGCAAAATGTTCCTGTTTAAGGACAACTTTATGAGTTTAAAATCTAGCGTACGCTGTATCTCTCTCCATCGTCTTATAGAATATCACTGTATCTTTTCATTAATTTGGAATTTTATAGTTAATGCTTCGTTGCTTGGCAATCTCCAAAAGCTGTTCCTACGTTTGTAATATCAATTAAATTCGATGTTGATGGATGGATGGATTGCCGACTGTAACAAATTACATACCAGTTACAAAGCCTTAATGAAGTTATTTTTGTTCCAGAGTTATGGAATGTCGCAGCATTAAACTCAATATTAGTATAGTTATGTGCCTAAAATGTCGACAAAAAGCACCAGGGGCCACAAGCTTATGGAGAACGTTTGCAGGGTCTCTTGGGACCATACGGACGCTAAACGCAGAGCCGAGTAGGGCGCACATAGGCGCCAGGGTAGTAAGGGCGCCGAGCGCCGGGTGAAATGCCTTAATTATTAAATTCCTATGGGAAAAAGGCTGAGCAAAGGCACATCATTGATTTCGCATACAGGTGCTAAGTTGGTCGGCGGGGCCCTGGCCAAACGTATCAAATCCTTTTTCGGTTCCTATCATATATAGCATATGGATTTTTGAATACGTCAAGACGAACAGAATGATGAAAATATAAGTACTTTAAGCATCTTGGGTTAACGTTTACTAAGTAGACAATTCTACTGGAGAAAGACTCATACAGAAGTACTCACTGACAGAAAGAATCATATTATGATCACGTTTAAATGACTAGGTGCGTTCTACAATTCATTAATTTAAATTACGTAAACGATAATCAGAACGTATATTGACGATTATTATCGACCTAGCTGGCTAGCAATGATTAGTTAGATTGACGAATCGAAAATTTCACCTTGACAAAAGAAAATAATTATAGTTTTTAAGACAAGTAGGTAACTAATTCAGATAAAACACAACAGAATCAGTTCCTAATATAATAAAAACTTCGACACAAGAATTGGCCACACTTTGAATATGAAAAAAAAGAAAATACTAAATGATACGTAACATAATAGGACCATAAACTATACATTTCATATCACACAAAGGCCCAATTTCACCAGCTCTGGATAGGCCTTATTTTCTAGATAAATTCAAAAATGGATCAATATTTCTGTTAGTTATCTACGAAACTAATTTGGTCACAAGCGTTAACATTCCATTATGTTTAGAATCTATGCATAATCTCATTATCAACACATTCTCTTTTTGTAATTAATTTCTGTGCACATGCCACATATTTGCACAAAGTTTAAATAAAAACTACTTCTACTAAGTGTATGCAAAAGTTTTGAAACAAATTAAAACATTAAATGACGTTGAATAGTTTTAGCAGCTGTGACATTGTTTTATACTATTTGTAAAACACTTGCGAAACACAATATATTGGTTTCCTTATTATCACAAAATGTGCAAATTCAAATTCAAATGTGCAAACTATGTATGTTATGTAGGTATACACCAACGAAGGATTTAAAAAAGGTTCCATAACCGAGATTTCTTTCGTGAAAACCTTCGATCTTTTTGTATGTCCGTCTATTTAGCTGTGCACTAGTATTAAAAGTTTCACATGTGCTTCATTTGAAATTCTATTTTGTTAAGTAATTTTATGTTTTTATGACGTTAACGCAGGAAAATATTATCTGTAATCAAAGATGCAAAAAGACAACGATCTCAATCCCAATTGAATTGCATTTATACATATTTAGTAACATTTTTAAATTACTGCGATACATATTATAATCCGGTACAGAGCAGCCTTTACTTGACTGGATATATAAATAGTGTATACGGAGCTTGCTTTTGCGGTTTGGCTTAATTATTACCTCCCTCGTGTATTTACGCTGGTAAACTACATAACATTAGATATATTAACTGATTACATCAAACGATTTTGTTTGTGGTTACAGGACCAACATTTATTAAGCTACAATAGTTATTATGAGTACCTAACTATAATGGGATCAGTTAGTGTGATGATATTATTTTGTACCGCATAGAACCAGAACTATGATGAGATGAGCAGGCTTAAAATCAAGATGTTTTAACAAACCACCGACCATTTTATTTATTTTGAGGAGTAGTGCAGATATCTGAAATTAACGTGCAGTTTAAGTCAATAACAAATCCTAACCGAATTACTGCATTACATGGGACTAAATAATACTACTAGTACCTAATACTAATTCCGTAAAATTTCAACTCAATAACGTTTAAAATTTGTTTATAGACTAAATATTAGAAAAACAGACGTTGATAAGTACCGTCACATAGATTTGTTTGAATCTTACAGCTGTATAAATAAGTGCACTCGACGTAGTCAGCCACAACCGATCTCTTGAAAATTAAAAGCCTTTAAATTCCACGAATTCGCAAATGCTTTATTTTGGGGTTAAACATTGTGTTATGTTGGTATTATTTACGTGAGGTAGGAATACACAATATTTTATGATTTGTCGACAAATTTCCAAATGTTACATTATTTTTGGTTGCAAATGGCGGTCCGCAGTCTCTGCCTATCCCTTCGGAAAAAAGGCGAGAGTCATTGAATTAGTAAGTTATTGATCTAAGGGTCTATGCGACAAGAAATAAATACTTTATTTTAACTACTATTTTATAGCTTATTATTTTCCAAGTGACAAATAACTTAAAAGGTGACTTAATGTTTGCAACTAATAAAATAACTTGCTAGCGATTAAATATTTTCGCGACTATTATATTAAATAAGATTCAAAACTAAGGGTGTTATAATAACTAGAAACTAGCTGCTGCGTTTAGGTAGTGAATAAACTATACAAGTGAATTGAAATATTAGCCGATGAGCTATAAATAATTACTTGGCGACTTATAATGTTAGCTAGGTTAGGTAGGTAGGTTATGTTAGGTTTTCTTGTGACCCTGTACCCAAAAATAGGAGCCCGTCAACTTGGCTCGAAAGACTGAAGCGTCTTTTTTACTTATACGAAACACTTCATTTAAGATAAAATAATTTGCCGTGAAGACTTTATTGGAAGTGTGAAATGCAAAGCTCCTTGTCATTTGGATGCTGATATACACAAGCACCAATCTGTGACTTAATCTCTTAGGGAGTGGCAAAAGCCTTAACATAGTACTGAAAGATTTTAAATTTTTTACGCATCTATCGCACTAGGAATAAATCCTGTGTCGCCAACAAACATGCACCCAACGGCCATGATGAACACCCAGACTCGACACAACAATTAATGGATTACACAAAGTGTCGTCTCGTGTGGGAATCGAACCCACAATACTCCATGCAAGCGGTAAGGCGACCGTTTATACTACGACGCCAACCAAACGTGCAGTCTGAAAATAATAATGCGCTCTTCTATTAAATAATGAGTAATAATTTGGAACTTTGTAATGCAAAACAAATTGATAAATAGTTAGTTACCTAACAAGCGTTACTTATTGAATTTTAATTGGCTTTAATCCAATCATAAGCTGTTACTAGTCGAGATATACTATTCCTACGTTCCTGCTGTTTCTGACAATATATTTATATATATGTATGTTGGAGATTGGAAAACGGAACGTCAAATCTTAATAGATTTGGGCGTATTCGGATACGATGGTTGGCAACACTGAGGTCGGCAGTTGACAGCAGTCAATGTCATTTGATGTTTTTATAAGCGAACGTGGAGCTGTCAACGGACACTTTGGCGACAGACACAGCGGAGGAAACAAGTGTGGCCTACCTACGTCCGACTTCGCCGCGTTTCCAAAAGTTATCCATCCGAGCCACGTGTGCACATTAAGATTGTGAAGATACTGTATTTTGTGCCCTCGAATAAACAGTGTGTTGCACTGTGTGTATTCATTGCAAAGAGACCCAGCTGTGCCCACCTAGAACCGTGAAACGTTGTTACCGGCCAAAATTAAGATATCCTTCGTCATATATATTGACAATATTATTTAAACAAACACTATGTAATGCATATTTTTTATTTCAGCCAACATGATTGTATTATTTAACATTAACATTTAGATTTAACCGTGTAAAAAGTTGTTCGATGAGAAATATTGGTGGCATTAGAGCCTGTGCAGAAAGCGCGATTTACGCGCGTGTCCACTCGCGCGTAGGCACTCGCGCGTTTTCGAGATACTAGAGCTACACGCATCCCGTCCAGATGCTCTCGCGCGTTACTTCACACGCGCGTAAAACGCTTGCAATGAGCGGGACTTTCGACTCGCTCGTTTTACGCGCGAGCGCCGCACGAGTCGAGATACTCTGGCGCGATTGCTGCGTCCAGTACACCGCGCGTGTCCGTTGCGAGGGGACGTATTCGATTCTGTATTAATATAAATATCATAATATTAATTGAAAAGAGTATGTATGTAGCGGTGACAACCTATTTACTCCTCTGATCCGTGGTCTGCTAAAAAGCGTCTTGTCATATCGCACTAAAATATTATAATAAAATGGTTTTATTTATTGATTTAAAAATGGTGTTAAAGTAAACAATAAACTTTTTTTAAGCATTAAAATCATCACTACAAAATTAATTATATAAAAATATATTAAAATCTCCATCCAATCTTAACAATCAACGAGTAGGACAGAATTAAACTGAAAATTCATGAAATTTCAAATATGTTTTACGTAAAATTGTTTTATTTTATATTATTGTTAATATCAAAAACAGATAGCCTGTTTTGTATATTTTCAATGTATGTTCAATTCATTACCAAAACTATTAGTTAAATAGATATTTATTAAAAATGCATATTCCTTGGGACAGCTCTAAAACAGCAATGGGTCATTTAAGGGGACTACAAGAGCTAAACGCGAGTTTTATAATGCAATTCAATGCAGTTAACACAATCAGAAAAATATATGATATTCTTCAGGATATAATCTAGTTAAGAAAACACAATACAACTAACTTTAATCGATAGGAAAAAATCACAAAGATACCTCTAAAAAAATATTTTAACGAGTAAAAACCATATTAAAATACATACAATCATTCTGATCTTTTGACAAATTATTTAACAAGCAATATACTAACGAAATATTGTTTTATTTTTTTAATCCAATCAATACATTTTCTGTAATTAATTTATTTCATGTTTTTTAAAGTTCTGAACGTCCCGTCGTCGTCGCGCTTCTCTTTCTTATGTATACAATCTGACAGTGACAGCAACAGCTCAACTCAGTAGCTGTACTAGGTGCCTTAAAGTGAAAATGCCCAAATACGTCTCATCACATGCGCGCGTAAGAACGCGCGTGAAACGCCGCATCTGGACGCAATACAAATCAAGACGCGCGAGTGGACGCGCGCGTAAATCGTGCTTTCTGGACAGGCTCTTATATTGAGTACTTTGGTAGTCGATAACATCAAAAATGACTGTCACAAATCTTGCAGAGAACGCGAAGAACAGACCGCAAATAACGAAAGTCTCAAATAAAATATCACATTACTTGGTCTACTTCTTATATAGAGAACAACTACTCACTAAACAACAATAAATACGAAGGAAGTGTACTCACTAATTCTATAAAAGCATCTTCTTTCTCTTAGCGTTATCCCAGATTCAATCTGGGGTCCGCTTACTAGTCTAACCGAATTTGGCTGAATATTAGCTTTTCCTCAGAGCGACTACCTATCTGACCTCCACAACCCGAAGGGATAGCGATATTCCAGGGTTTAGACTAGTGTCAGTTTATTTAGAAGGTACCGACGGCCTGTAACGACTGTAAAAGATCTTCATGACAACCAGGACCGACGGCTTAACGTGCTCTCCGAGGCACGGGACAAGCGATGATTAACAATTCAATACGCATATAACTCCGAAAAGTCATTGGTGCGGGCCGTGGATTCGAACCCGATACCCTCTGCATGGCAGTAAGTAAATAAATTACGACGAAACGGAATGGTAATTTGCCAAAATTAGGTAATTAGTGTAAATAAGTTAGTAAGTAAACGATAATATTTTATAATGTAACGGTGTATTGCATCATTCACACAAGCACTACCATTCCACACCCATGTAACAAAATGCGTTCAAGTTGTTGTTACATTGAAATAGTGTCGCTGAGCCTTCCTGCGGTTGCGTTATCGCTAGTGAGTTTATTATGCTACATCCAATAAAGACTAGAAAGCTGGCAACTTTTTGGTAAAAAATCAAATGAAACACAGTTTAAAAGTCTTTTTATTCATATTATTTTTATCCGTCAATTCAGTCAGTTTAAGTAAATTTTTTTCGTGTGAAGATATGTCTTACAGTAAAATTGTTTTTAGTATTAGTGCTCTGGGTTAGTCTGAGTTTTATCCAAATGATGATGATAGTCTCAGGAGTGAATTACAGATCGAGCACTCGGGGCTCTCGTTCGAGAGGCGCGTTTCAATATTCGGAGCTTATAACTTTACTTCTTATATATTAGTAAGTATATTATTCTGGTTGTCTTTGTAACTGCACCATTTATCGCATTACACTTATTTACCTAAAACCACAGCGCATACGCCATTTTGGGGGGTCGCGTTAGCATTCTACCCTGGCACCCCGGCGGATAGTCTGAAGGCCGCAACCTCCTTGGCGGCGGATGAAGATGTTGGGCTCCGCCGCCAACACACCCAGAGGCCGCAGAGGATAGGGACCTGATAACACTGCATCTACTCTTCCTCTGCGGCCCCACCGCAACGCATCAAATGGTGCGCCCCCATTTGGTCGTGAGAGATAGGGCGCGCGGCAACGCAACACCGACACGCCTCTCCTCCGGCGACCGCACCCAACCGCGAGGTACAGGCAGAACTATCCCTCGCACCCGCACATTTGGACGCATCCTGCGCAGGCCCCCTCCAAGCCGCCGACGTCCGCTCCCGGGATCTCTCTTAGCTTCTCTGCGGGTGTCCAAGCCACATGTCGTGATTTCTCGCGATTTGTATATAGTCTTGTGATCTTGCCCGGCGGGAGTGTTGCGATTTCTCGCGATTTGTATATAGTGTACATGGAAGCAACATTAATAAATTTAAAAGAGAAAGAGTAAATAATAGCTAACCTCTATGTGAGTACTGGCCACAGCCGACGGTTCTACGTTTGAAGTTTGAACTTGATAGACGAAGAATACGAAGTTACTTTATTACTTCATAGTATTGACATTGTCATTCAAAACATATTGTATATTGTGTAAAAATCAGTAATAAATATGTGTGTGGAGTTTCATATAATTATCATTGCCTGCTGGTCTGATGAAACCACAAAATGGGCGCTGGAGCTAAGTATTTTGTGATTCCTACTGTTTGGAGTACCTAGTGTTGTAAAACTAATTATATGGGATCCTATTGTTTCTACGTTTCTAGTGATTCTTAATGTATTGTATGGTAATTCTGTATTGTAACAGTAGATATGTGTTTTGAGCTCGGCTGAGGGTAAGGACGTTTACCGCCTCAGTTGAGAAAAGAGTAGAGACGTCTACTAAAAAACCTGATATCGGTGAAAGACTCGTTTACAGATATTGTGTTATTAAAGGACCTGATATCGGTGAAAGACCCGTTTAAAGGTATTGTGTTATTATAAAGACCTGATATTGGTAAAAGACCTGTTTACAGGTAGTGAATATTATTATGAAATTATACCCAGAAAGTTCTGGGGAGAACTAGACAACTGTGTGTGTGTGCTGTTTAAATCTAGGCCTACCAAAGACCTGGTCACACAGGATATTGTGCGCTATTATGATTGGCAGTTATATATTTGTAATCTTAAATAGAAATTGATAGAACTGCAATGCTAGACTGCCGGACAGTGGAATCATATAACTTTTTAACCTACAGGTCACACTGAAAGGGTTGTGGATGAACCATACTGACAAATGCTTGGCATCGAGGTCAAACAGAGCTATCCATGATAGAAAGTGATGTCTACGTCTTGATATGTAAGTTTTTGAACAATACATTTGCCCGCTCATATTATTCAAATTGCAATATCTATCGGCGTTAAGTTACATTCCCCATACTCATTATCATACCTCGCCGACACCACGGTTACTGAGGCCCCCCACCAAGACAAGGTGGAGATCCCACAGGGGGAATCCTAAGGTTACCTGGAAGAGATCGGTTTCAGCGATAAGGCCACCATTTGTACATTCTGTTTGTGTTTTGTTTTGTGTTATGATGTAAAATTTTTGTGAGGTGTACAATAAAGAATAATCTAATCTAATCTGAAGTCTCAAAATAATGAATAGATAGAATATTGAATTCAGAGGTAAAATACCTGTCTTGTATGAACTACACCGTGCAATAAAGGATTCATCATCAGCCTTTAACAGTCCACTGCTGGACTAGGTCTCTCCTTTGAAAGGAGGAATTGGCCTACTATACCACGCAGGCCAAACGTGTTGGTATAGGGTTTGTATCAAGTTTTCCTTCTCTTACAGTACTGTTCTCTGCATAATTGCTCCCTCTGTCGGCTCTTACGATACCCATGGGATGATATGGGGTGGTGACTATCCGTATTCTTAATCCGTCATCACACGGACACGCACACGGACACGCAATAAAGGATTACTTTGATGATTTCTTAAAATTGACAACTTGACCGTGGTCACTAAAAGGAATCGTGTAGATACTAAACACAAAAATTCGAAAGTAAAATGATGTTTAGTATGCATAGTATAATAATTGAATTAATCAGATGTAACTGCGGCTTTTTTAATGTTTTCCTAGAGGCCTCTTATTTTAAGTTTGTAAAAAATCGAATCCTCCTCCCTCCTTCCTCTTTTGGCATTTTTGAAAATGTATCGTTATAGTACCTACTTATATAATATTGTAGGTGCAAAAGTCAATCAAATCCCTGGATACTTATAAATTAATTTATTACTTAATTCAGTGCAACCTGTTGTACCTTATGTTCACTCATAATAATTAAATTCTAAGTAGCAACCATCCATTAGATGTGGGTACATTACAAAATTACCCAATTAATTACATTTACACCCTTATTATCTTCACAAACAAGATTTTATGAAATTTTATGATTACGATTAGCGTTGATTTCATTAATTATTTATTAGAGAGGCAAAATTATATAGAATTCTAAATGTATGACGTCTCGTCAATTTCTACGAAAAGTGATTCCATGGTAACATGGAATAAATAAAAGGATTTTGTTTCGGCATTCTAGTTAATCGGTGCTTTAAAACATTATAGCGACTAGTATTTTTGCATTTCTACCTCCTCTTTAAAATACTGAGTTTCAATAGATCGAATAACAAACAGTTTGTGTTCGTGATAATTGGAAACAGTTTATTACTTGTGAGTTATTTTATATTATGTTTCTCTGGCGCAAGCCTTCCCTAGGGGTTGGGAGGTCAGACGGCAGTCGCTCCCGTAAAGGCAAATCAGTCAAATCAAGAATGGAAAGCAACAGGATTGGTAACAGTGTTTCGGGTAGGGCACCGCCGCAAAACGGTGCGCAGGAGCCTCGCCCGACTCTTGTGGCAAGTGGGCAAGGGCTACCGTGTCGCGGGTGGACACGGCCAAAGAAGTTAGCCCCAACCCGGAAGATCCGCTTCGCATCTTGGAACATTGGCACGCTAACCGGACGCGTGAGAGAGCTGGCCGATGTACTCTCCAGGCGGAGGGTGGCCGTAGCGTTCCTGCAGGAGACTCGGTGGAAAGGCAGCAGATCCCGGTCCATTGGGAGTGGCTACAAGCTGATCTACACGGGTGGAACTGGCGGGGAGAGCGGGGTAGCGGTTGTGCTCGCCGAGGAGTTTCAGGACGGGATCTTGGAGGTGAAGCGTTATAGCGACCGGCTTATGGCTGTGGGGGTGCTTATTGAAGGGGTTGTGACCCATTTGATAAGCGCCTATGCACCACAGGCAGGTTGCAGCGACGCCGTCAAGATGTCGTTCTGGGATCAACTCGGCGAAGTTCTTCGTGAAATCCCGCTCTCACAGGGAATCATTCTGGGTGGTGATCTGAACGGTCATGTGGGTGAAGGGTGTGAGGAATTTGAGCGTGTTCACGGTGGCTTTGGCTACGGTGGCCGTAATGAGGGAGGGGAGTGTATCCTCCGAACTTGTGCGGCTGCCGACCTTGCCATTGTGAACACGTACTTCAAAAAGAAAGCCGAACACCTTGTCACCTACAAGAGCGGGAGGCACGCGACCCAGATTGATTTCCTACTTACCAGGAGACACCATATCAGCAAAGTAGCCAACTGCAAGGTCATACCCGGTGAGAGTCTCACGGCACAACACCGCCTCCTTGTCATGGACCTCCGCGTGAAGCCCAAAGGCAAGCACGCCGACCGCTGTCAACGTCAAATTCGGTGGTGGCTGCTCAAGGATGCCAAATCCCTGGAGTTCGCCTCAGCTATCGGTGACAAGTGCGCTGCTACTGAAGGCGAACCAACTCAGAGCCAGTGGGATAGAATCCAGGCGGTCATCACTGGAGCGGCGAAGGCAGTGCTGGTCATGTCTAAGGGCGGACGCAAGTGTGACAAGGAGACTTGGTGGTGGAACGACACAGTCCAGAGGGAGACAAGGGTGAAGAAAGCCCTCTTTAAAGCGTGGCAAGCGTTTCCTGAAGACCGCGACGCATACAGGGCTGCCAAACGTGCCACTAAGAGGGCTGTAGCCAGAGCCAGACGAGACCACTTGGAACCGCTTTATACTAAGCTGGAATCGTCTGAGGGGCAGAAGCTCTTATACAAGTTGGCACGCTCCAGGGTCAAAGCGGCACAGGACATTACTAAGTGTCGCTGTGTTAAAGACCCTGAGGGCAACCTATTATGCGCGTCAAGCGCGGTGAAGGAGAGATGGCGCTCGTACTTCCACGAGCTGCTTAACAAGCAGCATAAAGAGGTGCAGCCACCGGAACTCCCACCGAACCAAGGACTAGTGCCGCTGGTAACGCCTGAAGAAGTCCAGAGGGCCCTTCGCCACATGAAGAATCGGAAAGCTGTCGGAACTGATGGAGTCCCCATTGAGGCCTGGAAGGCAATGGGCCTGCGGGGTGTGGGCACCCTTACTAATCTATTTAACCGCATACTCCTAACCGGAAAAATCCCGAACCAATGGAGACTGAGTATCATCACTCCAGTCTTCAAAGGCAAGGGATCGGTACAGGAGTGCAGTAGCTATCGCGGTATTAAGGTGATGTCCCATACCCTTAAGCTCTTTGAGCGAATCATCGACTCCCGGATCCGACAGGAGACCACAGTCTCGGAGTGTCAATATGGGTTTCGCCCTGGTCACGGCACCATGGACCCAAGTTTCGCCCTCAGGATCGTCATAGAGCGGTACAGGTCGAAGAACACGCCTCTGCATCTTCTGTTTCTAGACATGCAGAAGGCCTTCGACTGTGTGCCGAGACAGATGATCTGGTGGGCGCTAAGATCCAAAGGTGTACCAGAAGCATATATTGACATCATCCGAGACATGTACTCCAATTCCGATTCCGTAGTTCGGACTGCTGTTGGCGACACAAGAACCTTTCCCATCACCGTCGGGGTCCACCAGGGTTCCGTCCTTAGTCCGTACCTATTCAGTGTCATATTAGACGTACTGTCGGACAGTATCAGAGACTCACATGAGCAGCCCCCGTGGCTGCTCATGTATGCTGATGATATCGCGCTGGCGGATGCGGACAGGGGACGCTTGGTGCGGCGTGTGAATGCGTGGAAGGAGTCGCTTGAGAACGGCGGTCTGAAAATAAACGTGGCGAACACACACAAACAACAAGAGTGTCGTCTACGCTGGTATGGACACGTCTTACGTCAACCGGCATCTTACGTGGGTAACAAATGTCTTGCCATGCTACCTCCACCGGGCCCCGGTAAACAGGGAAGGCCAAAAAAATGCTGGCTTGACGTCGTAAGGGATGATATGCGTGCCAACCAACTAACCACCAGGGATGCTGAAGACCGTGCGAAGTGGAGGAGACATAGCCGGAAAGCGGACCCCGGGCTCCAAGGCGTGGGTTTTGGAGCGCAACCGGGACAGCGCTAGGATGATGATCTTCTTGAAATTCCCACGGGATGGGGCAAAAACAGTTCAACAAATTAAAAATAAATATACCGGCAGTATAAAATAATATTCTTTAGTCACATCTGGACAAAGAATATCTAGCCTTGGGGTATTAAATCAGCGTGAGTAAGATAGAAATCCTTGAATGATTCCAGACTAAGGCCATGGGAACTATGTTCAGCATCACTCAGTGTATAAGCAATAAGTACATGCATCTGGTTCGGAAAATAAAGACCATCAAACAGATAATGATACCCTTAGTGCGCAAAACGCGAGTAAGCTATCACACCATACAAATAACCTTGAACAGGCGTAAACTGAAGGAAGACGTCGGGATTAGATCTTGAAGCAAATAACATCCCCATTTAGATTTTCAGATTCGCAACACAATTTAGATGATTGCCTCATGCTGTACTCTTAACCAATGAAATACCTTATTCTAATATACTACCACATAAACAAAATACCATATAGTCCTTAACTACATATAGAAGTTATTTACATAAAATGCATTGACAGTAAAGCAAAGGAATAGCTTATAGCTCTTAGACAGATCGCTGTCTATTTTTTAGATACTATCATCGTGCGATGACGCGTGATGTGCGTGTGAGATAAATCCCCTCTTGGGGACAACAAAAATACAGTTAGCAAACACAAATAATATCCAGGTGTGAAATATATCATACAAAGTGGTAGCGCCATCTACCTTTCTATCGAGAATTAATTACATCAACGTCAATCGTTCCACGCTTGCTCGTCCAATACGAGCGATCCTTTGATTCCCTCCCTCCCAAGGCACACCTTGCGGATTCAACGACGACGAGAACAGTCTAGAATAATCCGTGTCGCGCTGAACACATGTACCGCACTGCTATATTTTTACCGCTTTATACCAAAAATTCAACAAACCGCCCGCGAGTGAAGTGTAGTGAAACTGTATAATTCTGGGTTGGATCCAGACGGAGTGATAAGTGAATCTTCAGGATTCCCGAAGAGACACCAGGCGGAACCATTTGCAAGGAAAGAGGACTGACGTGCAAGGTAAGGTGTGCTCCCATACCCCCGTCTTTTATCCCTTCCCATGAACCCACTTTCATTCACTTTTTCCTTTCCTAGGCGATAAGAACCCACATCCCAGTACAGTCACAGTACAGTCACAGTACAGTCACAGTACAGTCACAGTACAGTCACAGTACAGTCACAGTACAGTCCACAATATTAATAATTTTCCCAAATCGCCTAGGAACATTCGGTTCGCCGAAACATTTTTTTGGTCCTTCGAGCCGGATTCATTTCTCGCTTATCTCGCTAGCAGTTATAGCACGTAGCTATACTCCTAATCCATTTACATAACCGTTACATGGTTATTTCCGCACGCATCAGTAGGTAATATACTTTTATGTAGCTACCTATTAACCCAATTATTATTACTGGAACTATCATAGTAGTCTTGTAAATTTCATATTTCAAGCACCTTTTAATTCCACCGCCTTAAAGTGTTGCCTACTTAGGTAAAGTGATAGATACATTAGGTATTCTTATTTTGTTTCGGTTTCATTAGCTTATACTTACGTAGGCATGGCACAAAAAAAGAAGCCACGCATGTCGGAAGAAAAAGAGCTGACAATCTTAAAAGCAAAACGTAATATTTTATTTGAGCGTATTCAAAACATTTACGAGGGCTCGAAGACCGCCGCTGCTTCCGATAGTAATAGGGAATCATTCCTTAGTTATTGTATGACAGTAGATAGTATTCGAACAGATTTTCATAAGTTGTTAGACGATTATAACACAAGATTGCTTTCTATTAATCCTGATGAACAACCGAATTATCAGGCGTACACCTCATTCGAAGATCTTTATTGTATCATCAAGCGCATACAATCACAATTGGAGGGTAAATATTCGGCACAGCCCGTTTCAGCGGCTCGCACGCCGAGATTACCGCCAATCGAGATTATGTCGTTTGACGGAGATATACGAAATTGGCCGTTATTCTATGCGAGTTTTAAGTCCACAGTGCACGATAATGGTTCTCTGACAGATGCTGACAGGTTGTACTATTTAATAGGTAAACTGTCACCGAAGGCCCAGTCCATATTTGCAGTTGTCACACCCAGTGCTGAGAATTATCAGGTCATATTTCAGTCACTACTTGATAGATATCAAGATACTCGTGTTCTGGCGTCTACCTACTTTGATCAAGCTTTAAATCTTAAACTGTCCGGTGCCGCGTCTGTCTCGAATTTCCAGCTGTTTATAGACAACTTTGTTACCGCGGTTCATTCTCTTAGAAACTTAAAATTAGAAGATCTTTCCGACTTTATGTCGCTTCAACTCGCTTTTAAAAAGTTTGACACTGAAACAATTCGTGCTTTCGAAATGACTGAACGTAATCATAAAATACCTACACTAGATAGTTTTATTACGTTCATCAAAGATCAATGTCGAATATTTCATAATACGCAGTCTAGTTCATCTAGCTCGTCTAATAATAACAATAGCAAACAAAGGTCGAATAAGGCGCAAAATAGTAATAATAACACGGTCCCTAATCCGCAATCTTACGTAACATGCTTGGAATCTAATAATAATAATTCACAGAAATGTCTGTGCAGTAATATAGTGCACGACCATTTCTACAAGTGTCCCACCTTTAATGGTTTAAATCCAACTGCTCGTTTCAAGTGCGTGAAAGATAACAAAGCATGCATTAATTGCTTAAGTATAAAGATAAGTAGTAAGACGAGATGTCGTTCATGTAATCAGCGACACCACTCATTGTTGCACTTCGATAAAGGTAGTCCGTTGTCAAGTCAAGCCGGTAACCTTGACACACTTACGTCGCAAGTGCGGGCCACGATAACTGCGCCTTCTGCGTCACAGAATGAAATATCGTTGTGTACGACAAACATCGCGCGGGCGACGCGCACGCGCGAACGGCCCTCGCGCATCTATAATGATCAGCGTGGGGCCAAGCCGCAGTGTATGGCGTTCAAGACGGTACTGTTAGCGACAGCGCAAGCTATCGTTTATGATATTAATGTCTGCTCGATAGCGCATCTCAGAGTAATTTCATAACTTCGGATTGTTTCAAACGCCTCGGATTGTGGAATAACTTTAAATATACTGACTTAGAAGTCAAGGGGATCGGCGGTTCAGAAAAACATTGCAAGGGTTCCGTAGATGTTAAAATACATTCACATTTTGATAGGAATGTTAACTTTAACATTTCTTCGCTTATCGTGAAGCGTATTACGGACGCATTGCCGAACGCTAATGTAGACGTAGCATTACTCACTCACCTCGAGTCATTGCCGCTGGCAGACTCGGAGTTTGCGAATCAGGCAGACATTGATGTTTTGATCGGAGCTCTAATATTCCCGCACTTGCTACTAACTAAAGTGGTACGTAGTTAGCAATATAACTTACCGCCCGCTATTGAGACGGTATTTGGGTATGTGATTATGGGTACCGTACCTACGTTACATACTTCTCAATATATTACGTCTTGCTGTTGTTCTGTTCTTCAAGAAAATAATATTGATTCTCTTCTCAAGCGATTTTGGGAGCTCGAAGAGATTACCGCACCGCCCTCAATGAGCCGTAAGGATCTCGAGTGTGAACAACATTTCCGCGCTACCACTGTTCGTGACGACAGTGGCAGATACGTTGTTGCGTTGCCATTCTATGGTGACCCTTATTCGTTAGGCGACTCGTACGCTGCTGCGCTTAGACTTTTCCATTGTTAAGAACGTAAACTTGACGATCACTTAAGTTACGCAGCGCCTATAATGACGTCATTCGTGACTACATAGATAAAGGTTTTTTGAGTGTAGTTGTAAACGACGAGGGCAATTCTCTTCCCTCATATTATATCCCGCATCACGGCGTAGTTCGCGAAGATAAAACCTCTACCAAACTTCGTGTGGTTTTAGATGCTAGTTGTAAGCCTACATCGGGTCAGTCGATTAATGACATTTTGCATGCCGGCCCTAATCAACAGGGTGATTTATTTAACATCATAATAAAGTTTCGTCTTTTCCTAATCGCTCTGTCAGCTGATTGCCGCCAAATGTTCCTCAATATCGGCGTTTGCGAATCTGACCGTAGATTTCAATGGATTTTTTATCGTTTTAACAATAAGGAACCTTGATCTGTGTATTCAGTTCAATCGTGTTTGTTTTGGACTCAAGTCTAGCCCATATCACGCGTTACGAGTTGTTCGCCAGTTGATCGCTGATGAAGGCGATCACTTTCCCGCCGCAGCAGCTGTTGCTACTTCCGCTTTGTATATGGATGACATTGCCTGTAGTGTCATATCCGCTCCGCTAGCAATTTCGCTTTGTGAAGAGTTTATTCAGCTTTTCAAGCGAGGCCAGTTTGATCTTGTCAAATGGACAAGCAATTCTAAGGAGGTTCTCGCACTTCTCCAGACATTGAGTTTGAGAAGTCTGTACCGCATAAAGTTCTCGGTTTACGCTGGGACAAATCCTGTGATAGTTTCCGGTTTGACGTCTCACTGCCAGATGATAAGTGCATCAAACGCACTATGCTGTCTGTTTTGTGGCTCCCACAATTTTGTACACCAAGCTCTTGATCAAGGAACTTTGGCTATCAAAATGTAAGTGGAATGAAACACCCCCTGACCATATTGTCACCGCTTGGGCCAGTTTTGTATTGAGCTTACCGCGCTCAATCAAATTACTATTCCGCGTCATCTTGGGTTGGTAGATGGATGTACCATCAACTTAATAGGTTTCGCTGACGCCAGCGAGCGTGCTTACGGCGCAGTCGTATATCTGCAAGTCCGCATTGGTTCTAACTACTCGGTGCAGTTAGTTTGTGCCAAGTCTAAGGTCTCGCCTATTATAACCATTTCGGTCGCGAGGCTGGAGTTTGTGCGCGGCCCTTCTGCTGTCTCAGTTGCTCCGCAAGGTTCAAGACACAGTTTTTCCCCACTACCCTATTAATAAAATATACGCGTTTTCTGACTCCAAAGTAGTGCTCGCTTGGATATATTCATCTCCTCACCGCTGGCAGACTTTTGTCGCCAACCGCGTTACTAAATTGATTGAACTTGTTCCCGCTACTTGTTTCAATCACGTCGCGGGTACTGAGAACCCCGCTGATTGCTTGTCTCGTGGTGTCACTCCACTTAATCTTCTGCATCATCCATTGTGGCATCGTGGACCTTCTTGGATTTCCCATGATCCGTCAGAGTGGCCCATGCAACCCTTTGACCACAGTGCAGACGACGAAGATATACCCGAACGGAAGTCTGTTTCTTATCCCGTGATTGCTGAGGTTGCGGAGTCTCCGATCTATGCATTCGCACTGCGCATGTCATCGTGGTCTTAGTTACTCCACGCCATCGTTTATGTCTGTAGGTTTCTTAGGCACCTACCTAATGGGACTTTTGTATCAAGTACTGATATCAAATTCGCAGAATGTTAGTAACTACAAGCTGTACAGGCTGTTCATTTTAGTAACGACATTCAATATTTGAAAAACAATGTACCTTGTTCTCCCGCTATCCTTAGACTCAAGCCGTTTCTCGATGAACACGGCGTCATACGCGTTGGTCGTCTGTCAAATTCGGATGAACCTTATAACTACAAACATCCTTGCATTCTGCCGCGTCATGATCATGTTGTCGACCTTCTTGTTGATTTTATCACAAGAAGCACCTCCATGCGGGTCCAGAGTTGCTTATGTCCTTACTTAGGCATAAGTATTGGATTTTAGCCGCTCGACGAATAATTCGTCACAGAATACATAAATGTAACGTCTGTTTCAAATTTCGTCCGCGTCCGACGTTCCCTCCCATGGCAGATCTTCCTAGCCAACGCGTCAATCAAGTTGATAAAGCGTTTACACATACCGGTTGTGATTACGCAGGACCGCTGCAGTATACGCCAGCGCGTGGTCGAGGTGTTCAAAGCCGTAAAGCTTGGCTATGTATTTTTACATGCTTAACGACGCGCGCTACGCATATTGAAGTTGCGACAGATTTAAGCACGGTCTCATTCCTTGCAGTCCTTAAACGATTTCTCTCACGGCGCGGCCCTATACAGTGTTTGTATACGGATAACGGCACTTGTTTCGTGGGCGCAAGCTCTTATTTACGCGACCTCTATAAGTTTCTCAGGGAAGAATATCGTACTCGTCTTTAGGAAGAACTTTCCATAAATCATATTGACTGGAAGTTTATTCCGCCAGCATCACCACATTTCGGTGGATGTTGGGAAAGCATGGTCAAAGTAATTAAAACGCATCTCTTCAAAGTTATAGGTCAACAGATCCTCTCTTACGAAGAGCTTTTAACTGTCCTTGCACAAGTCGAGGCGCTGATCAACTCGCGCTCGCTCACGGCATTGAGTAATGACCCTGCAGAACCATTCGCGTTAAGCCCTGCACATTTTCTGAACACAGTGCCATTATCGTTATTTCCGGCTTCTGAAGCAGATTCTTCAAGCTTGCTCCAGAGACATACTCTGCTGGATAAACTCGTGCAGTCGTTCTGGCGGCGCTGGCGTGCGGAATATCTACACCAGCTTCAGGCTAGATCCAAGTGGAATAGTCCTGTGTCCCCTATACAGGAGGGTACGTTAGTCGTCCTAATACATGATAATGCTCCGCCGCTTTCATGGCCGTTAGCCATCGTAGAGAAACTGCATACTTCCAAGGACGGTACAACCCGCGTTGTTACCGTGAAAACCGCGAAGAGAAGCTACGTGCGCCCTGTTGTACGTCTCTGTCCGCTTCCAACTCAGTGAGATCTAGCCTGAAGTTGGATCTACCTCTTAGTTTAGTATTTAATTTGTAGTTTTCGCTATTATTGCGTTTGTAATTTTCGCTAAAGTTAATTTAGATTAATTTTATTATCATATCGCTGTCTTAGCCTATTGATGGGTTATGCGGTAGTACACCTAATATAGCTAAGCTCAATTTTATTTTTTTTAAAGGCAACCCTTTAGGGATACGATATCCCGACTCAGGATTGAACAAACGATACTCTTATTTTTCACAAAGTTAAACAGTAAGAAAGCCACATAACTCCCTGTTATCAAAACAATGAATATACTTATGTCCGTCTCATATAGCGTCTACTTTGATAACATGTTTTAAAAGCTCGATGGGGAGTGTATTCATCTTGTTCTTCCACGATGCCTAGAGCGAATCTCACAAGTCTTTGAACGCCAAGTCTCTTCGTAATCTGGGAAGTATATTATATATAACAGGCAACTTACTTCGAGAAATATGATCTTAACAGTAACGCTGTAATCCTGATCTCATTGCTGCCGTCAGCAAGCTAACCACGATTGAATTGATAAGTGTGTGTGTTAAGTGACCAGTGGGCGTTGTAATTGGATTTTAATTAAGTAATCGCGATGGTTGCAGTAATATAACTCTTACTGCACATATTCTGTATAATTAAGCTAGGGTTGCGTTCGTATAATACATTTTCCCTCCAAAACAGTTTTGCACAAACTATCATTATTTTAGAAAAAGTACATACATACATACATACATATCGTCACGCCTTTTATCCCCGAAGAGGTAGGCAGAGGTGTATTTCTACACCCACTTTTCGCCAGATATTCTTTAGTCCCACGTAATAAGGGGCGAGCTTATTGCCGTACCGGGCACATTTCCAGACTCCGTGCGGCTACTGAGAATTTCGTGGCAGAAAAACCCAATAACACTGCCCGACCCAGGAATCGAACCCGGGACCTCCCGATCCCAGGCGCACATTTATGCCGAGAGACCAACGAGGCAGTCGTATAGGGTTTGATGTCGAGTTTTCCGTCTCTACGCAAAGATGGTATTTGCATCGTGTTATCCCTTAGTCGCCTCTTACGACACCCACGGGAAGATGACACTTGTATTCTATGCCGTCAACCACACGGCATTATTGACATATTTTGTATGGAGCTTATGTCAAAAACTATCAAAAACGAATCTAAAATCTACAGATCTATCAATACTTCGAATATTGAATTTCGTAGTAAATGTCTGGTGGACAACTTCACAGTGACAAATCACGGGATATAAAAATATCAGTGTACACACGCGCTGTATTATAATACACTAGAGGATTTACGCAGCATTTTTTTTAATTTAACCTTTTTTTGCCGCTTCCGTCGGACTTTCAGAAAATGTTATTGCACTTCTACGGACCCCAAGAAACATACATGTTTTACAGCTTCTTTTGCCTAGTAATTTTGGCTGTGCGTTGTCTGTCAGTCAATTAGTAACGCAAAAATTATATACCTATATTCAGCTAGTGTGAGAGATCTTAACGCTAAATCAGCCAGAATTCAAGAAGCATGTAGGCGAGATAAGAACAATCACCTCAAGAATACATATATGCTCCGAAGTTGAGGCCCATGCCTTTCGACATGAATCCAAAGACCTACACCAAAAAATCAAATTGATTACAAAATCCCTTACATCTAAGACTTGGGCCGTAGATAATGCTCAAGGCGAGACGGTGACAGAATTAGATGCCATCTCTGAGACTTGGAAGGATTACTGTCAATCTCTATTTCATGATCCACAATCGGAACTTTTCCCACCGACGGAGCCTGGATACGGTGAAATGGAACCTGACATATTAAAAGACGAAGTGAGAGCAGCCATAAAACATCTAAAAAGTGGGAAGGCAACAGGAAGAGATGATATCCCCATAGAGACTATTAAAGCTTCAGGAGAATATGGTATAAACATTTTTCACACGTTGTGTAACAATATATGGCGGACCGGTGTTTGGCCCCGTGACTGGGCACACACAGTTTTTGTACCATTACACAAGAAAGGCTCCACTAAATCTTGCAACAACTACCGCTTAATCGCACTAATATCACACGCGAGCAAAATCCTTCTTCACATAGTAAACGAACGCCTCAAATCCTATCTATCGAAGGAAATATCACCTGAGCAAGCTGGATTCGTAAAAGGTAAGGGTACCCGAGAACAGATTCTATCCATACGCCAAATAATCGAAAAATGCCGAGAATTCAACAAACCGACCTACATCTGTTTTGTCGACTTCTCAAAAGCATTCGATTCTGTCAAGTGGCCAATGCTTTGAAAAACACTACTCGATATGGGTACGCCGAAACACCTTGTCTCAATTCTCAGGCATCTTTATGAGAACGGGACAGCATCAGTTAGAACTGATGAGGTTCTGTCTAATGACTTTCATCCCAGCGCAGGAGTTCGGCAGCGATGCATAATTTCTCCTTTGCTTTTTAACACCTACACAGAACTCATCATGAGAATTGCACTTGAGGGTTGGACTGACGGTGTCACGATCGGAGGGCGAATTATATCAAATCTTCGCTACGCGGATGATACCACCTTGTTCGCTAGTAACATCACTTTTATGGAAGAACTTTTGCACAGGATGGAACGAGTTAGCCTTGATTTCGGTCTCAGAATAAACCGCAGCAAAACTAAGATGATGATCGTTGACCGTGCTAATAACAACTCTCCAGAAGTCAGGCAAATTGCTAATTGCCAAGTAGTTCAGACGTACATATACCTGGGAGCACTGATATCAAACAACGGTGGCTGCATAGACGAAATCAAGCGACGCATGGCAATATCTAGATCTGCTATGGACAAACTGAAGAAAGTATGGAAAGATCGAAATATTACCAAAGCCACGAAAATACGACTTGTGGGGGCCCTCGTTTTTTCCATATTCCTCTATGCTTCTGAGACATGGACTCTTCGAGAAGGTGAGAAACAGAAGATCAACGCACTCGAGATGTGGTGCTGGAGAAGAATGCTCGGTATATCGTGGACGGAATTCCGAACGAATGAGTCCATTCTTCGAGAGCTAGGCATCAAACAGAGGTTATCTTCTATTTTTCAGGCTCGTATACTCACTTTTTTCGGACATGTATCACGACGCGGAGATCAGTCTATAGAACGTCTAGTAGTTCAGGGTAAAGAAGATGGCACCAGACCACGCGGCAGGTCACCAATGAGGTGGACAGACCAAATTAAGATCGCTGCCAACCGCTCACTACACGAATGCACAAGAAGAGCGGAAAAACGTGACGAGTGGCGTCGAATTGTGAAGCAGGCCACAGCTGTAGATGTGACGACCACGACCACTCTGCCAAGAGTGTAACGCCTAAGAAGAAGATTCAGCTACAGCAGAACAATTTTACACAAGTTTTTTGTGTTACTTTTAGCTGGACTAAACTAGTTCACTGGAGGGCAGGATCTTAGTGTAATAGTTTTTGTTTCGATCCTTTACACACAGCCATCTTTGGCTTTTTGCCAAGTGTCGACCCGTGTTGACAGCTGCGACGCATAGCATAACGGTGCTCTCAAAGAATACGATTCCTGCCGCACTGATAGCAAACACGGCCAGTTGTTGAGCGACTTACGGACGGTTATGTTCCCTGTCCAAAGCGATAGATTGCAAGCATTTTTTTAAAACTACGTCTCCCGCCCTAGTACCAACCCCTTTTGTCGTCGGATTCATTACAAACATACAGCTGACGGACACAATTAACGCCCAGACCCAAAACAACAATTAATGAATCCCACAAGGTGTTGTCTCGTATGTGAAACCCACAACACTCGGTGCAGTGTCAAGCGATGGGATGCCGCACTTTCGAAGCCTGCTACCTGGTCTGCTACTGCATCAACTTCTGCCGAAAACTCTTAGATGATAAGCCTTGAGAGCGGACCGAATGACCGAATAAATATTTTATCTGAATAGATTTTTCATAGATGACTTACGTCTGTAAAATACGTATTGAACGATAACCGGATTTGCATCTTTGTAGCTAAAATAAATGTATTACAAACCATTTTTATTAGACTCAAAAGGTTGCTTTATCTATCTATCGATGCGATTTATATACCTCACTTAATTCAAAATATAAGAATAAATTACACAGTCAACTGCCATCGAGTAATGCAAAGAAAGTTTTATAACAGACTAGAGTCTGTTATAAAACTTTCTTTGCATTAGTGTCTGTTTTTGTTTGAAGCATATACTTATTTGCTTGAGACTGGATCCACGCCCTTTTCACTTTGTGTCACCATCCACTATAGGTATTTCTAGCATCAACAGAGTAAATTTAAGAGGCATGAAGATGGTCTCCTCGATGGCAGTTGACTGTGTAATTTATTCTTATATTTTGAATTAAGTGAGGTATATAAATCGCATCGATAGATAGATAAACGACGCCAGCAGCTACGCCTGCATTTCTTTTTAAATTTACCCGTTTTCGCCGATCCCGTGGGAATTTCGGGAAATCCCTTCTTAGTGCACCCCTACGGTCCCCAAGGAACATACATACATGCCAAATTTCAGTTTCCTGCGCCCAATAGTTTCGGCTGTAGCGTGTCTGTCAGTCAGTCAGTAACGCAAGGATTTTATATATTAAGATAATATAATATTATATTACTAAGACATACGGTAATGATATTTATAAAATATCTGGCAACCTTTAATACTCAACATAAAGCAAACATAACTCAATTCATATGAAACATTATATACAATTTTATGGCGGCAATAACGGTGGAAATATTTCCGACAACACATCATAAAAGGGTAGTTCTTCGAAATTTCATTCTTCGACTGATTCATCTGAACAAAATTTAATTTCACTTTCAGCTCTGTAATGCATATTCATATGAAAATAGGTATACCAAAGAATTAATATTTGAATAATAATTAAATATTTGAATGAGGGACTCGTTTTTATAAAGAAGTATTCAAGATATCGACGTTCAAATATTTTGTGCCCTGATGAATCAGAAACAGAAATTAAAATAAAAACTTTATTAAGAAAACAATCATATTTTAACAATTACAATAATATTTTTTTATAAAAATAATTATCAATGATCATATCGCGTAGAAAAGCACTTTTGAAACTCTGAAAAATTGTATGGGCAAGCGAGAATATTGTAATATAACAAAAAAAGAATTTGTAATACAATCAATTCTTTTAGGTACAAAAAATATTATACTTAATTGCTACAATATATTATACTCTCTGTTTGGTTGTTTTCGTGTACAACTCAATAGTTATATGATACATATGCTGTTTTGACCATACGAATCAGGCACAGTTGAATCAGGATTTTGCCTGCAAATAAATCCTTGTCTTGTGGTGTCGGGATAGTGAAGTGTTACCTGTAGGAGTGCGTATAAAACCACGAAAGGACATTCCGAACTCCGAAGGCATTCTACACAAAGCCAGTGTTCGTCTTTTGAAACAATTAATTCGCAACTGTCGGTACGAGTTAAATGTTGTGCAGTGTGACCTCTATAAAGTTCATACCGAATGTAGTGAAGTGCTATCAACTAGTGATTTTAGTTTGTGCGATCGTGTTACTTATAACCAGGCTAGTCGCATATACGATCTGCGTACTAAACGGCACAACAAGAAGTATGACAAATTAATGAACCGTCATGAGAGGCAAGCCGGCAAAAAGGTACACCCTACCCAACAAGAAACGGTAATTAATTTGTCAGATTGCATTATTGATAGCGCAACAAAAAGCGTGCTGGCCAAAGGGTTAAATTATGCTTTAACACCTTATCAGATTCCGTATGAGAGTGTCATAAGTAACATCGAGGAGGTTATAACGCGCAACAAGTTACCGTCTAACGACGCAGATACACTTAGACAGAATGTTGCCGTTATTTTACGAAAGTCAAAGCCGCCGAAACCCAATGTCTCCACAGAAGAGCGTCAAGCACTAAAAGCGTTGCGTGATAACACGAATATTTTAGTGCTGAAGGCCGACAAGGGAAACGCCACTGTAGTGATGAACTCTAGTGATTATGATAGCAAAATACGGAATCTGTTAAGTGACACACTAATTTATAAACCGGTGTCCTATAACCCGACAGCCAGAGTTACGAAACGCATTCGAGCTTTGATTAAGGACCATAAAAACATATTCACGGAAGATGAATTTGAACGTCTATACAAACCGCAAATCGTGCAGCCGCCCAAGATATACGGTTTGCCTAAAGTCTACAAGACTAACGTACCATTGCGACCGATAGTGAGTCAAATAAACTCACCCACATATGGTTTGGCGAAACACATCAGCAAGGTACTGCAACCGTTGGTAGGTAAGACGGCATCTTTCGTGAAGGGCTCTCGGCACTTTATTGACATTATCAAGAGCGTGAAAAAGGAACCAGGCGAAGTGATGGTAAGTTTTGACGTGGAGTCACTCTTCACCAATGTTCCAGTTCAGGATTGCCTTGAGGTCGTTGAGAGAAAACTAAGGGCAAACGGTCTGTCTGACAAATATTCTGTTCTACTTCAAAATTGTTTGGAAGCAAACTACTTCCTATACCGTGGACAACATTACCTCCAGATCGACAGAGTGGCTATGGGTAGCCCAGTAGCACCGGTAATGGCCAACATCTGGATGGAGCACTTCGAAGAATCCATAGACATGCAGGCATCAAATGTAAAGCTTTGGAAGAGGTATGTCGACGATGTATTCTGTATCATGAAGGGCGACAAGCAAGATGTAGAACAGTTCGCAAATAGTTTAAACTCCATACACCCTAATATTAGGTTTACATTTGAAATGGAGGCAGACGGGTCGTTACCCTTTCTCGACGTAAAAGTGACAGTGAGGGAAAACGGTACCTTGGGACACACCGTTTATAGAAAACCGACACACACAGATAGGTATCTCAACGCTTACTCGCATCATCACCCGCGACACTTGGAATCCGTAGTAACTTCACTAGTAAACAGAGCGTATGACCTCTGTGACCCTGAACATTTGAACAGTGAGCTGTCACATGTCCAGGAGGTACTTAGGTGCAGCGAATTCAACAAGAAGATACAACGTCTGAAGAGGAAGGACCGTAAACCAGAAGTAAGCAGAGTACCGGCTTACATGCCTTACATAAAGGGAGTGACGGACAAAGTTGGAACAGTACTACAGAAATAGTCCATAAAGACTGTATATAGTCCGCTCTCCAAGGTAGCACACAATCTGCGCACCCCGAAGGATGTCATTCCTCTACAAACACCGGCGTCATGGCGTCTACAAGGTCGACTGCAGTTGTGGTAGTTCCTATATCAGACAGACCAAACGAACCATCGCTGAAAGGGTCAAGGAACATATCGCAGCTGTAAAAAACCGACAAATTAACAAGTCTGCCATAGCTGAGCATTTGTTGGAGTCTGGAACAAACCACTGGATCGAATTACATCAACCAAAGGTCTAATCTACCGATCGTCACTATTACTCCAGGATAGTACGTGAAGCGGTTGAAATCAAAAAACATAAAAATTTCAACCGGGAAGATGGATACAGACTGTCTACAACTTGGAATCCAGTAATCAACAAATGTAAACCCCGCAGTAACACAGCTCATCAGTTTGTAGACGTCATAAGTGTTGTGTGTCGACGTACCGACAGTTCGGATAAAAATAAAAATAAAAAACAAGTGAAGGTAGCTGCCGAAACCCGCACTTCACAAGGACGACGCTGAGATGACATCAGTCCTGCCGCGACCAAGGCTGTTGTAAGACGGCCGAAACGTCGGTAAAACACATATATACCTTTAATTAATTAAATATCGCGAATAAGACCCGTTCAAATAAAATTGTATGATGCATACAGACAGTATTGACACTTTTCTACACGAATCTATAACTTAAAAGCGTCTCTCGAAACGCATACTGAAGTTGCAAAATAATAAAATAAAGTTTATAAAGTAGGCATTGTAATCAGCATGCCACCTGAACCAAGCACAGATGAATCGGCTATTTACCTTCGTAACACCGGCATCTAAGCCATTTAGCCCCAGGTACACCGTCTAGCTGGTCCGTAGCACGACTGGCTTCCCCCCGTACGGAAAACCAGGCTCTCATAATCATTACCCGGTCAAGAATAGCTTACGCCATATTAATCAGTTTTACACGCCGGACACTTCTTATTTTCTTATTTATAAACACATTAAGGTATTTATAACTAATACATATTTATTTTGTAAGAGGGTTATTCATTTCCTCTCGATAATATATTATTTTATATTGATTTATCAAAGGGAAAATGCAGCATCGACTATTTTATGCCGCAAATGGCAGACGGACACGTCATATGAATCAGAAGAACGAGGTTCGAATATTTTTATTGTGCATCTAGACTGCAATTAATTCAAATTTTATATATCATTTGGCCAAGATAGGGATGAAGCTAAACTTACAACAAAAAACATACAGATCGTTTTGTTAGTTGGTTACAGAAATATTCCCATAGACATCGAACATTTTGCCTCTGAAGACGTAGATTGACAGTTTCCTTATAAACTCGTAACTTTTTTGCTTTGATGCTGTTTTTTAACAATATAGCTTCTTTCTCTCAATAACTTACATTGCTTTAGCTTGTAATAAATAACGATGAAACTAATACTTTGAGTTATAAGATAGTAAAAAGTCAGTTTTAAACCATGGAGGATTTTTAAGCACCATTTTTATTATAATGTAACCAGCGAGTGGCATTTCCAGATTTTTGATACTATATAGAATTTTACTGTGTTTATGTATAGCTTTTTCACAACGTAAGTTAGCAAATATCCTGTGCGCCTTATAATTATAAAAATTTAGCGTTTTTTTGTGATGATCGGTTTCATTTTGTTTCATCAATGCCAGTGTTATATCATAAACAAAACTATAAATTGTAGCATCAATAAGGTAATTCTGTTTCGGGAACGTACCAAATTTATCTTCACGGTATTTAACCCACGCTGTTTAAGGCTACTGCTCCGCTCTCGTGGCTCATAGCGTGATATTAAATAACCTACAGCCTTCCGCAATAAATGGGCTATCTAACACTAAAAGTTTTTTTTCAAATCAGACCAATAGCTTCTGAGATTAGCGCGTTCATGCAAACAAACAAACTCATCAGCTTTATATAGATTATTTTTTCTTTCCTTTTTTTTTAAAAGACAACTCTTGCTCTAGGACTAAATCCTGTGTCGCGGAGGACTTTACAAACATACAACTATCGGGCACAATGAACACCTGGGTGTTCATCGAGTCTGGACTCGAGACACCAATTTATGAATCACACAAAGTGTTGCCTCGTGTGGGGATCGAACCCATAACACTAGGCGCAATGTCAAGCGGCGAAGCGGCCGCTTAAACCACTACGCCAACCATGCAGTCAAATATAATATTAGTATTAGATACCCATATAGATACTACTCATCACTTTGACGTAGAAAGTAATTTTTGTGCTGATTATTCGAATGCACGTATGGTTAACTGTAACACGTAAATATTCGATTTATACATGGATTTGGAGATTCGAGATTTGTATTTGACATAAGCTCATTTCGCTCCGCGCTTAAACCTATCGATTCTGAATAACATTAATTACATTTCTGAAATATCATGAAATGAAAGGCCTAGATTGTAATTGTAATCGAATAATATAACTGACGCAGCATAATTACGAAAAAGTACTATTAGACAGCAATACCGCATTGCAGAATATTTGCGAAAAGCTTTCATTAACGCAAAACTAATATTCTAGTATTTTTCTCTGAAGCAGATGATTTATGATGCTATTTGCCACAAGGAAGCTATTACTTACGCTAATATGCAAGACAAGAGATGCAATTTCTGGGCTTTCGTAATAGTTTGGCATATAGATTGCCTAGTAAGTAATGGCTCTATTCAAAGTCGTAACAAAGTTCTTATTGGCATTTATAGTTTATAAACTATTGCACAGTCTTATAAAATCGTAAAGCATACTATGGCCTAAACGTTTTACGCTCGCAAGATACATTTTGTCAAGGGTTATTTGTAGATTTGTTCCCGGTAGCGGTGATTTAAAATTACTTTACCGATGGGTAACATACCTATTTAGACTGATTACGAAAACCAAACTAAAAATTAAGTAAGACCAAACTCACTAAAATTGAGTTATTTAATTATTTATTTTATTTAAAATCAATAATATGTTGTAAATCGACAACTTCAACCAGTAGTAACTATTTAGGAATATGACACCACCTAAATATTATTCTATGGGAGCCGTAAAGAGCGATTTAGGAAGATACATGAAGCTAATAGTATCTTTCCGAAGGAACAAAAAGATGGACTTTAAATCCTGTACCGACTCGTATGGTCAGCATGGCATAATATACCAAATCTGCTTATTATCTCACATTGCTTTGCATTTCCCGCAGTGGAATGTGAAATACTATATCATCAAATCGGCCGTATATTATTATTACACTCCACGTAAGATGAGACACAGGTATCTCGATTGGGTTGACTGATTATGTCAGGTTGAGATTTTACCAAGTTTCAGCTAAGTCCCTTTATTTAATAAAAAAATACAACACAAGGTATTATTAGGTTTTGACCCCTTCTAAAGAACTGTTTTAAAAATTTAATCACGTGTCATGTAATTTATTTCGCAGAAAGAAGAGGTAATCGAAATCTGTTAAAGTTTAATTGCACCAATGAATCACTTAGCAAATGGTTCCACCATAAGTCGGAAAACCGCCTTAATTGTATTTGATGCTTGATATCTGCATTTAAAACAAGTATGTTACAGTAAGTTTCTATGCCGAAAATTATCAAAACTTAATTAGATTTATATGTGCAATTGTACGTTATTTGTAAATTTAATAAGTTCTTAATGATTTTACTAAAATACTGAAAAAAATATACACAGACAACATAGGAATCCCGTCCCATGATTACAGTTGGTGTAAGCCACGCCGAAACGTCTGGACTTTAATAAGTAATTCACCTTTATTTTCATTGTTAGTATTTTTATAATGCCGCGAAGTTGTATTTAAATATATTGTAACCCTGCAAAACACAACAGATATATTCATACACCTTTCAAACAACAAGGGTACTAGCAACACTGAAAAACGTCATGCGTGAACAAAGATCAAGCATTGAACTTGTCAAGCAGGCCCAACAGCATATTATTAGTAATATGTAAAAAAATATACAAAACTGCGACACTATCAAGTACTGAGGCAATCAATGCTCATCCCAGTTGTATCCAAGACTAATGCCTTAAAGCCGAAGTTCTGCTTACAAGTCTAAGCAGATATGATAGAATTTCAGTTTTCCACAGTACGACGGTCGTCTGACCTCTGTGACCCGAAGGGATAGCAATATTCCATGGCTTCGACCAGTATCAGTTTGTTTGAGTGTTCTGACTCCCAGTAACGGCTGTCAAAGATCTTCATGACAGCCTGAACCGGCAGTTAAACGAGATCTTCAAGGCACGGGGCCACTTCGAAAGTTAGTGGTGCGTGCCATGGATTCGAATACGATACCCTGTGCATGTTAGTCTGTTGGTATTTCCATCATATTTTTCATCATATTATTTGGCTATCACTGCGTCATATCAACATCCTCAATACCGTTTTGTAATAGTATTTCCAAATGTAAATCGATCACTTAATGCTCCATTTAAAATTCTATTACGGTTCTTATAAAAGTAATCAATTCAAAAGATCCTTTGATGACGAACAAAATAGCCTCAGTATCTATAGAGAAAGATAATTGCAAACGCTTTTTTGTATTTTTAGCTTCGCTTTTCCCTATAAATCTCAATAAAAATATATGGAATGCCGATATTCAATAAGTCTGCGCGGTTGTTCCGCCATTTAATACTGGGCCAAATATTGTTCGGTTATTATTCCACTCTGACAATACTTTGTGCGACGTATAGTTATGTGGATGTTAATTTTTTTTGTGAAATCTAAATATAGTTTTGTAAAAACCAGCACAGCATCAGAAACCTTGCCATTAAAACAATTAGGAATTAAGATTAATACGAATGTTTTTTCTTTTTTTTTATTCATTTATTTTTAGCATACACACAAAAAATGGGAAACAATATTGACAATTAAGATAAAAAGATAAAATAAAGAATAACACATAAATTAAGTGAAATACAACAAGACAAGGAAAAAAAAATAAGAACAATGGTACATAGCAAAAAAAATAAAAAAATCACAAGACTCAATAGTTATTATAATAATAATTATTAGAGTTTTCACCAAACCAGTTTTAAAAACACCTTAAAAATCTACGTGCCTCTGAAATAGACATCATGTTCATGAAATTTACGGTGCTTGAAATAGCGAACTGTCGCTACCAAAATGATATATAGCAATCGAACTTGACCTGATTTGTTGCGCACGAAATTGGTAACCGATTAAAGTATCGATCCTAATCCGTTTAAAGTATCGAAAATTTAAAAGATTTAGTTAAACGCGTAATGTTTAGCTAAAGCTGAAAATTTTAAAAGTTTTAATTTATAGAAACTGTTCCAAATAATGTAATACTAATTGCATAGTAATAATGTATGAACTGAAAATATATTTTATTTTTGGCTGGCGGCGTGGTTGTTGTATCGAGAAATATCGGAGACTTTAATGTTGTACAAGTTAGGTACTCTTATTGAAAGACGTTTAATGCAGGCAAAGATTAAGAAACGCTAAAAACCTAGAGAGTATCATCACTATAATATTGTCTTACAAGCATAGCAATTAGTTTCAAACATACGTAATTGCCTGATAAATAACAAAGCAAGCAATAGATTTATCGATACAAGAAAAATGTAAGGTTGTAAGAATAATGAACGCCTGTAGCAGGGTGTTTTGTAGCAGAAGGTGATGGCGTGCTGTCGTGAAGCAAAATCACATCTACCCATACCAGTCATACAATATGACGACCATGACCGCTATGTCAAGAGTGCAACGGTTATCCGTTGCACTCTTGACATGCTATCGTGGATGTGTACTTCCTATCACGCAGCGCAGTGCTGTATTGTAATTTAATATCCTTTAAAGTTAGTATTACTTACACACATAAAGCACAGCTCGGGCGAAAAAAAGAATTGTGTACACAAAAGCTAATAGTTTCGTAACTATACTTTTCTAACTTTTTATGATGAAGGCTGGACACATCACAACGATTGACGTCCATTCAAATTCAAAATCCTTTATTCATTTGGGTCACAATGTGACGCTTATGAACGTCAAAATAATAAATTTATAAAATAATTACTTATCCTCAAATTTAAAACATCATTACTGTATGCTTCTACATTTACATTTACTGCCACGTTCGCAAAGCAATAGGTAGAACCATGAGAAAGAACGGGCAATAAAACTCACGGTCACTCTTATTCATCGCCAGGTTTTGCATACTACACAATTTACATTTTGTAAGGTGCTGCAACTGTTACACCTTCTATATCACTTGTATATATTTACTGTACATAATAATACTCAAGCATAATAGTTTTGGTTAGCCTCCTCAGAATAGACATAGTGAAACAGGAGCATCCACTTACATTATATATACCTAATAATGCAGGCAATCCGCGAAAGTGATCAGAACCATGATGGAAATGATGCAGTTAAATATTAAAATCTAATACCAGCCCGCAAGACCGTCATCGACCAGTCATCGCAAGTAGCACCCGTTCACGGGTATGACGCATGTGCCAGCCATCATCCCTTTAAACTATTTCTAGATTAATCTGTTGACAATAATAGAAAAGTAGTGTATTCTTATACTTAGTACATATCATTATTTATTTAGTTAGTTACGCTTTGTGTTTTGAACTGTGTATTTTAGAAAGTGAAATAGTTTAAATTTAAAATATTAGTAATGTAACTACAGTTCAAATAAATCAACTTGATTAAAATGGTATGTGTAATAAATATTATTATTTTTCTGTTTAAAAAATCCAGTAATTAAGTAGCCTGTGAAGAAATGCAGTATAACAAGAATTTACACAATTTTTTTCGCAACATTTTTGATTTCATAATAAAAGGAAATTGAAAATGGCAACGTGGGGTATTAATAATAAGAAAATAATTGACATCTTAATAATGAAGCAGATGTCACAAACGTTCAACGATGAAATGATGAAGACATCTTTTATTGAAGCGTCTGTAAAGGCTTTAGAGAAAGAATAAATTTGAAAATAGCTTTCGTTCAGTCTTTTAGTCGGTGTAAATAGAAAACCATTTATAAAACTTAAATATATATATATATATTACTTCGGTTGCATTTTTATTCATCATCATCAGCCCTGATACTGTCCCACTACTGGGCACGGGCCTCTTCTCTGTATGGGAAGGGTCAGGCCATAGTCCACCACGCTGGCCACGTGCGGGCTGGCAGACTTCACATGTCTTTCGAGAACATTATGGAGCACTCTCAGACATGCAGGTTTCCTCATGATGTTTTCCTTCACCGATAAGCAAGCGATAATTAACAATTTAATCCGCACTAAGTTCGAAAAGCCATTGGTGCGTAAAAGCCATTATTATTCAGCTAGTCATATAACTGCACCTAGTCACCCGCAGCTGCGCCTGCCCAACTTCAAACTTTATTTAGGAATGTCATATTCTTGAATACGTGCCTTCGTCATAAAAGGAACCCTCTGTTCAAATTTCATGTTTCCAGCTTCTGTAGTTCGGGCTCTCGGTGCTATGGCAGTCAGGGTAAGCTTTTTTTATAAAATAGTATAAATAAAACTGACGTATAATTTTGGTCTGTGGTTGATAAAATAAATTTTAAACAAAATAAAAATAATTTTATTATAATCATAAGTTTCTGCAGTACTTGAAATAAAATTTAAGCTCCTACATGGCCTATATATAGCTATTGAATTAATAAAATAAATTGGCCGCATTAAAGAACCTTTCCTTCCCAATTCAGCAATTGAAGCTGAAAAGGCCTTGTTACAAATGCCGTTAAATGTACCGTGGAAAGGGGTCAAGCCTGTACTGACGCAAATACTCAATTTAAAAATGCTGTAGAAAGCTTATTTTTCTTTTCCTTTTATTCATATATGTTGCTGTAGAAAGAAAATTTACTAAATCATAATATCAAATTTTACAATACTTTTATTAACTGATAGTAATTTTTTATCCAAGGTTAAATATTTATTTTATAGATTCACGCCTATTTCCCTGAAGGGGATAGAGAGGCCTTATAATACTACACCCACATTTCGCTATTTCATGAAATGTTATATTAATATAAAACCAAATCGTATCAGCGCAGTAGATTTAAAAGTACTCTTGTACTTTTAAATCTACTGCGCTGATACGAATATGTATGGTTATTTTGTAATTTAATTTTCAAATATACATAAAATGCACTTGGGATTTATTTGAATTAAGCAAAGCCAAGCCTTTTACGCAATTTGTTATTGTGGGTCACAAGGATTTTTGTAGTACAAATTTGGATCGACACAATCTCGTCTCAATAGTAATATTTGCGTTTCAGTCAGGTTGTAACTGAATTGAACCAAAACATGATCCGCTCGTATATGGAATATTAAAATTTCGCTGATGCAGTTCGTTTGCTGTGTTTTGATATTACACTGTTGTAATCTGAACTTTGGTCCTATTAGCGTGCACCGTGTTCTCGGTAGTAGAAACAAAGCTCGTCAGTGTAAACATAGTTTAAATTGGTGAGCGGCCAGTTAGTACAATACATATTCGCATACATGTGTTTGAGTTTTTAATTCTCTGATGTGGTTTAGAATCATCATCATCACCTTAGGCGTTTTTACTATAATCAACATTATCATCGTCCTAGCGCTATCATCTTTGGCATGCTGAGTGGCAAGTCAAGTAGCACTTACAACACCTTTTACGACATCAAATCAAAAATTCTTAGGCCTACTCAGTTTATCGGCACATGGCTTGGCGTGTGAATATGGGTCTATACCACGTTAAACAGATACGCACTGATGAAGGTGATGGGTAATGATTTAGTATCCTAGTTACACGGGTCCTACCTACAAAATAGTAATTGAAGTATATGTCTCAGATGATGTCAATATACGCCTTAGGTATCTCCTTATAGCTTAGAGCCAACTAGATCAATAGTCGTAAACTGAGGATGCAGAGGCGATACAAAATAATACTCAACATATTCATAAATATTTTCTAAGCTGCATTATTTCTCGTTCGCACAGCTTACATAAATGAAATTAAAGAATACCAAATCCTGATCTAATATTTATACGAGGCTGTTAGGCCATCGAATAACTTGAGCATATAGAAAGTTCTGGGTCAAGTTAATGAGAACTATCTACATGAGTATGAGGAAATTTGAAAATTTTCTGATTACCGCGGGCTACCTACATTTAATTGACCTATAGTAAACTACATTAAAATTAAGAAAACTATTCTCAACAGCGATAAGCCTAGGGGAGAAACCGACGGACTACTAAGCTGAGCGTCTCGCATTCGAATCCACGGTGGCAACCAATGACTTTTCGAAGTTATTTGCGTATTAAATTGTGAATAAGCGATTACTAAACGGTGAAGGAACACATCGTGAGGAAGCTTGCATGTCTGAGAGTTCTTCATAAAGTTCTCGAAAGACATGTGAAGTCTGCCAACCCGTACTTGGCCGGCGTGGTGGACTATGGCCTTACCCTTCTCATAGTGAGAAGAGGCCCTTGCCCAGCAGTGGGACAGTTTATATACAGGGCCGATGACGACGAAACTATCCACTATACTTTCGTTAGGTTCGATGTTTTCGGGTTTATTGTACCGATCGATAGGCACCCATCCTCTACCTGACCGCTTTGCTGATTACTGTTTAGTGAGATCGTCACCGAAATTTCAACGGAATGAATGAATAAATTCAATATAGTAGTTCCCAGAGGTGTCATGAAAAGTCAACAAGTTGTTTGTTACGGTAACAGGTCACGTAATCCCTCGATATGTATGTATGTTTTAAACGAAAATAGTACAGTCGATGCTTGTTAATCAGTCTTTTATCACTTATCGTGAATAAATAAAATAAATCTTAGCGTCTGCGATGTATGTTAAGCTGCGTCTTTTAAATTAAAAACATTGTTAATAGTTTAACAGAAATAAATGGTAAATAATTAAATAATATTTATCTAGTTTATCAAAAAAAAGCTATATTTTTTCATTAATTGTAATAATAACCTTTAAGAAATAAATGATTGAAATTAGGTAATATTTTAAAACATCGTATTATCATAGAATTTCGAATGAACTTATCAAAAAGATCAAAACAAATTCCAGAATCAATGAAATCCATAAAATTGGTGGCGTCAGACAGTTGAATAAATTATTCAACATATATTTTGTTGAAAGACACTATAGAATTTAATTCCTTTCAATACGAAATATTTCCGATTGAGAATATATATATTCAAGGTAGTAGAGCCTTGCTGATTTCAGCATGAATGGGCCGGCTCGACCGGGGTAGTACTACCCTCTCACAGAAAATCGACGTAAAGTAATAGTACCTAAACTGTTGCGTTTCGTTCGGTGAGTGATAGTGCCGGAGGCCCTATACCCTATTCCTTCTTCCTCATCCTATCCCTTTTCCCAACCCCAAGAGGCGGCAACGCACTTGTGACTTCTAAGGTGTTGCTTGTGTCCATGGGCGGCGGTAATTGCTTACCATCAGGCAATCCGTCTGCTCGTTTACCGCCTATTAACATAAAAAAAAAATTGTTGCCTCATTTATGGACCTATTTTTCTTAGGCAGCGCGGTGGCTAGTAAAGCGAAGCGATACCAATCATTTGTCTAGATTGATCATAAACGGCAAGTTAAACATTTATACGCATAGATGCATGGACTATCTCAGAACTCTGGGAAATGCATATGCATTTCTATTTTGATGTTTACTGATTGCAACCATCAGCCATAATTATAATTATGATGGTTCATCATTAAATGCTCGTCTCGTGAATTTATATGGCGCGCCACGCCAAATTCCCAGCGACGAGCCACAATCTGAGTTCGTAGACGGTAATTGCTTACCATCAGGCAATCCGTCTGCTCGTTTACCGCCTATTACCAAAAACAAAAAAAAAATATATATATATATATATATATTAATGCTGGCTTTCAAGACTTAAACAAATCAAGAAGTAAGGATATTTTATTAAAGATTCGCGCCTGTATCCCCGAAAGGGTAGGAGGTGTAATATTACACCCACATTTCGCCATGAATTTTTAGGTCCCGCGTAATAGGGGGCGAGCAAGACTAAGTTATTTTTTTTTTAATTAGTTTATTTGAGAATAGCGGCAATCTTATATCATGTTGTTGACGGCATCTGATTATTATTAAAGTATTTTCTTATGTGAATTGAAACTATCGTAGCTCCAGTATCGTTTTGTAAGATGTTAATAACATAGTATAGTAAAACACACTATATTATGTAGCATAGATTCACCTATCTGAATCAATTTACTTGAAGTAAACTGTGTAACAGTAGTGATAAAAAATCATCATCCTCTTAGCGTTATCCCAGTTTCAGTCTGGGATCCCCTTACTAGTCTAACCGGATTTGGCTGAATATTAGCTTTTCCACAGAGCAACTGCCTGTCTGACCTCCGCAACCCGAAGCTGGTATAGATATTCCATGGTTTAGACTAGTGTCAGTTTATTTAGAAGGTACTGACGACCTGTAAAGATTGTCAAAGACCTTCATGACAACCGGGACCGACGGCTTAACGTGCTCCCCGAGGCACGGGACAAGCGATAATTAACAATTCAACACGCACATAACTCCGGAAAGTCATAGGTGCGCGCCGTGGATGCTAGCCCGGTACCCTCTGCATGGCAGTCTGTTGGGATATCCACTCGGCTATCGCTGCCTACTCCAGTTCTAGCAGACAAATTCAATGTCACTCTTTAATTGACCCGGAAAAAGTGAGCATTGAAAGGAAAAGTATAAAGTGCTGACATCTATGTTGTGTTACTGGAACGCTTTACGCTTTAGGTCTCTATTCTGAAGTACTTTTAGAGTTGTCATTCTGATACCTGTACAAAATTAGAACTCATTACAAAAATGTGTTATTTAATTTAAGATAAAACTTACGAACCCGTGAATGTTTTTTTAATTTTTTTTATTTATAGACTCACGCCTGTATCCAGAGTAGGAAGAGATGTAATATTACACCCACATTTCGCCGTGAATTTTTAAGTCCCACGTAATAGGGGGCGAGCCTATTGCCGTACCGGGCACATTACCAGACTCCGTGCTGCTACTGAGAATTTCCTAACGAAAAAACGCAATAACACTTTGCACGACCCGGGAATCGAACCCGAGACCTCCCAATCCCACGCGCACATTTATGCCGCGAGACCAACGAGGCAGACCCCTGAATGTGGATTTACAAAATGTTCGTCGTGAATTGTCTCAGGAAACCTAGTTTTATTTCGGACAGGTTTAATCTGGTGAGACACTAGTTTATTGGGAAACAAAAAAGGCCAAAACAAGCAACGTTGATATACTAAGTTAATATAATATTAATATACGTTGTCAGCGGTCAAGTGACATAGGTCCTGCTAGTTGACACCTGTCACAAACACACAAAAAAGAAACTGGAACGAAGATACTAATAGCAATTATCTCTCTGAAAAAAAAAAACAATGAAAATACCGTCCCTTTTTACAGATTACATTTAATTTACAAGATTTGTAAGTCGTATTTTTATTGGTTTAACTTTAAACTGTGTCATAAAATTGTTCACCTACAATTTTTAGCATCAAGTCTGTATTTACGTGATAGGGGATGAGCCGTTACCGGGCACATTGGCAGAATGTTGTGCTACTACTGAGAATTCGGAAAAAAACAGTAACACTTTTGTCCGACCCGGAAATCGAACCCAGGACTTCCCCATCAGCAGAGGTATACGCAATGCACTGGACAACGGAGGCAGTTTACCACTCTTAGTCAACATGAAAACAAGTATGGGCAGCACATACTTGTTTTCATGTTTACTAAAGTAACATAACTACTTTATGTTACATAACATCGATTCACTTGGACGCATTATCTGGATAGGGTCACGTCGCAAACCACGTAATAAAGTTCGTGATATGTCTGCGTCTCAAACAAAGAGATTGTTTAAATCACACGATATAGGTAATGTTTTAGCTGTTGCTAGTTGACCAAGTGCATTAGACTGCTGTCAAACGTGACGTCATTTTGTTCGAATACTGAATTTTTCTTTTTTATTAAATAGACAACGCCCGCAGTAGGACTAAATCCTGTGTCGCGGGGGACTTAAGAAACATACAACTAACGGACACAATGAACACCCAGATTCAAGACAACAATGTATGAATCACACAAAGTGTTGTCTCGTGTGGGAATCGAACCCACAACACTCGGCGCAGTGTCAAGTGGCGAGGCAGCTGCTTAAACCACTACGCCAAGAAACTAAACTCGGTCTATACCGCTAGTTTGGAATTTATAACAACAAATATTGGGTGCATAGGAATTCCACCAAGAACATAAGGTCCCAAGCCAACCTCACTTGCAAATGGTGCACCTGCTGATTGGTGGACGAGCCTTGGCAAACAAAACATCGTGACTAGTGTTAATAGACCCGCCATATTATATGACAAAACCAAAAAACAAAATATTATATACCAAAGACCGGGCGGCGGGTATTTAATATGCTTCTGCCTACCCTTTTGTATAAACAGCCGCAATATTTATGTTAAAAATATTATTTTGCATGCAGATTGACAGTACTGGAAAAACATTTCAAATAGATTTAACAAGCCACGTTCTGTACCGTGTACTTGTACTTCAAGTAAATTCATATCAATCACAATACGAACTATTGTGATTGCTATGAGAGTAGCAGAGCTTGTGAATAATGAAATAATAAACCCATTAACGTGCCGCGCTAAATGGCCGTATTTCACATATCCATATTCGATAAATTTATTGGATTACAAGGGAATGGAAAGCCACAGCTGGAATTCTATTGCAACGTTGTCAAATAATAATATTCATAATCATCGTAATCATAATCATTTATTTATTTTATTTTATTTATTTAAAAACTTCCTGCAAAATACATTGCACAAGGCGGACTTAATGCCTATAGGCATTTTCTCCCAGTCAACCTTTAGGTGATGCAGAGATGATCATGGCAGGTGTCTACTACAACAGAGTAAAATTAAAGAGAATACGCAACATAATACATACTTATAATTTAAATGTTAATACATAAAATATCCATACATACATATAAAATAAATACATATATAAATATAGGTATATATACATATATATAATATATACATACACATATATATAATACATATATATACACATGAAAATATTTTTTTTAAAAGATAGACTGCTAACAAGTAAGTTATAAAGTGCTATTGAGAAGCTTCCGACAATTTGCTATACAAAAGCTGGCGAACTCTAAATTTGAACGTGGCACGGCTACTGGACGTCCTAACTTCGGGAGGGAGAGCATTCCAAAGAAGGATAGATTGGATATTGAAAGAAGAATGTACTAAAGTAGAAGTGTGAGATGGACAGAGAAGAAGAAGGTTATTAGTAGATCGCAAGTTCTTATTATGGTTGGAGCAAAGATATTGAAAATAAGGTACTAGATATGACGGACCGTTAGGAGAGTGAAGAAAAGAGTATAAAGTCGTCAGAGTACGCAAATTTCGTCGCTGACGAATCGGCAACCATTTTAATTCTTTGCGAAATTTAGAAACGTGATCGAACTTACGTAGATTAAAAACGAACCGAATGCAATAATTGAGAAGTCGGTCAAGTTTGTTGAGTAGATCTGCATTCAGGTCGAGATAACATACGTCACCATAGTCAATTATAGGGAAGATTAAAGTTTGCACAAGCATTGCCTTAGTTTTAGATGGAAGAAAATTTTTGAGACGATACAGTGAGCGCAGAGTACCAAATACTTTTTGGCTGACGACTGAAATCTGAGTCCGCCAGTCAAGGTTGCTATCTATGTGTAGACCAAGATTTTTCACAGATGTCGAGAATGGTATAGCACACCCGTTAAAAATTACAGGCGACAGGCTTGAGAAATCTATTCTATTAATCATACGCGAACTTCCCACCACGATAGCCTGGCATTTTATAGGATTAACGCAAAGGCCAAATCTGTCCGACCACACTCCTATAGCATGTAAGTCTTGATTAACATCTGCAATTAAATCGGGCAGCTTGTTCACCCTTGCCTGAGCGTAAAGCTGCAAGTCGTTATTTATTTGTAAACATAGGTTAATTACATGTTAGGTGTTACAAAAGAGTTGGTATCACTATGTTTTGCCGAGCGGCGTACAAATATTAGGTTATACATTACAATGATAATACTACAATTTATATCATGCTTTTGTAGCCGACAGAGATTTTAATATAATTTTATAAATTTTGCATGCATCATTTAACAGGGCAGCTGAAACAGCATAATATATTAAAATCATTTTTAAATTTTAATTGAGATAGTACTAGCAATCAATATAATACATTATGTTATTGTAATGTCATGTAAAATATAAATAATTAAATGCAGGTAAGTAAATATTATGTATTTATAAATTGTCATTCAAGTAATGATTAATACTGTAATAGCATTTCTAAATGAGTATAGAGCGCAGTTTATTCTTAAAATTAATTAAATCTATGGCTTTTAGAGCGTCAGGTAACTTATTATATATTTTTTGGGCCATAAAAAAGAAGCTTTTTCGTTTCAAAGCCGTCAATTCCTGTGGAATTTCTAGCTCTAATTTATTTTTGTCACGCAACTGCCTATAGTGGCTTTTAAAAGCAACATTGTATAGTGTGATGTTAGTTTTAACAAATACATTTGTTTCATAAATATATAAGGATGGAACAGTTCGGATTCTCAGACTTTTGAATAAAGGTTGACAGCTGTCTGTACTGCGCAATCCACACATAGCTCTAACGCACCTTTTTTGAGCCTTAAAAATACAATCTTTGTTTGTTGAGTTGCCCCAATATATAATGCCATATCTTAATATGGACGCAACATAGCCATGATAAGCCGTAAGAACAGATTCTAAATTAACAATTTTTACTAGTTTGTAGAAAACGTACGCAAATTTATAAATTCTCTATTTTGGTGTCTTCGTATTTAATTACAATGTTTTCATTTGGAATTCTTTGATAAAAATGCATTTTTTTTGTTTTCTCTAAGTTAACCTTCAGATTATTATTATTATTAAACCATTCTACTATTTTATTCAATGTCATATTTATTTCAGTTCCATATGTATTATAGTCGTCACATCTTATAACAACTGTACTGTCATCGGCAAGGAGCACCATAGGATGTTTTATGTGGCTAGGCAAGTCGTTTATTTACAGTAAGAATAGTAGAGGTCCTAAAACACTACCTTGCGGCACTCCGTATTTTACTATTCTACTGTAAGATCGATATTTTCTTTCGTTTCCAGTGAGTTGGCATACCTGTACCGTTTCTACATACTGCTTTCTACTACTCATATAGTATTCAAGGAGTTTGAGGGTATTGCCTCTAAAACCATATCTGTCAAGTTTGCTTAACAGTATTTTGTAATCTACATAATCAAATGCTTTAGAAAGGTCCGTATAAATAGCACATATTGCATTTCTGTTGTCCATATTTGATATTATTGGTTTGATTAAATCATATATGGCCATATTAATAGTCATGTTCTTAGGGAAGACTTTTTGCTCATTCGCTAGTAAATTAAATTTCTGCAGATAAGTATAGAGTGATTTATAAATTACTTTTTTGAACAGTTTAGAAAATACAGGTATCAAAGCAATAGGCCTATAATTTTTCATTTGTTTTTTGTCTTGCTTTTTATACAATGGCTGGACTATTGTAGTTTTCAGCTTGTCAGGAAATACTCCGTTTAATATACTAAGGTTAATAATGTGACTAAGGTGTGGAGCTATATATTGAGATACTTCTTTAATAACCTTTGTGCATATTCCGTCATAACCAACACTGTATGTATTCTCCAAACTTCTTATATGGTTCATTACATCTTGCGGTAGGGTTGGTTCCATAAATAAGGATTTCACTGTGCTCTCCAAAGGAGCTTTTGGTGATGCGTTATACAGTGGGTTAGACACTTGGTCAATGTAATAGTCGTTAAAATAATTGGCTATTTCAAAAGGGTCTGTTATTTCTGTTGTGTCAATTTTTATACAAGTTATCGGCTCTTTAGGTAAATATACTTTCGTTTTATTTATTATTGACCATGCCACTCTGGATTTATTTTGTGATGTATTAATATAATAATTATTCTGAGACTTTTGTGTTAATGTTAGTATTTTTATGAACCGTGCGGAATATTTTTTGAAGTTGTGCTTATTCTTCGTAGTGCGCTTAACTCTGTATTGCCATAGTAACTGTCTTTTCTTTCTACTACATTTCTTAATGCCATTTGAGATCCATTTTACTTTTCGAGTAACACATTTTGTAGGTGTTTCAATAGGGAAACAGAGATTGTAAAAACATTTAAAAAGATCAATAAAATAATTGTATGCATCGTTTGGATCAGACATGTCGTACAGGTCAGAAAATGTGAGGCTGTTAATACAATTTCTAAATTTTGCTATATTTTCTTGACAATAATTTCGTCGCCTTATACGCCAAGACTTAAGTGCGCATGTTTTTTTGACAGGACATTTAAGAAACTGTGCAGTATGATCTGACAACCCAAATTCGATGATTTCCCCTTTACAGGCAATTATGTTATGTGCGAAATTGTCTAGACACCTCCGACTACTTAGCCTGGTAGGTTGAGTGAATTGTAGTTTTAAATTGTAATTTAAAAGTTTACATAAAAAATCTAGGGTCTGTCTATTTTTAAGTAGTGTGTTGATGTTAAAATCTCCACATACAATGACCTTTTTGGAGAATTTTATGCATATTATATGAAGAATATCATTTAATTTGTAAAAAAATACATCTATGTCACTATTTGGGACCCTATATATACAAACGATAATAATGCTATGTTCGATTAGTTCTATTACACAAAATTCAATAACTTTTTTGGTACAGTTACTTAAATTTAGAACCTTGTATTGAAGGCCGATGCTAGTTAAAATACAAGCAGGAGGAGCTTTTGCAACCCCTAGAAAAACTTACTGCTAATTTGTATTTCGGTATGTTCAATCATTCCTCTTGTTCCGGTGTCATGACATCAGGGTACTTTCCGTCATTTTTCAATTCTTTCAAACAAACAGTCAGAATGTCATTTTTACTAAATAGTCTGGCAATATTTTGGTGTAGGACATAAATGTTATTATAGACGAAAAAATTTAGAACTCGCCTTAGGATTTGTGTTTCGCTCACAGCAGTCAGAGGTTCTGTACATATTATTATTATTAGATATGTCATTATTAGATATGTCAATCTGGTTCGATAAGTTTTGGTCAATCAGCATATTATCCAATAGCTGGTTGTACATATGCTTTATTCCATATTTGTTAATTTTCTAGTCCTGTATGAAAACATGTCATGCAATAAGTAGCAGTTGCTGTCAAAAATATATGCGTAGTCATCATTCAGTATATCTAAATAAAGAAGGTTGTTTAATATTTCAACTTTATAGTTATATATCAGTGCGCCTTTAATATATATAGGGACACAGATAATCTTGTTGGTATGGGTAACCTTTCGCAGTGACGTCTTTATTGCCGTCACCAGGTTTATAAAGCTACTTTCCTCCTTGACATCATTTTCTCCCATTAATATTACGCAATAGTCGTAAAGGGTGAAATCTTCGAGTTTACACCGTAAATCATGTGTGAGTTTTTTTGTAGTACAATAATATTCTCTTAATATTCTTTTGTAGTATAATAATTCGTTACGTGTTCGTAGTACTGTTTGGTATGATGTAGTGACAGTAATCAAAGTAGCTTGAGAAGACTTCCTCTATTAAGGATAAAGATCCACTCGTCTTGTTGGTACTCAGGATACATAATTTATTCCTGCGTTCTATGCCTTTTACGGTTTCTTCGCGAATTTTACTTGTTATTTTATTATACAATGTCAATGTTTCCTTTGTATATGTCTAAGGGTATATTCGATTTTGGACTCGTTTGCGTCTCCTTGTTGTAGGTGTTAGTGATCAAATAAAGGACCATGCGTCAAATTGGGCTCAGCGTCCAACAGAGTTATGGCATATGCCATTGGAAAGGATTTTGTTCGTACTAAAATTGTTAATACCAGCACCACCTTCAATTCCATTGCAGAAAAAAGATATGCACTTAAATAGATTTTGTAGAAAAATACAATTGTTAGTCATATAACTGTTATAGTAACAATATATTCATACTTTAAAATCAGTGGCGTAGCTAGTTTTGGTGGCACCCGGGGCGGAAGTTGGCGGTCGACCGTTTTCTTTTTTTTACTCGAAACCTAACAATTACAGGCTAACTGCTCCCGAATCGTAGTGCTGAGCTAGTGCCTATGTGTTTTATATGTTTGTACATTGTTCTTAAAGTTGAGTTCGGGGTGGCACCCCAAAAAGGGTGACATCCGGGATGGACCGCCCCCGCCATCCTCTCTCCCTTCCTACGCCACTGTTTAAAATAATGGTATACAAAAGATGCGCTTGCGCCCGCGTGATTTACAACACCCTCTTTCCCTCTCATACCTCTCGGACGCCTGCCCCGCGCCCGTCTGCTCTCAGTCAGTCGACTCGTGATTCTCACGGTGTTATCTGTGTGTCCTAAAAACAGGACAGGTTAGAAGTACCCTGAACCGAATAGCATGCATGAGGAATCTGATGGGAGTGAATGAAGCAAGAGAGATATGTCAGGATCGTTGCAAATGGCGTTCCGTAGTCTCTGCCTACCCCTCCGGGAAACAGGCGTAAGTCTATGTATGTATGTATGTAAGTTATCTGTGTGTTTTCGTGTATCCTCTCGGCGCATACAATTTAATCCACCGGCAGGTCACCTAAACGATATTATTATTGATATTCATTGAAATGTTAACGAAAATATTTTTAACTGTTAGCAGCTGTTTTATTTTTATGTGTTCTTTGCACATGGAATTAATACTAGTTAAAGATATGAAACAACAAATACGAGTACTACAATGCCATAACAGCATTACTTTGAGGGATAATAGTTTATTTATGGTACGAGAAAAATATTTATAGCAAAATAACCCCATGGATTCTTCGCAAAAATGAGTTTATATCTTTAACGTATAGGGTAGGTAACGTAGGAGAATGTGGGCGTTCTTCGTCTCTCAGGTCTTCCTCCATCGTACATTTCAGGAAAATAAGACTCGGTATACACTCAATAGGTTTTACTCAAACGAATTAGTTTACTTCACAAACTAAATATGCACACGTAGCTCGGATGAAAATGGATTACTTTTGGAAACGCGGCGAAGTCGGACGTAGGTAGGCTACACTTATTTTCTCCGCTGTGTCTGTCGCCAAAAAGTGCCCTTGACAGCTCGACGTTCGCTCATAAAACATTTAATGACATTGACAGCTGTCAACCGCCGACCTTAGTGTTCAGTGTTGCCAACCATCGTTTCCGAATACGCCCAAATCTAATAAGATTTGACGTTCCGTTCTCCAATCTCCGACACGGCCATCTTGACACGTCACACGTCCCTGTGTGATGCTCCTTCTTCGTCCTCGGTCCCTCACTGCTGAAGATCGCGACCACATATGTGTCTCCAGTCTGTACATAGGTGTAAAGCTCGTTGCATGCTGCCGCCCTCCGCCTTCATGTTCGTGTCAGACCATCTCGCCCTGGGTGATGCTCCTGCAAAAGGGAAAACGTTCTGTAATATCTCAAGGTCTTTGCTCGGCCCACCCTGACCATCGTTTAGTTAAAGAATAGGGCTCGTTACGTAATAAACCACAACATCAAGTTTTTTTTTTCAACTACATCATACTAGAACATCACATTATTATGAAAGCAACTCTCTCATTAGTGAACAGTATCAGAGAATTATATCACAAACGTTAATCAGCGAAAAGTGTCACGGTTCACGGGCCCCTTCTCACTATGAGAAGGGTAAGGCCATAGTCCACCACGCTGGCCAAGTGCGGGTTGGCAGACTTCACATGTCTTTCGAGCACATTCCGAAGTACTCTCAGACATGCAGGTTTCCTCACGATGTTTTCCTTCACCGTCGTTGCTATCACCTACACGAGCGTAGCAACTCATATCACCTCCATCGAGTGACGTACACATTGTCGTCGCTATCACCTATAACGAGCGATAGCGACCCATTGCCACCTACATCGAGTGACAATTCGGCCATAGTCCACCACGCTGGCCAAGTGCGGGTTGGCAGACTTCACATGTCTTTCGAGCACACTCCGAAGTACTCTCAGACATGCAGGTTTCCTCACGATGTTTTCCTTCACCGTCGTTGCTATCACCTACACGAGCGTAGCAACTCACGCCACCTCTATCGAGTGACGTAAACCATGTCACCTCCCTCGAGTGACTCTCAGATTACTTATTGCCTCTAACGAGCAATACAACGAACACATCACCTAAATCGAGCAACATGTCCGTTTACCAACTTAGTAATGATACCAACCACTGTTCACTAATCAGAAAGAAGCACCACTAAATTTAATTCATTATTCAGTTAAGCTAAGGTCTTTGGACTCTACATCTTCTAACCAATGCCAGTTTCGGCCAGATGGGCTTTAGCTTTACCAGTACAAGCTTTTACAAGCTCCTTAAAGCCACATACAGGCTTCACACAGGCGCGGTGTCACATACGGGCCTCGCGCCACAAACGGGCCGCGCGCCACACAAGGGCCGCGCGCCACACACGGGCCGCGCGCCACACACGGGCCGCGCGCCACACACGGGCCGCGCGCCACACACGGGCCGTGCGCCACACACGGGCCGCGCGCCACACACGGGCCGCGCGCCACACACGGGCCGCGCGCCACACACGGGCCGCGCGCCACACACGGGCCGCGCGCCACACCCGGGCCGCGCGCCACACACGGGCCGCGCGACACACACGGGCCGCGCGACACACACGGGCCGCGCGACACACACGGGCCGCGCAACACACACGGGCCGCGCGCCACAAGCTGCTGCATCATGCCTCGCCGGCCTCCAGCCCGCGCCGGCCACTAGGCTACGCCGGTCACCAGGCCGCGCCAGCTACCAGGCTGCGCCGGCCATCAGGCCGCGCCAGCCACCAGGCTCACCCAAAAGGAATTAAATCTACCATTAGCATTTCAAAGATTCGTCTCATTGTATTGCACACTAAATAGTATATTCAAAGTAATTCAACGTCCGCACTTCGTAAATTTTAAGCAATTATCAAATTCATTTACAACTTCACAACTATATAGAATGTAACTCCCATCCATACTCAATGAGCTATGTCAAAACTGGATTTGGCCACTGACAAAACTTAAACCAAATACGAACATGGCTAGAACTGATAAGCTACTTTCGGACAAACTGATTTCCTTTGGCTACATAGAGGAAACGACTACAGTTCTGAGATAACCATGATAATAACCACCATCGGCAGTCTATGAGTACTTTCAGATTCTCGCAACACGCTCTTGTCATACGACACAAACCAGAGGTAGATGATTTTAGCGATCAAAAATCAAATGAGAGCTACTTGAGTAGCAGGGTATCCATGATTGCGATCAACGACCACACCTTAATGCACTTCGCTCTAGGAATAAAAGAACATTATCGCACAGCACTCGATCTAGTCGTTCGGCTATTCCTGACCCAAGTCAGTAGGAATAAAGGTACTCTGATCAAAATCACTACAGGTTTTAATGAAAATCACAACTTATTCTTTCTCTCGAAGCTGACATGTTGAACAACACACATACTCGTTAAAATAATAGGAAACTCATTAAAATATTGCATTGCTCATACTCTGACATCCATCGGGTCTTCAACATCACGCTATTTAACCTCCAACCCGTTACACAGCACCACCCGGATAATCATTTCAAGCGTTAAACAAAGTAATTTTAAACTAGGTTTATTCAACATGTTGCTTTGGTTTTCCATATCACATAGACTATAAGAGAATCTTACTAGGCTAATGCTCTAGATGTTAAGTTTACTACCAAGTATCCAACCAGTATTTTCAGCGTTATAACTTTGTCATGGATAGTCTGGTATCTAGTATGGAGACTATGACTAACACAAAAGCTCATAGGTAAACTTTGCTAACCAGAAAGGCACTTTGCCGGTCCAACTAACGGCAACGCAAGGCTACATATGCAGCCGCACAAACGGCTTATCCAGTTTATGCAAATCTACACCAACGGAAACGCGGGTACCACAAAATTATCACAACAACGACTAAAAAGTACCCATTTAATGTGAATAAGGTTAACATACAATCATCGCTACCTAGTTCTACCAACGACGAAAATTAAAATCTCTGAAACTGATTATCATAACGCACTACGGTGATAACTCAATCATTTTCTTCTACGACTGATAATCGAGTTTAACAGCTTCTACTAGAAAAACAATCCCTCCTAAACGTCCCAACTTGGACTTGGCCTGAGAACTTGGGGCACATGATAAAAATTCTCAGTGTATCACATGAATTTTAAAAACACACAGTAGGTAATTTTCATGCGTAAAATCTTTAAATTTTATTAAATTTGACTAGTGGTGCCATCTAATAATCATGAGTAAGAAACATTTTAATGTACCATGTTAAAAAAATTATGCACACAAAGAAGCAGGTGTAATTGCAACACCGAGATCGTCTGTAAAACTCAGAACTACAACGAATAAAAGTGCCGCTTTTTACTTAGGCTCTGATGACGTTTAAACGAAAACCATTAGGGATTACCAACACCACGAGTCGATAAAATAATGGAGCTAGTAATAACCTTCGACTATGGTCAGGCTAACACGTTTCACTCAAACGCACTTGCTTGAAGCTATGCAAGTCGGCCTGTTACGCTCACTCTCGATACTATTACAGACCATAAAGTAAGACCGAGATAAGATAAACTATTTTCAAGCAAGCATATGATAACAATGTTCGTGAGTACGAGCCACCCTCGCATGAAGTAATAAAAATAATCGCTTTCTTTTTAACCAGCCTATCAAACTCAAAACCTCCGTTCGATATCTACGCTAGAGCTAGATCACAGTGGTAGTCAGACAACCACACGCTAACATAAAATACAGCAAAGGTGACAATTAAATCGTTCCGTACTACCTACATTTTTTGTCTTTTTCTCTTTAAGCTATTACAAAGAAGGTTATTCATGAGATCATGCCATGAGAAACACGACACTTTGAAAGTCTAACGGTCCCACAACTCAAATGTCTTGTGCAGGAATCGAACCCACAACACTCGCCACGATGTGATGGCGACGTCATCAAAACGATTATAACATTTCCAAGGTTAAACGTGTAGCAGTATTCTGCTAACTAAGAGTGTTCAACAACTACCGTAAGTAAATAAAATTTCATGTACCAAAAAAAGAAAAGAAAAAAAAAACAGACAAAATACGCTCACCCCGGTTGCAGTAGAAAACCTAGCTGATTCGCCAACATAGCAGCGTTAGCAGCCATCTTCGTTCGCGCCTTGTTGGCACACTTCATTGAACAGGTCCATCCCAGGAAACGGCACGGTAGATAGCCAGATCGAAGCTCCTCCCTTCAAGGCCCGGCTTAGTGCGACCATAAGCGGGGCGCAATGCGGATCTCGATTGTCCAATAACATGTCTGCAGCCGTCACCAAAGCACGTGCATCTACATCTTGTTGCTCAGGATCGAAGTCCGGTAAACAAAGGCCATGTGACGATGTAGTAGGTATTTTCATGGCTTGGATCAAAGTCAGAAAATTGCAATTTTGTAGTTCCAACTATTTTTCGTTACTGGCGTCTTGATTTTGAACACGTGGGTCGTTGTGCTCGTATCCAACTTCTGATAACGTATAGGGTAGGTAACGTTGGAGAATGTGGGCGTTTTTCGTCTCTCAGGTCTTCCTCCATCGTACATTTCAGGAAAATAAGACTCGGTATACACTCAATAGGTTTTACTCAAACTAATTAGTTTACTTCACAAACTAAATATGCACACGTAGCTCGGATGAAAATGGATTACTTTCGGAAACGCGGCGAAGTCGGACGTAGGTAGGCTACACTTGTTTCCTCCGCTGTGTCTGTCGCCAAAAAGTGCCCTTGACAGCTCGACGTTCGCTTATAAAACATTTAATGACATTGACAGCTGTCAACCGCCGACCTTAGTGTTCAGTGTTGCCAACCATCGTTTCCGAATACGCCCAAATCTAATAAGATTTGACGTTCCGTTCTCCAATCTCCGACATCTTTATATTTAGTGCTTTACAAGTATATTCAAAATGGTCTCATCTCTGTTGGTGGGTGAGCCCAGGCTTCATACATTTTTGCCCATGGTCCTTTCCTCGTTTTGCCTTTCAAGCTGCTTGTGGTTTATAGCATCTGATCCATGAGCGTGATGTGATGATGTTCTTTTACGTGATGATGTTGGTGTAGCACTCTTTCTCTTTGGAGTCAGATAGATTCTTTTGTAAGTATCAATGGTTTTCAATGAGTTTTGGAGGTCCGTTTTCAGGCGCAGGTTCTCAATATGCAAATTGTCTATTTCCTCATGTGCGATTCTTAGTTCCATAGTGAGTGATTTAATATGTTCATTTAAGTCATTTACTGGATCAGTACTAATATCGTGAAGGCTATCCGGAATACTCATCATAGTTGTATCAAACATTGATTTCTCAGTCGCATGGTGATGTTGGATAAATCATTTAAAGAGCCTGTTCGGCATGGTTTGCGATATGTGATATTGTTATGTGTAGTATCCATATTTTCATTATTTTAAGTTTGTTGTTTTGAAGTGAGCGCCCTCTATTGACAGTAGAAACTGTCAAACTTCGCGACTGTATCGATGTGATTGTGACTAACTTCAATATTTCGTACACCTACAATTTGTTTAGAATGTTATATCATTCAAGAAACAAATTGAGGATCTCGCAAAAAGTCTCCCCCTATCCAACTGAGGTTCGAAACGGCGCACTGACTTATACTGGCATAGATACGCCACTCACAGTTCGAAATTGAAGTTCAATAGGCATCCTCGAGTCTAGATGGCGTACAAATCAATTTTATTTTTATTCCGATCGTATAAATGGCGTTAGTAGTGGATTCATTTTTCAAAATAAAATAAATGTTTAATTTCGGTGTTAATAAATAAGTAATTGACAACTGTTATGTAAAATATGCAATTTAAAAGTAAAAAAATATGAAATCACAAAAAGTAATTCTAGGTAAGCGTGGATTTGATCCACGGACTTCTAAGATATGAACCCAGCACGCTTCCACTGCCACACGCAAATCTTAACGATGTTGGCGAAATTACCGTTCAGTTATCGCTACAGATATTTCTAGGTATATAAGCTAAAATGACACATTTCTTTCTTCAGTAAAGTTCTTTCCTGCTGCTGCTGCCCTCTATTGTCACCAAATGCAAATTAATCTCACACTTAACGCTGCTAGTGCCATCTAGCGTCATCTTTATTCAACACAAGGTAGCAAGACCGCAATCGTATTTTCATAATATTCACTATTCAGAAGTAGCTCTACGTAGCTATTTGAATACACTTTAAAATAAGTACCGAATTAATTCGTTAATTGTAGCGCTCAAAACACGACTTATGTAGCTTGCTGATAGCAGTAAGTTGGCAAAGTTGAGCCACGCTTGCATAGGTCACCACTGTGATGGGTGACCGCGTGTGGCATTTACACAGGCTATAACTGTGCTCCGGAGAGCACCTAGAGCAGTCCCGGTTCTTGTCTCCATGTACGAGATCTTCGGGGGATCTGAAAACTGTGACAGAGTTGGCCACACACTCCAAGAAACGACAAACAAAAAAAACTTTACAAATGAGAAATATAAGGATTTTTTAATGGTGGAGCCTGATGATCGTTGACGGAAGGCTTTCACAGTTAATTCTGTTACAAAGCCTACCTCGTTTAATCACCCACGCGCGCGTGTAACAGATCGTAAGAGCGCTTGTACACGTTAAGAAAATATTCTATTCTACCACATTCACACAACACCATCTAGTCCCAAACTAAGCAGAGCTTGTACTATGGGTACTTGTACTAGATAATGGATAAACATACATATATACTTTTTTTTTGTAAATACATACATATTATACATAGAAAACACCCAGACCAAGACAAACATCCATGTTAATGCACACAAATGTTTGACTTGAGCGGGAATCGAACCCGCGACCTTCGGCGTAGCAGTCGCTTGCACTCCCGCGGCGCCAACCGGTCGTCATTTACCGTGTCTGCGGCAGACAAGACAAATTCTTCGTGTATACGACAAGAATTTTGTCTGTTCTACACACGAAAACTTTTCGTGTCTTCCGCAGACAAGACAGATCGGAACGTGTACACGACAGGATTTTTTTCGTGCAGTCGTCAGTCGGGCGTAGGGCGCGCAAGTAATAACAAGTCTGATAATCATTTTCGTTTATTTATAAAAATGTAAAAAAAAAAATCATGTGGATCTTTTTTAATAAGAAAAGAAACCACTTTTAAATTACATACATACATACATATCCTCACGCCTTTTATCCCCGAAGGGGTAGGCAGAGGTGTATTTCTACACCCACTTTTCGCCAGATATACTTTAGTCCCACGTTATAAGGGGCGAGCCTATTGCCGTACCGGGCACATTTTCAGACTCCGTGCTGCTACTGAGAATTTCGTGACAGAAAAGCCCAATAACAATTCCCGACCCAGGAATCGAACCCGGGACCTCCCGATCCCACGCGCACATTTATGCCGCGAGACCAACGAGGCAGTCGTATAGGGTTTGATGTCGTGTTTTTCGTCTCTACGCAAAGATGGTATTTGCATCGTGTTATCCCTTAGTCGCCTCTTACGACACCCACGAGAAGATAGGGGGTGGTGACACTTGTATTCTATGCCGTCAACCACATGGCTTTTAAATTAGTAGGTATTCTTCGAAAAAAAGCAAAAATCTGAATTTGTCGAGTGATTCCTTTTTGCATAAATACGGACAATTCAAAAGTACCTACATCATTCATTCTAAACTAAAAATTATAACACTGATATCTTCTTTTTCCAGGTTTCCCGAGTGAAAATAGAATCATTTATAGACTCTGTTATATAATAATCAGTATTTTTAAAAATTCTAATAAAAATAATATGTTATATCTATTACATTATAACTTTTTGTCAATGTCAAAAAAAAAAAATATGGTAAGTACCTACTTACCATATTCATTTTTTTTGAGATTTGTCATGTCGTCGAAGTCTTTGTATAAGATAATAAATATTTCTTATCTTATACAAAGACTTCGACTCTCTATTAACTCATCAGCCATTTTGTACTCTACGCTGCAATACACGTCCACACCAAACGCACAACAAAAACTACCAACAGATCACTACTTACCTGGCTGTGTGAACCCTACTACCATAGATTATACACTTATACTGGTACCTACTACTCCGCCCCCCACCGCTCCGCAACAACGTTCGTCGCGTCGTGTCTTACGCAGACAAGATTTTTTTTGTGCACCGCTGCGAGCCGTATACACAGTTCTTTTCTAGTTACGACACGAATTCTTGCATAAGCCCGGCGTATTTTCTTACCGTGTACAAGCGCCGTAACGATGTCTCACGTAAACGTCACTTATGCTACGCTAAATATCACACTGGCTGTCATGTTACATGAACCTCCATTTAGGATTCTACTTGCTAATGATGTTCATATTATATTCTATGGCACGTCCATTTTTACTTTTTGGATAAATTACTTTTAGCGTAGGTAATCACGTAATTTGATCTTTACGTACCTACATAGCGAATGATTTACTGCTTTTTAAGCCTACGCATATTGTTATTATGTAATTAAGCCTCTATATCTGTTATTAAAGATATAATCGTACCTTTATAAAAAGGGATTGATATACAAATATGTTATGGTCGTAAACTGTATTATACCTATATTTTCATTAACCTCCGACGCAAACAGAGGGGTGTAAGAATATGCGTCTGTCTGCTACTTTGTAGTAACATTTACCTATTTCGAGAGTCAAAAGAAATATAGGAAATTAATATTTGCGTCAATCGTTAAAATCTATAGTTAAAGTCTATCTATAATTCAATAACAGGGAAGTGATCCTCGTCGACTTTTACCGAACAAGTGCCGCTGCTACCAAAACTTATCCCTTTAATCGAATTGAAGATCTTGGCATTTTGCACTGATTTATATTATTACAAGTGCGAATGAAATTGAATTTTCTTCGAGGATCGCGACTAGAAAACGAAATATTTTCATCTTTAGGCTTACTGTCCACGGACGCGTCATTTGACGAATGCATGCAACCTACAAATGACGGCAGGCGTATTTTGCATATTTGCTATGTCCACGCTGCGTCATGTAATCGTCATGCAATCGTCAATCACGCTACAAAACATCTCCGTTTTTTTTCAACTAGCAGTGAGAAAGCGTGTCTTTTCGTTGGGAAAATGTCAAGTGAGGATGATGAAGTGATTTTAGCAAATAACTTTATTATTGTTTGTTTTTTGTGCCACTTCACTCCAAGCTCTATCGGTTATATCTTTTCTGGAGTATTCCAGCAGTTTATTGTTATATAAACATGGATATTCTTCTATAATGTTAACAAAATTCACCGCCGAGCCCGCCATTTTGTAATACAAATCAACAATTGTGCGTCTCGCGCGTCGATCGAGTAGTGACATGCTGCCGCACGCACCGCATGACGACCGCATGACGTGCGGTTGACGCGACGTTGCCGCACGGTGGACACAGTTTTGATTGTTTATACGTAAGATGCAAGCATTCGTCTTGCAATCGTCAATTGACGAAAGCGTGCGCATGACGTGCGGTTTACGTGGACAATAGGCCTTAAGCGCTCACGTTGACGCTCGGAGACATTAAATATTCCGTCTTGAATTATTGCTCAAGGCTAGTTTAATAAAGATGCTTATTTAAATCAAACATGTAAAATACTTCTGTATTTCGTGTTTCATAGAAGTGTTTTCGGAGAATAAAAATGTCCACGTTACTCTTTTTTTCTTACGAGTGTGTTGCCAACTCCCCGAAGTCCTTCGAAATAGCCTAACAGTTCTGTTCTGAGACAAGAACTGGGGCCGGCAGCTTTACGTGTCTACTCTAAAGAACGGTAGTACTATACGGTTGCTTACCATTGGAGAAGCCTATACCTAGCAGTGGACCATGGCAGGTTGACATTCATGTAAACTACCTCAACCAATGTATAGATAGTGACGATGAATAAAATTGAAATCGACTAGTTATTTCTCGCGGCAGATTATTCCATAGGCGCGAAACCCAGTGTTGTTGGTGGCCATCTTAGAAACAATGTCCCTATAACAACAACCATTTTTAGAGAGAACAAAATTATGATACTATACTCAGCATCACAATGTTTTTACTACATACTTGATATATGATGTTACCTAAGTATAATTATTATCTTAATCAAATCAAACGCCACAGAAATAAAAGTACAAATGGTACAACTGCGTGTAAAGCCGAGAGCCGTTTTCACAATGAAACTATTATCGACGATTGATCTCTTCTGTGTATATATTTTTTTTGCGTTACTGTCTGACTGACAGACAACGCACAGCCAACACTACCTTTATTTTTGTTTTACAAGGTGAAAAATCTCTTCGGATCTCCGACTCTTGGGGAAATGAGAGCCGGAGTATGTGGTGTAACCACTAAAAACCACCTCGACTTTCTTATGTACCCGTGTGTCGGAGGATAGGGAATCGCATAAGCATTCGTCGCTACCCACCGACGGGTATTGGCCCGCCAGATAATCAGGCGGGCCCCGAACAAAACCCCCTTGGCGGCGGCATAAGGTGTTGGGCTCCGCCGCCAAAACACCCAGCGGCCGCAGAGGATAGGGAGGACGGCAACGCAACACTGCATCTCCTCTTCCTCTGCGGCCCCACCGCGACGCATCGAATGGTACGCCTATTTGGTCGCGGAAGATAGGGCGCGCGGCAACGCAACGCCGACACGCCTCTCCTCCCGCGACCGCGCCCGACTGCGAGGGACAGACAGAGCTGTCCCCCGCACCCGCACCGTTGGACGCATCCTGCGCAGGCCCCTCTAAGCCCACGCGGAGCGTCCACTCCTGGGATCTCTCTTAGCTTCACCGCAGGTGTCCAATCCACGGTTACTGAGCCCCCCACCACGACAAGGTGGAGATCCTACGGGGGGGAGCCAAGACTACCGGGCGTACGAAGCTGAAATTTAGCATGTAATGTATCCCTTGAGTGTAGGGGATTGCACTAAGAAGGGGTTGCCCGAAGTACCCAAAGGATCGGGCAAAAACAAATAAATTAATAAAATGTACAGACCTAGCTGCGGGCGTCCTCTAGTTTTGAAATAAATAATCCAAATTCACAAATCACATGTAAGTTTTTTGTGTTTGTTCGTGTATGTACATTACAAACATTGTTTTTTAATTGTGGTTTGAAAGCAGTAAAAGATGCGCTGCGCTTCGCTATATGAGCACCGTTATTACTTAGAATCGAAACTAGTACCTTTTCATAGCTACGTTTGATAAATTTGAAAAGTTCTGCATCCTAGAGTAGTATCGTTCAAAATGTCAATCTGTCAGTGTGCGTTGTGATTGGACATGCGACGCGACAGCACATGATTAAAAGTGTACGTGAATCAAAACTACTTGAGTAAAATATTAGAGTAAATATCATTGCTGAATTTATATGACTATTATACTTTGACTGCGGCTCTGCCCACGTGTACCTATTATACTTCAAAAAATCCTCAAATATCATACCACCTTTTGGTGAAACTGTATAAAAATCTATTAATTGATTTAAGTTCATCGCGTTCATACATATAGACAGGACAGAAAAGGAACTTAATTTTAATAATATGTATAGACGTGTTCGCTTGAGTCATTTTCAATTTCATGTTAAAATTCTTAGGAATAATATAATAATTATAATTTGATGTGGTACGTAAATTCTAAAATTAAGGTTCAAATTGCTAAAATGAGCAATGTAATAACTACTCATGTCGTAAATTATGTCGTACGCAAGCAAAGCCAATAACACACAGTTCAAATTCGAAATTAGAATATAATTATGCCTCGTAGATGCATTTCCAATTGATCTGTTTCGTTAAAATACAACTAAGTTTATCTCCGAATTCAATGAATAAACTTCAAGCGTGACATATACACTATCACAATTAAAAAGAAAAATGAAATGGTACAAGAGCAAACAATAAAAAACGCAGATAACGTCAATGGGTTTTAATAACAGCTGGTCAGGCATAGTATAAATGAAAGCTTGTTAGAGGCTGTCTCGCAGTTGAGATTTGGCAAATAAAAGCAAGTACCTACGTTGAATTTCTGTGCCACTGCAGTAAACCAACAATTCTCTTTGACATTTTTGCCTTCTTCTTACTTACTCTTTTCATTATGGACCTACCATACTGAAGAGTTTCAAGTTATGGAAGCAAATATTCCTACCAACTAAATATAGGGACAAAAAAATGCATAATAATTATTCTATTTCTAGCAGGCAAATTCAATATCACTCCTTAGTTGACCCGGAAAGTGTGAGTATTAAAAGTAAACTTATAAAGTGCTGACATCTATGTTGTTTTACTGGAACGTTTTACGCGTTAGGTCTCTATTTTTATGTATTTTAGAGTTGTCATTTGAATACCTATAGAAGTTGAAGCTCATTACAAAAATGTTTTATTTTATTTGAGCTAAAGCTTACGAACTCCTGAATGTGGATTTACAAAATGTGTAACTAGTCGTGACGTAGAATTGTCTAACTAAGGAAACATGGCATTATTCCGGACAGGTTTAAACTGGTCAGACACTTGTTTATTGGGCAACAAAAAAGGCCAAAAGAAGCAACGTTAATATACGTCGTCAGCGGTCAAGAGCCATAGGTCCTGCTAGTCGACCCCTGTCACAAACACACTATAGAGAAACTGGAACGAAGAGACTGATAGAAAGTATCTCTGAAAAAAAATAATGGAAATACCATCCCTTTTTACAGATTGCATTTAATTTATAAGATTTGTTACTCGTATTTTTTATTGGTTTAACTTTAAACTATTGCTTATATGTAGTTGTTTATAATATATTGACCATTCCTTCTACCATGTATACTAACGGCCGCTCTAAATAAATATATACATATCGTCACGCCTTTTATCCCAGGTGTAGGTAGGCAGAGGTGTATTTCTACACCCACTTTTCGCCAGATATACTTTAGTCCCACGTAATAAGGGGCGAGCCTATTGCCGTACCGGGCACATATCCAGACTCCATGCTGCTACTGAGAATTTCGTGACAGAAAAACTCAATAACACTGCCCGACCCAAGAATCGAATCCGGGACCTCCCGATCCCACGGGCACATTTATGCCGCGAGACCAACGAGGCAGTCGTATAGGGTTTGATGTCGAGTTTTCCGTCTCTACGCAAAGATGGTATTTGCATCGTGTTATCCCTTAGTCGCCTCTTACGACACCCACGGGAAGATAGGGGGTGGTGAAACTTGTATTCTATGCCGTCAACCACACAAATAAACGCTCTAAATATTAAAACTATTCACGATTTTGGCTACTACAAATGATTATATCGCAAAATAAATGGATAGTTTGAATATTGGGACTGAACGTTATTAAACGTAATATAACTTCTACGTGTAATATAACATGGATCAAATTGGGCGCATTATCTAGATAGGGTCACGTCGTAAACCACTATGTAAAGTTTGTGATACAGGTATCTGCCTAATCGCTATCTGCTGATTGGTGGACGAGCCTCTGCCAAAGAAAGCACCGTGACTAGTGGTAATAGACTCGCCACCTATCACTTAGGAGCAAAATACTGCCGAAATGCGGGTATTTAATATGCGTCTGCCTACCCCTTTGTGGAAACAGTCGCAATATTTATGTTAAAAATATTCTTATGCATGCAGATTGACAGTACAGGAAGGAAACATTTCAAATAGATTTAGCATGCCACTTCCAGTACTGTGTATCTGTACTACAAGTAAATACATACCAATCACAATACGGACTATTGTAATTGCCACGAGCGTAGCAGAGCTTATGAATAGGTAATGAAATAATAAACCCATTAATGTGCCGCGCTAAATGTCCGTATTTCACGTATCCATATTCGATAAATTTATTGGATTACAATGGAATGCAAAGCCACAGCTGGAGTAATATTGCAACGTAGTCAAATAATAATATGCAACGCAAGGTAGCATGACCGCATTCGTAGGTATTTTAATAATATTCAGCGGTCAGGAATAGTTGTAGGTAACTATTAAAATATAGTTTAAAGACTATAAAGTAAGTACCCAGTTAATGCGTTAATAGTAGCACTCATAGCGGACTAGGCTTGGCAAGCCTCTAGTGTTACTATGAGTGCTACCTTCACTTATCGTATTAAGACGGCAAATTTAAGCAACACTCGCTCAGGTCACTGCTTGGATAGGTGACCGCGTGTGGCATTTACACAGGCTATAACTATGCTCCGGAGGGCACCTAAAGCAGTCCCGGTTCTTGTCTCAGGACAGAAATCGTTAGGCCATGTCGGAGACCTTCGTGGTTCGATAACTCCGACAACGGCGGTGTTGGCCACACTCTCAAACAAACAAACAAAAATAAATTTTACGTATGAGAAATACAAGAATTCTATCAATGATTGAGCATGATTATCGTCGACAGAAAGCTTTCACAGACAATTCCGACACAAAGCCCACCTCGCTTAATCACCTAAGCGAGCGCGTAGCGGGTCGTAACGATGTCATCTCATGGACGATACGGACCAATTTTAACGTTACTTATGCCACACTGAATATCACACTGGCTGTCATATTACACGAAGCTCCATTTAGGATTTTACTTGCTAGTGAATTACATATCATATGCTATGGGAGGTTCATGTTGAAAATGATTGTAAATTTTTCTTTAATAAGTATATAGGACGATGGCAAAGAATTTGTTAAATTGGGCGTCTATAAATACAATTAGAATAGAAAGAAATAAAAAAACATAAATCTAATATATAAAATTCTCGTGTCACAGTTTTCGTTCCCATACTCCTCCGAAATGGCTTCACCGATTTTGATGAAATTTTTTGTGCTTATCTGGTATCTTATGAGATCGGCCAACATCTATTTTTCAAAAAAAAAAAAAATTTGCAAAACAACGTTTGCCGGGTCAGCTTGTATTTTATAATAATTCTTTTTCAAGTATCCGAGAGTCTGAAATTAAATAAAAAATTTCGTCGATTTGCTTTTGCTTATGTATTTACAAAAATGCTATCTTTAATATCTATGTTCTTTTTCATTTTTTGGCATGAAATTATTTTTATTAAGAATTTATTTTTATTAAGAATTACCCATTATTTTCTTTGTTAGGGTCACTTAGAGGGCGATGGCGAGAGCTCTGCTTGGAGTTTTCCTGTAGGCTGAAGTGGCAATGTGCCCACATACATAGCTCGAAGAACCGATTGGCTGTTAAGGCCTGGGGGTCGGTTAAGATACTCTATGGACTACCTGTATAGATGATCTGCAGATCTGTATTTATGTCTGCAGATGAATTTATGAGACCAACTCGTCTCATACATTCATATACATCTGTGTATGTCTGTCTGATGATGATGCGTAGCAGGAAGAATCAAAAGCAATATGAGTGTGAATCAAAATAAAATTAATATTTGCGTCAATCGTTAAAGACTATATATAATCCAATAACAAGAACGGTCCTCGTCGAGTTTTACCGAACAAGTCACGCTGCTACCGAAACTTTAATGGAATTGAAGATCTTGGCATTTTGCACTGATTTATATTATCAGAAGTGAAATGAAATTGATATTTTTTCGAGGATCGCGACTAGAAAACGAGATATTTTCATCTTTAAGCGCTCACGTTGACGCTCGGAGATATTAAATATTCCGTCTTGATCTTGAATTATAGCTCAAAGCTATTTTAATTAAGTTCCTTATTTAAATCAAACAACCCAACAAAAATACTTCTGTATTTCGTGTTTCTTATACGTGTTTTTAGAGTCGAATAATACGTGTTTTTATTGTCGAATAATGTCCACGATATTCTTTTTGTGGTAGAGTGTTGTTGTCCTACATGTTAAAAACAAGTTTGGTAAGTACCTACCTACAACGACAAATATTTTGAAGGGACTACATTATGATGTACTTCACAGTTCACCATAATTTTGGGATGGCAATATAATTTTTCATCATCATCATATCAGCCAAACGACGTCCACTGCTGGACATAGGCCTCCCCCATAATTTTTAACTTTAGCAAAACAACCGCAACAGAAATTAAAATACTGCTTGTAAAGTTTATAGAATAAGATCCTAGAGCCACCAAACCTTACTTATTTTCTCAGAAACGAAATGTATAGAATAATGTAGTATTTAGTATGTGCTATGAGTGCTCTGGGATCTTGGACTTGGTAGTTGGTTGGTAGCTAGATTTCTTGCAAATATTTTGTAGCTTAATACGGTTTAAATTATTAATAATATTTTAATCAGATTTATAAGTTTTATTGTCTGGAATACTAATCCATTTTCATTTTCATAGCTACGTCTGATGAATTTGAAAAGTTTTGCTCCCTAGAGTAGTATCGTTCAAAATGCCAATCTGTCAGTCTGTGTTGTGGTAGGATATTGGATCTGACAGAGTATGATTAAAAGTGTACGTGAATCAAAACTACGTGAGTAAAATATTTGAGTGTATACCAATTCTGAATTTATATGATTATCAGACTTTTCCCGCGGCTCCGTCCAAGTGAATTAAAAATAAAAACGTCTAATATTCCTCAGGAATCATATTACTTATTGGTGAAACCGTAGAAAATCCGTTCAGAAGTTTTTAAGTTCATCGCGTTCAAATATATAGATGGAAGAAAAGGGAACTTCATTTTATAATATGTATAGACGTGTTCACTTGAGACAATTACAATTGCATGATATAATTCTTAGAAATAATATAATTATAATATTTGATGTGATAAAGTATCATATATTTATAGTTTAAATTGCTAAAATGAGCAAAGTATCATGTACTCGTATATGCAATTGACGGAAGCACGTTGATGAATTATAAATATTAAATTTCAAGAAAGTATCACTATATTAAATTGATAAACTCCAAGGATGAAATGTCACTATCAGGAATAAAAAGAAAATATGAAATGGTACAAGTGCAAACAACAAAAAAAAATGCAGAAAACGTCAAAAGGTTTTAATAACAGTTGGTCGGGTATTTATAGTGTAAATGAAAGCTTGTTAGAGGCTGTCTCGCAGTGGAGAGTTGCCAAATAAAAGCAAGTAGGTCGAGTTTCCGCGCCACTGCAATAAACCAACCATTCTCTTTGACATTTTTGCCTGCTTCTTAGTTACTCTTTTAATTCTGGACTGAAGAACTTCAAGTGATGGTAGCAAATGATGATAGTCATCAATTGAATATGTTAACAATATAAACTAGTAAAAATATTATGAAATTAAAGATTTAAAAGCTTTCGCGGTTTCTATACACTTTACACATTTATTTAGAGGGTCTTATCGCCATAAATAAGATATTTAATATATTTTTCCTTGGTTTCTTTTAAGTGACTTCGAAGTGTAACATTTGACATTGCGACTGGCTTGCAACGGTCCTGTTCCTTCAGTCCCTCTGGGACTGCTTGCTGCAAAAATAACATGTGTAATTATGAAATTACATATTTGTGTGACCAATCGAGTAGATTAATGAGCCATTCGTAATAAAAAATCCAGAGTTTGGTTTTTGCGTCCAGTATTTTGGCTGTGTGTTGTCTGACGGTCAGTAAAGCAAAAATTTACATATATTGATTGATGATGATGATGAATAGGTTGTCCTCCAAAGGAATCACTTACAGAATTTCGATTAGCCACAGCACTCATTATATTAAAAAGGTAACTTCTAAAACTACATAATTTTTGCATAGTATAAAGTATGCACTCCATTAGCGAAGGCAAAGCAGCAAAGGCGGTCGTATATTCAGGTAAGTGTCTCGCTTTACTTTGAAATATGGCGCCAACCACCAATTCATCGTAGTTACAATGTGCATTCGTTTTAACTTGTTTTTTTAATAAAAATACATTATTATGTTGGTATCGATCGACCTTTGCCCAACAATGAGACAGTATAGGTTTCTTATTCCCTTCTTTATTGTAACAGTTACAGATGCCAGGAATCGAACCTTTGCTAGTCTGCAACGGTACGCTAGTTCTGCTGTATGTATAGTTATAGTGACAAAAGACTGATGGTCACGGTGGTATGATGTGACGTAGCGTGAAACAAACCAGTCGTGGCGTGGGTGTGCTGTTTTTTAGCAGGTACTGGTATGATCGATTTTATCGCGTCAGGTTATCGTATAACTGTTTCTCGGCATTTATAATTGTGGTAGACTATGACTTATAATATGAATAATAAACTGTTACTCGGCAAATTTCTGTATATAACGTAATACTGTTTTTCAGCAGGAATGATATTTAATATATATATTGTATAATTGTCAGTTTCTTAGCAGGTACCAGGTCTTGGGTTTTTAGGTCCTTGTAGAGTTGACTGATTCTTAGCTAATACTGTCAGTCACTACTTTTTCAGCAATTACTTAGGAGTAAGTGGGAGAGTCTGGAAGGCCGCATTATTTTATTATACTCTTAAATTCCTCTGAACATGTCTTGAATTGAAATACAATAGCAGGTACTTCCATTGAAAGACAGTTTAAATTGGTGTAACTCTAGAACGAATTCTGGCGCTATATTTAGCTTTTGTTATGTAGTTACTGAGAATTTATTAAGTGAGATAAGAAAACCGCCAACATATACCGGGCCTAATATTTAGTAGAAAGCAAAACTTAGAGGCCCGCTAGTATTCACAAAGGAATGTCTGACCTTTCTCTATAGCGATCCTTTGTTCAAACGTTATTTACATGTAATACTGCCGGAAATGAGATAAGAACTACAAATCAGAGGAAAAGCTCTTTTTTATTCATTCGTATAGTATAGTCGGGTCAGTTGATAGAAAAATCGTTGAAATTTGTCTGGAATTGTAAATTTTTCCAATATTATTATAATATACGCTGTTTATTTTCAGTACTTGCCTAAAAAGTATGTACTGAGCCCATGATATGTTATGTAGATGCTATTTATTAACAAAATACAACGGAAAATCTTTTTCCTTCAGGTTAGCATTTTCTCGAAATGAAAAGAAATATTTTTTATTCGCTGAGAATATGATACATAAGGATGTTAAATAATACGGAAAAGCCCGACATATTCGCCTATCTACGGAATTCAATATTCGATCTATAGATAGATCTGTAGATTTTAGATTTCTTTTTTACATAAGCTCTATAATCCATGTATGGATCGTATATTAAAAATAGTCATAAGATGGCATGCGGATTTTAAAAACTTATGCTAACATTAACATTATCATGAGTAACAATACCATGAGCTAAGATTATTACCTAATTAACCTAAATAACTAAAAATAAATAAGTACAATATTCAATGCCTATAAGATAAAAATTCGTTCATGTTGTGAAAACACCCATCTAATTTAAATAATTGTTTACGAAATAATCTTAATGGCAACTCACGAAATATCAACAATAGTTAATATCGACGCTGTCCTAACTGCGTATCACAGTCTTGCCACGTTATGGTGTAATATTTTGGGGGAACTCTACACATAGTATAATGGTCTTCAAAGCTCAGAAGCGTTGCGTACGAGCGATGTTTGGATTGCAGTCAGCAGACAGTTGTAAACCGTACTTTATCAGATACAGCATCCTGACACTTCCGTCTTTATATATACTGGAGGTAGCATTATTTGTACACGCTAATCCTCATTTATTCCAACGCATATCTGATTTTGTCAAGCGAAATAGGCGTAATAACAACAGACTATGTCTACATAGCGCGAAAACAAGCCTGATGAGCAAAAGCTTACTATGTATAGCGCCAAAAATTTACAATAAAATACCATGTCAGATAAAGCTTTTTTTTTCTTTAGAAAAGGAATGTTTAAAAATAAATTAAAACAGATATTAATACAAAAATGCTATTATACTGTCAATGAGTTCTTGGATGATAAAAATGGATTTTAATTAGTTATAATATTTTAAATTGATGTTATTTCTTATATCTTCTTTTTATTTATTAATTTTAAAACTTAAACGGTGACATACATTTGATTATACTTTGTATTTTATTATTTTAATTTAATAACTCCATTTACTTACTGACATGAACTACGATTGACATTTTTATTTTACATTTTACTTGGTTACTGACATGAATTTTTGTCATTGTTATTGCTTTATTATCAAATTAGATTATTTTTGTTTTATATTTGATCAGGTTTGACATTGTAATGTATATTAAATTTTTTCTGCAAGTTCAATATATTCATACGCCTATTTAGGCAGATTTTGGTGAAACAATTTAATAATGTGTGAGCATGTAATACCCAAAATGCAATGAATGAATAAATGATTATGATTATTATGATTATGATTACGAATCGTAATAGAAATCGAATTGAATATTTTTATAACCATCATGCAGCTATTTTTTATTCAAACTTTTTACAGCACTACAACGTGGCGATCAATTTGTAAGGTCTAATGCACCTATTATCTAAACAGTTAAACAAGTTACGTTGCTCTGAAATTTTCATTTTTTTTAATACCCGAGGTTGCCCGCAGCGTCGCCCTCACTTTTTTTAATTTAAGTATTTTGAACGATCCCGTGGGAATTTAGAGAAAAACACCGCACCGCTACCATAGTATCGTATATGTCAAATTTCAGCTTCTTGCATCTAATAGTTTTGGCTGTAGCTTGTCTATCAGTCAGTCAATAACGCAAGAATGTTATATTCATATGTAGATATATTTTGCAAAATGAGTGCTATAGGTAGGTTCTATATCATGGGCTGAGTACGTTCTTTCGGGAAAACACTAACTTAAAATACATAGTTTATGTAACGAATAATGATTGAGACTGAAGTTACCAATTAATTGTCACTAAGTTCCGTAAACTCTGAGAACCAGCTCATCATTGTTATGTTCGTTTAGTTTCCTATATGTAGGTAAGTAGTAAAGAAATGCCGTTCTGTGATTAATAGCGTCTGCGATGTGAGGGACTGCTGAGTGATTACTGTTTCTTTACACCTCACAAAATTACCTTCGCATGATGTGAGATAATTTTTGTTTGAAAAATCGTTTACCCTGATAACTCGCATCGTGATTAATGTTGCTTTGCTTTCATCTATCAATGTTGAATAAAAATCATCTTAGTTCTTTTTTAAATCAATTTGACACTTATGATTTTTGCGGCGATCGTCACAGCGTGTCTTGTTAATCCTATGTTCCCCGTTCTCTTCCGTGAAAAGAATCCATCCAGGCCATCGATCGAAGGTTACAATCATATTTCATAGAACTCTGGCTCGGAACTCGACGGGAAATACCCTTAATGCTGAAGCACATCTAAATATGTGCTTGAAAAAATGGCACCTATAAATTTATCCACGATCCATAATCTTTACCAGATGGTCAAACGTTTAAAAAAGAAATTGTTTAAAACGTATAACCCGACTACGTAAAAAGGGGGTCTAAAAAGGACGAAACAAGAAAAGTATATAAGTACAGAAATGCTCAAGCTAGAGCTGTGTTGCACCTATTGTGCGTAACACCTAATGTGGGTGCAAGAAACACTTACCTGCATTAAACAGACATGGCAAGGAACTATATGTACATTAGTATACAATAAGTTCTTATTAGATAGTAATCTATTTTTCTATAATTTAAGCACTAGAATGAAACTCGCCTGAGTCCACAGTCAAACTGTTTAACACAGTTTTGTGGACCTTTGATCTGTTAAATGGATTGTATTCTTTGTTTATTAATTGAAATAAATAATAATAACAAAAAGTGTGACCACGTAGTGACGTGAACAGGCTCGTGAGAATTGGCCGACAGGACTTTAAATTTAAGACGAGCCTTCATACTACTGCCACGTCATGCAACGTTTTCATCTTTACCCACCGAACAGCTACTGACATTCTGCCAAAGATTTTGTCAAAATGGTGATGCCTACCGATGTTTCTATCCTTAGACTTAAATGAATGAGAATACCAGTTTGTGTAGTTTTTGGTAAGTTTGGATATTTATAATAGACGATCTTTCCAAAATACAGCAGTAAGTTTTGGGTTTTAATTTTAGATTTATGGCAAACCCAGTAATAAAAAAGGGTAAATCAATGCTTTCACAAGTACATACACAATCAAACCAATGGTTAGGTGTCTTGTAGGGAGTGTATTTGTATTAGCAATAAGGACTTGATCAATGAATGATTATTTTACTGACATAAAATAGTTTGTAACAAACATTATCTCCTGTTTCCTGTACTAGTTTGAACTGTGTTACAGGAGAAATTAAGGATTTCGGCAGTTGCAACTCATCGTCACTCAGTAAACCAAAAACTAGTTTTGATAGTTATTTGAAGCAACATGCATGCGAAGTTTTATTGCCAACTGGATCCAGAGATGAAGTGCCTAGCGAAGAGAACTATTTTGCTCCGTTAGGTACATATAAAGTCGAAGTGAAATAGTTTTATTTTTTAGGGAGTCAATAAACTATTACGTTAATCATATTTTTAATTACTTCAATAATTGTTCATCATAGACTAATGATTGGTCTCGCTCTGCTCTACTAGACGGAGCCCTTGTACTTGTAAAATGAGGCGGAAAAAACAATGTCTACTGGCATGGTTGAGTCTGTCACACTGACAGCCGTATGTCAGGTGCATATATCCACCCTTGATATCCACCAAATTAATTACGGAAATAATTCACTGTACAATGCTAAGTTGCGCTTTTATCCTGAGTAAAAATAACTCAGCAAAAAATAAGAAGGACTCTGGTATCACATACTATCTGTAAAATAAGAATAATTTTGAAATTTAAACAAAAAATTACAAAAAAACGAAAACGCCATTCAGTGTTGCTGCTAGTACAAGAATCAACATCCCCACAGTTGAGATTTTTATTTTGTGAATCTAGAGTTATTGTATTTCGTAAAATTTTACAATTTCTTTTATCTAACCTACTAATTATATATTTTACCTTTTTCTATATTATTTTATGTTTATACCTTTACAACTAAGATGAAAAATTTTAGTTGTTAGAAACTGAACATCTTTCTCACGGAACATGGTTTACCTTATTATATATGTAATAAAGTGTGTAAGATTATTGTTTTATTCAAAGTAGTTTTCACGAGTATTAATTTTTATCTAAATTTATATGGACTAGTAGCATGGAAATAGAAAGCACTGTTTTGGAAACACCTTATTTCCTCTATGGTTATTTCTAATAATAACTTGCAAAATACTATAAGTACATAAAACAAACCATCACAATAAAATGAAACCTAATCATTGGATAATATACCCACCATTTTTCTCATAAAGGAACTTACACGGTATGCCTAACCTATACACAAATAAATTGATTATTTTAATGAATTGTAATTTTTTAAGAATTTTCTAAACTGATTTTGAGACCAATAACTTTTCCACTAGACCACCGGATAAAATATTTTCCCATTTAGTCGGGTAACTGTTGACAAGCTGACAACACCATTCTTCACGCATGCGTCTTGTTGCTTTTGTTTGACACACACTGTCATAATGATAGTAGAGCCAATGAATACAAAATAATTGAAGCGTATTTCTTAAGGATGTCGTGTGCCGATTAAAGTTGGCGTATTGACGGTTGTCAGTGTAGTAATTAGGAAAGAAATGAGAGAGAAGAAATACGCTTCTTATGTAAATCTGTATTCATTGGTAGAGCCTATATGTTCATATAGGTAGTAGAGCCTTGCTGATTTCAGCATGAATGCGCCGGCTCGACCGGGGAAGTACTACCCTCTCACAGAAAATGGACGTAAAGTAACGGTACCTAAACTGTTGCGTTTCGTTCGGTGAGTGAGAGTGCCGGAGGCCCTATCCCCTATTCCTTCTCCCTCATCCCACTCCTCATCCTATCCCCATTCCCAACTCCAAGGAGCGGCAACGCACTTGTGACTGCTGTGGTGTTGCTTGTGTCCATGGGCGGCGGTAATTGCTTACCATCAGGCAATCCGTATGCTCGTTTGCCGCCCATTAACATAAAAAAAAAAAAAAATTGCCTCATTTATGGACCTATTTTTCTTAGGCAGCGCGGTGGCTAGTATAGCGAAGCGATACCAATCATGTGTCTAGGTTGATCATAAACGGCAAGTTGAACATTTTTACGCATAGATGCATGGACTATCTCAGAACACTAGGAAATGCATATGCATTTCTATTTTGATGTTTACTGATTGCAACCATCAGCCATAATTATAATTATGATGGTTCATCATTAAATGCTCGGCTCGTGAATTTATATGGCGCGCCACGCCAAATTCCCAGCGACGAGCCACAATCTGAGTTCGTAGACTCACATAACCCTATATTGCGGTTATCAAAAATCAAAATATCTTCACAGTGCAAAATATTATGATGGCGAGCATTAAATATATCGTGGGTATAATGGAAGAACTAAATAACTCAGATTTTGGCCAAATTGACCTTTTACCACTTTCGTGAACCCCAAAATGTGCCGCATCTTTTGGTCTAACAAACATTCTTATATCTTAACCCAGTCCAAAAATAAAGCCATTTTTGTGTTTTAATTATAGAAATAGATAAGTATAAATTAACATTAAATGTTAGTAGAAAAAATGACTAACTCCATAAATAAATGAACAACTGTGACTTCTGATCACTTGAGTATGAAATAAATTAGCTAAATTGAGTTATTTAGTTCTGCCGCGCACGAAAATATTTTAATGAAACTAGTCAAGTTGAAGAAAAACTAAACAACTTGAGTTATTTAATTCGGGCAATAATGAGCATTTATTCGGTTTTTAAATAAGTATTTTTATTTATTTCTTCTTCGAGAAAATGTAAATTTATAAGAGATTCCAATCAAATAAATGTCAATAGTGAAGTTATTTAATATTTCTATTTATAGTATACGCACGTAAGCAAAGTTATCATGCAATTCAGTAGTACAAATTAGCGCGAAATAATGTAAACCTATAGACCAACCATTCTCAAAGTGTCCTCCGCGGAGCGCCAGGGCTCCACGAAGCATCTCTAGAGGCTCCACGAAAATTTTGCTCCAATTAAAATAAAATTACTTACATATAACTAAATCACTAGGTAGCAGAATACAGCAAAATGATCGATTTAGATTCTAAACTTACTACTTAAAGTAGTAGTACGTGCAATATGCTATATTTTTACCGGCGTTTTATTACAATCGGATAATTAAATTATAAACAGATATACTATTATTAGACATGTTATGTTCCTTAGGTTGGAAGCGATAGTCTAGTGGAGATATCAACAGACTGCCATTCACAGGGCTCGGGTTAGAATTCTAGGCAGTAAATTTTCGAAGTAATGTGTTTCAATTGTTAATTATGGCTTGTCTCGTGTCTCAGAGAGCAACTCTTTAAGACTGGGCGGTGTGGACACCACTCCCTACTTTTTTCTGACATCAAGATTTGATGTCTTCCAGCCACCGGTGCAGGCTAGGTTTCTTAAAGGCTTTAGTACCGTGGGCCAAATCCATACAGAGCATAATTTTCATAGGTTATTTAGAAATCCGAAGAGTAAACCCGGCCGCTGTGGCTGGCTTTTGTGGATTACGAAAATGCCTCCAACCCCATTGGAACTGGGCTGTCCTGCAATGCACTGTCTACATTACATGTCTCTCAGAGAGCTATGAAAAGGACAATGGATAAAGGATAATAGGATTTCGCTGATGGATAATTTCCAGAACGAGATTATCCGGCAGAAGACCAAACAAACTGACATAGATCAGAGTTATAGCAAATTGAATGGGGCAACTTATGGCCAGTCGTTTAAAAAGCAGGTTTTTAAATTAAGGCCACGCCTCAGCAAGCGTAGTGTTGGCCGCCAGAATGGGTTTTGTGGCATACTCTGGGGAGGCCCACCTCTAGGAGTGATAGGCTGATGAAATGAGCTAAATGAGAAGAAGTAGTTAATATATTTGTTTGACCATTATACGTCCCCTTCATATTATGAAAGCCTAAAGGTGAGAAAATACATACGTCGCGAGATAGCGAGCAAGGCGTGACGTGGCAAACCGATACTCCGAAAAGGTAGACAGAAGTTGTAATTATTCCACCCTCATTTGGCCATTATCATGCATTTTTAGGTCCTACGTAAAAAGGGGGTCTATTGACGTTGCCGGGCACATTGCCAGATTTCGTTCTACTACTGAGAATTCAGAAAAATCAGTTACCTACACTCTTGCCTAACCCGGGAATCGAACCCAAGACCTCTCGATCAACAGACGTATAGGTTATTTACTGTGCCATGGAGGCAATCAGCGACAAAATAAATATAAAATATACGAAGATTTACGTCAGTAATATAGTCTTTTCTACAAATGTGGACCTTTTTACCAACTTCTTCCTTCAATTTGTCTAGTAATTAAGCATAGTATGCTGCAGTAATAGTTATCCCTTTCGATCTCTCTCCATGAACATCTCAAAAAGCAGCCAGCATCACTTTCCCAGCAGAATAAACGGCCTTAGTCGTTTGGAGTTGGTTCCTCCTTAGCAATTTACTGTTTGGAATGTATTATTTATTTGGGCGTATAATGGTGTATCCACGTTTCATCTACAGTCTTTATTTGGACCAAAACTTGGATTTATTAGGCCTTAACTACGCAAACAGAGCTATATAAAAATTTTCATTCGACGGGTCAACGCGCGGGTGAGCAAACGCAGCACCCATCGCGCTGGGAGCTTACTCATGCTTAAATCTTCATTTAATATGTAACTAATTCATTTGTTGGTCATTTTCATACCCTCTACATATCTCTTACTCAATTCAGCGGCCGTCTAGCACCATTTGGTGAAATTTTGCGAGGTTATCTGTTGCAGTGTTTGGACGTCCCGGACCTTAGCTCCCTAGCTCTTACGACCAGGTTTAAATTCAGCTGCCCAAAATTTCATTGTAGTAAATGATGGAGCAGTGAGGCAGCGATAGCCTAGTGGAGGTACTAATAGTTGTCCATGCAGGGGGTATCGGGTTCCAATCCACGGCACGCACCATGGACTTTTCAAAGATAAGTGCGTATTAATTGTTAATTATCGCTTGCCCCGTGCCTCGGAGCACGTTAAACTGTCGGTCCTGGCTGTCTGGAAGATCTTTGACAGTCGTTACGGGGATTCCGTACCCTTAAATAAACTGATACTGGTCTAAACCATGGAATATCGCTATCCCTTTGGGTTGCGGAGATCAAACGGTTCTCGTTCTGTGGAAAAGTTGATATTCTGTCATACCTGACTAGATCAATAAGCGGACCTCGGGCTCTAAGACGTGTAAGTCTTGGATGCAACCGGGATAAGGCTAGCGCGATCATGATGGAGCAGAGAGTAATAAACAGAGTTTTAATCAAACTTGAATGGCGTCGGCGTAGTGCCTTTTAAAAACAAGAATTTAATGGCAGCTCGATACAACATTTCCCATTTTCACAAAACACACTCACATCGACTTAATCGTATGGCTGTCAAATAGCAACGAATGCTACAAAATAGCTGAAATGTTGGTGGTTAACTGCCACAAGAAGTAAAATTACATCCACAACACTTTTTTTGACGAGTGTTGCTTCCTTCAGGTTGAGGTCGGAAATTTTTCAGACCACCCTAGTATGTTTTAATGCAAAGGCAAGTTATTTTTGTTTTAGTTGATTTTTGAAGATTTATAATAAGTCATTTAGTTGATTTTATTACATAATTATAATATTTTGTTGTCATATCTAATACTGTTATTTTTTTATATTGTAATTTTACGTTTATTTTTTTATATATACAATATTACTACTTCCAATCCAGATTTTTATTTCATGTGAGATCAATAATCAGTGATAAAATTTAACTAATAAACTTTCACTAAGAATGCTTAACTTTCGTGTTTAAATATTTATTTAGGTTCAAAACTCAATAAGTGTACTTAGTTGACCCAAATTCATGTATTCACATTCATTTAATGTGTGGGAAAACTGAATAACTACATTATAGAATTAGCTAACTACGGTATGTTTGCAATATCTTGGTGTGCCAAAATTGGATAACTTGGTTTTTTATTTTAAATATTTTTTTGGTTCATAATAAAAGCTAGTTTTATCAAGCATAGAATCGACAGCAAACATGCTTAAAGCATATAAAATCGCCGACCATAAAATTGTTCTCCATTTCTTAGTGATTTAAAAAAAAAGTGTCAAAAAAACAGTAAATCGCGATTATCTCGAAACTTGAAATTTTGAGTTATTTAGTTCTTCCATTATACCCACGATATACCCTTTTTAAATGCCAATAATTTAAACTGTGCACCTACCAAGTCGAGAAGTACCTTAGTAAGACATGCGCAGTACTATCATCAAAAACAACAAAACCTGTAACCTAACAAAAAAAGTTTTCACAATCGATGTGTCGCAGTCATCTGGTTGAATCTGCTATTTGATTGAATGACTAGCGCGTTCATTCAATGACGACATTTAATTGAATGACTAAAGGACAACCAGTCAAGTCGTTGAATGTAACGTTCAACGTCTTGACAGAACGTCATTTAGTGATGTCTAGTAGGTAATAGGTTATGTTAAGTTTTCTTGCGACCCTGTACCCAAACAACAATTTATATAATAGTACCTTTTCTCTACTCTTCGTTGATACTTTTTCTCTCAAGAAACTATTCATTTTGATTAAATAATCTTTAAAATATGTGGTGCAGCTAGGGAGGAAGAAAGAGAAAAAAGAAAAGAAAGCATATTTGGTTATATTTGCTGAAGGTTATCCTCCCTAGCCGGGCCACACACTTTAAAGATTAATTAATCAAAATGAATAGTTTCTTGAGAAAAAAAAGTATCAGCGAAGCGTAAAGAAAAGATACGATTATATATTTATTGACTATCCATAAATCAATTTTAATTTATGGATAGTTAATATTAAATATTACAAAATTTACTTGCTGCAGAGTATACCTTCCATCCGGACCACACCCTACGACCAATAACTCCTTAACAAAAGGGGTTTATTGGACCATATTTGTCGTATGCAAGGTACGCTTTAGGTAGTTTTTTTCGGGATAATGATTTATGATTAGTTCATTATACTCTATTTAATTTGAGGTGACGCGGCCAGAAAGCGCTGCCTGGCGGCCGGACCACATAAATTGTTAATTTAAAAGATATCTCTTGAGGTACTAAAAATATACATATATATTATTTCCGATGAAAGTAGACTTTACCCCCCCCCCGCATTTTGGCAACCATCGAGGCATCTCAGGCACCCGTAGATGTATTTTGGCCACTTTCGAGACTAGGCTTTCGAGCTAAGTACGGGCGCGTAATATTTTCGTTGAAAGAATGGTGATATTTCTATTTATTAAGTTAATATTGTAAATCAAAAGACGCGTAATTAAATAAGCTTTCGAATGATATTAATTAACACCAAATAATATACTTGAAGCCCACGCAAGAGCGGTATATAGCGCGCCCGGTGTAATATTTTACCGCCATTTTCGAGCGCGCTATTATATTTCTAACATATTCATATTTCTCGTCGTTTTTTTCTATGGGAGGTATATAAGTATTGTACACGGTTAGAAAGGTAATTTAATTTACTTTCACAGAAAATAAATATAATGGAAAGAAACATTTTAATTTTAAACATAAAAAATATAAATTATTGTTAATTGCCGCCAATTTTCGTATTTTATTTTTTCAAACAATTCTTTTTGTAATATATCAGATTCAAACCTAGATAAGTTTCTTTTTAACTAGGTTTCCAATTTTAAAAAAACCATATCTGATAAGAATCTGATAAGAATTATTCTTATTGGACTATGCACAATTCGCCGTCCCCAGCGAATAATATCGTAATCAACTATTGCGATAAAAGTGCTTTTATGGGGCATTATTGTTCTAGGGGTGCGATTACACCTTGTGAATTTTTTTCACGTGATTCGTACGATAACAATTCGAGTTAGACATTTTGTAATGAATTTACCTGTACTATTCGTCTATAAATAAAAACTATTTTTGTGACGAATATCATCATAATGAATCAATACTGACCCCTTGAAGTTATCCTTTTTCCAGCAAATTGTAGTTACGATTTTATTCGGGTACAATAAGTATAACTTATTTCGGTAAAGTATATTACCATTCCTTTTGCTATAGAATATTATTTTTACCAATTTACTGTTACCACAATATATTGTTTTGAGCAATGATTAATATGGTAATAATAAGCTATCATTACAATCAACCTCGCTACTTTAAAGTCAAGACGATCGCAATTACATATTGCTGTATAGCTCACTGTGAAAAATTTACTCGAATAAAATCGTATTGTTGCATTACGGTTTGAAAATTGTGTTTACATTTTGGTAATATGGTTTTTTGATTATATTTTTATGGGTATAAAACTAATATATTTTTAAGTTATATCTCTTTACACAACAAAAAAATACCTATCTATTGGTATGTCAACAAGTTTGCTATGTAAAACTGTTATGAAGTTATAATCAAAACACCGTTTTTTATTTTTCCTGTAAATTTTACTTTTTTTGATTACGATATTATTCGTTGGGGACGGCGAATTGTTTACTTTTTCCCGCCAAAAATTACAGCCATTCCCGCCAACATTTTCGAAAGCCAATATCTCATGAATTATAGGTGTATTATATTCGCACGCTTAATCCAATACTGTCACTATCCAAAATTTTGCCAAAACGACATTTTAATGTCATCTGTTGGGAAACGTGGACCTACGCGTAATCGCACTGACACTAGTCAAAAAGTAACAAGAATAACCGCTAGATGGCAGTGGTCCGCTTCGTCACTAAACAAAATATTCCTCTCCCCTCAGTGGAACACTGACCTTCAACGAAAAAGTACGTGTTGCCAAGGACAAAATTAACGATTTTTGAGTGCAAAAGTGTCATTCTAGTGAATAAACCGGTTTACTAGTGATATTTTTGGTAAGTATTGCATTGTTTTAATTTAAACAGTGACATTTTGCGTTTAAGTTCATATTTGCAATAAATTTTTCTCTTATTTATATCATGGGTTTGACGCCATATTGACATTTTTTGCTTAGTGTCAAGTTTGCATTAAAGTTACCACATTATTAATTCAATAATTTGACGCCAGAATGACATTTTCCGTTTAGTGTCAGTTTAGCTTTAAAATCATAAGTAATTTGTCATTTGTTCGCTCCAGCATAATCGTCACATTGCTATATTATGTCATTTTTGCTGTCATCATTTTCTTAAAAAAATGTATTTAACTCATTGATTAAATATTTTATTTCATAAAGTGTCATTTTGCTGTCAGGATTATGGCAATAATTAACGCAAAGTGTTGTTTTATCGTACTTATTCGATGACTTTTACCGACGGTTGGCATTTAAAATTGATCAATTACGTTAGGGATTACTCTACAGTAATCCCTAACGTAATATTTTGAAACTTTACTCTAGTATCTACTTACTAGAGTAACGTTTCAAAATATTATTTAGGACGATTCCATTATTTAAACTTTCGGTATTCTTACTATACAAACATTAATTTATGGCTTTCATGTTAGAAGGTGTGCAAAAGAATGCAGCGGCGTGATAAATTACTGAAGCTTCACTTGTAAATAAAGAAACTGACTGTAGTGATGAAAAATCAAACTCATATCAAACAGTGTTTCATACTCTTACTCAAGTACAGCCACTACAGTCAGAAGTTACGTAGTTTAAGCAGCAGTAGTTCATCTTCTTCATGCAGCTCTTCCTCTTCGAGCAGTTCATCTTCATCAAGCATTGGGACACATATTTCAGATTCAATCCAGTCTAAGGAATTCAATATTAGTGCTCAGTATTTGACACAACCGGGCGAGAATCTACCGAGCAAAGCTAACTTGCAAAGTTCTGTTCAGGTACCTAGAGCAAGATCATTAAGTTTTTGTTCATCCAAATCCAGATCTTCTATAGCATCGTCCAGAGCAGGTGATTTTTCCCCGGATGATGACGACGTTATTATTTTTTAGAATACATTTTAAATGCCTACTGGAGTTAAGTCTGATTATTTTTTTATTTCTTTATTTATAGACTCACGCCTGTATCCCCGAAGGGGTAGGCAGAGGCGTAATATTCGACCACATTTCGCTATGATTTTTTAGGTCCCACGTAATAGGGAGCGACCCTATTGCCGTTACCGGGCACATCAACAGACTCCGTGTTGCTACTGAGAATTCGGAAAAACCCAGTAACACTTTTGTCCGACCCGGGAATCGAACCAGGGACCTCCGATCAGTAGTCGCATACGCTATCCACTGTACCACGGAGGCAGTCATAAGTCTGATTATTATTATAAAAAAGCATGGGGTAGAAAAGGAGATGGTGTTTATTAAAAAAAAATGTTTGCGTTAGTGAATAAGCTAAGAGAATTTGTACTTTTTTATTTTGTAGGAGATAATTATTTGAAATACTGGAGTTAAGTCTGCTTATTTTATAGTTCAATGATTATAGACAAGATGTTGTATTTTTTAATATGTTTTGTTTGCGCTAGTTGATGTAAACTAACAGAATTTTATGTTTGGTAAATGAATATTCCAGATTTATTTAAATAAATTTGTATCTGATCAAAATGTATTTTTATTACCTTTTGACAATAAGTATATATTTCTTATCACTATAAAAGTAAATAAAATCACTCTAAAAGTAAATAAAACCATTTTTTGTAATTAAATATAGTTTTAAAGCTTTTCTTATTTATTTATTTTTATCAAAAAGTAAGTCCGCAGTGTCACTAAGACGAAATAAAATAAAATTATAAAAGTCAAAGTGACACTTTAAACTTAATAACGAAAATATATAAATTATATACAACTAAATCAAGTATTTTTTGTTTTTATATTTGAGATACAATATTGACCCATATTATCTATATCAAAGAATGACTAAATTGTGCATGAATTCTAAAGTATCATGCATATTCACACCACAAAAAACGTTTTATCGCTCTACTGAAAAGTTAAGATTTTTGGATAGTGACAATATTGGTTTAAGCGTGCGAATTATATCATATGATAGGTTTATTTATATACTAACTAGAGGACGCCAGCAGCTACGCCTGCACTTTTTTTAAAATTTATCTGTTTTGGCCGATCCCGTGAGTATTTCTGGAAATCCCTTCTTAGTGCACCCCTACGGCACCCAAGAAACATACATGCCAAATTTCAGCTTCCTGCGCCCAATAGTTTTGGCTGTGGCTTGTCTGTCAGTCAGTCAGTAACGCAAGGATTTTATATATTAAGATAATAAAACAATAATTCATAGCATAAATGTAACCTTATCAATATATTTTCATTCAATAATATAAGTAATTGAATGAATATAGCCTCTTGAATTAAATTATTACACAATATTTATTTATTTTTTGCTGTTATTTTATAATTACCTAATTAGTTCGTTCACAATTAAAACATATAAATATCAAAGATAATTATATTATTTGTTTACAATGATGTTTTGAAACCATAATTACGCCCCGCGCGCAACATGCAAAGAAATAATTTTCTAAGCAAGCATTGCTATAATTTTATATTTTTGTAAAGCTTATACTACCAGGTATACAAAATAACAAAAGTAAGCAATTTATAACCCATATTGTTATCATGACAAACAAAAATGGCGAGTAGGTCGTCGATAGGCGACATTGTTTACAATAGGATTAAGTTCGGCGGGTCGCATAAACTAAACATTCCGTCATTCAGTCACCATTCAAACATTACTACAAATCTTATTTAATCTACTTTCAAAAAAACATCACTTCAAATATCAACACCCGAGTGACGAGTCGTATGTTTAGGTTTAAAGTAGCACGGCAAGTGGCCTTGCTTCGCGGGTGGTCTGATAACGTCGCGCCGCGCGAACAAGCGTATTAGTTTTTAATGAGGCTGCGCCCTTCGGTTAAGTAGGTATTATTTCGAACTATAGCGTTTGAGTACTTAACTGTGGTCCGGCCACAGAGGAACACACCCGACCCTTCCGTAATTCGAAATCAACAACATTTTCTTTTTACAACTAGGAAACCTAGGAAAAGTCGTATTCTGTAGGGTACATTCTTTATGTATACAAAACAGTGTTTAAGCATTAAGACGAAAATAAGTATATAAGAGCTACAGTCTCTAGACAGCTAGAAATTTATAAAATATTATGTATGAAAATCCTTTTAGCGTTAATATAAACGCTGCTACAGCGCTGCACTGAATCATACTTAACTAATTAAGTTAAAGGCTTTGCTAATGTTTCTTACCGAGACATAATTAACGTTGCTAATACCGCGTAACATTCGCTTCGCATCACGAGTTATGTTCATAAAATTCCTGATTACGGTCCGACGTCGACAATCTGATTAACGTAGCCTTGGCTAGGTCGGCTGATACAAAGGCTTCTTATTTTTCGACGCAAAGTACAATAATGTAATTTCGACTGTAATTAAGCTGTTAACCCTTTAACCGCTTGTGTCGCATATATGCGACACATATTTCCGTGTCCCTATCGCTTACGTCGTATTTCTACGACATAGAACAAGCATGATTTTTTCGTTCTATTTTCGTCCTTTTAACAGCGTGGTAAACTAAAACTATTATTAAATAGAGCTATTATTTATAAAAACTACTTAAAATTATGTGTCATAGCTCTAAGCATTGAAAAAAACTTAAACAAAAAAAGTAATTGGCAGCTTGTACTTTTCTTCGTGGTCTATCGCGCGTGTCGCATAAATACGACCGTAGGGATGGGATACAATGCAATGCGCATTTTAAAAACGAAATAACACAGTTAAGTTAAATAATCAGATGCAATGCATCATTCAGCATAAAATAAAGATTGTCATACGAAATAAAGTTAAATTTAACATATTGCCTTGTGTTATTAATTCTTTTCCTTATTATTCATAAGAAAAATATCCCTGAGGATCTTTATATAATGCCAACATTTGACGTTAGTTCCCATCCCTAGACGCCTATGCTTGCAAGATATTTCTCTAGTTAGTCTAGCGCGGCTGTCACATTAATACGACCGCTGCCTACGTCACAAGCGGATCAAATGAATGGAAAGTATGTTGTTCGTGGATATTTGTGCATTGTCGATAAAATAGTCACATTTTAATAATGACGACGAAGAGGAATTATTCGAATCTACAGAAGAATTTAGAAGTGTTGGAGAGGTCTGTACCTATTTCAATCTCTTATGTTAGTTGCACATTATTTAGTAGGTATAGGTATAAATAAGACTTCCATTGGGTTTAGGTAACTCCTTGATGAATCGAAATAGTAAGTATTTTAAACATTGTGATGTAATTCTACCTACTTATCTACATAATCCTATTGATTGTTCAAATTTGGAATCATGTTGTATGTAGTCCATACCATTAATAAGGTACTCTGACAGTACCTACCAAGTCGGACAGGCACTCGCACTCGCATTTGTCTCTTTTTAACGAACGGAATTCCATATGGCGTTGTCTCTTACTGTGCTCCGGTGTTGCCCGTTTATTTAGGTTCCTTTTTGTTAAAGTTATATACCTACCATTTGTTACGAAATGTAATTTTGACCTAATAAAAATAATATACCTACGTAATAAATTTTAATTTGTAATTTCAGGATCATGAGGACAATCAAGGCTTAATTGGACGTCAGACATAACTGTACCTGATATAGGAAAATTTGACGTACCTACCTATTTGTTTCGGGGGTATCACCTTCAGTACCTTTGAGCAGTGACTCCTCGGAACTGGATATTTTTGAACATTTTTGTGGCAATGATGTAGTAGAAAAAATATGTCATTTTACTAACAAATATCACCAGTTCTATGTCAGGCACACGGCTCCTACAAACAGGCACGACACGCGACGCGACATAAAGACATGAGCGGTTCCTTTGTGTCGCGCCTGTATGTAGGAGCCATAAGGCTGACTTAAAATAAAATCATAAAAAAACTTTTGACTTTGTTTATCGATACAACGATTGCTCCTCCTTATTTATTGTAGGTATCATTTTATCGATTTGTAGCCGCGCGCTAGGGGCACGGCAATAGATATTTAGCCAAGCGCTTAAAAGGTTAAAGAAAATAATACTTACTCCAATGACTCAACGATCCAAAATGTGCCTTGGCCTCCAATACGAGAGTACCAATACGTCACTCCAAACTAATAATGATTTTATTTTATTGAAATTGGCGAGTGCCGGACGAACACACAAATGTACAGGCGCGTAGCTTCACCGAACACACAGGTTTGCTTATTCCATTTACATTTTTGACATTTGTAACCAAATTAAGCATTATAAGACTGCATAAATAAAATCATAAATGTCAGTTACATTTCCATAACTGTTGGCATTTTGATCTTGTACATTACTCATCATTCTCCTAGCGTTATCCCTCTTTCAACCTGGGGTCCGCTTACTAGTCTAACCAGATTTGGCTGAATATTAGCTTTTCCACAGAGCGACTGCCTGTCGGACCTCCGCAACCCGAAGAGATAGCGATATTTCTTGGTTTAGACTAGTGTCAGTTAATTTAGAAGGTAATGACGCCCTCTACTGTCAACGATCGTCATGACAACTGGGACCGATGGTTTAAAGTGCTCTCCGAGGCACGGGACAAGCGATAATTAACAACTCAATACACACATAACTCCGAAATTCAGTGGTGCGCGCCGTGCATTCGAACCCAATACCCTCTGCACGGTAGTCTGTTGGTATCTCCACTAGGCTATCGCTGCTTCTTGTACAAAAGCAACTATGCCAAATTAAATTCTGTGAGTTCACTTTTGGAGCAATTGGAGTTAAAGCGCCTTTCCGATTCAATAGATGTGTCTGTTGTTAGATGGGCAATATTTTTCCAATCATCAAAGTTAAATGGAAAATATGCTAGAACTTTACTGTATTTTGTCTTCAGTCGGTATCAACGTAGACTGGCCAATATTGGCGCTGCTCTCGACCACGTGTAGGTACATATTTTCTTGGCGCAGCCTTCAACACACTTTTAGCTCGCAGACTTAAGAAAGAGAGGATAATTAAGCAGTAACTGAGACGCTTCAGATTATTATTAAGACATCTTAAGTTGGTAACAAATGGTCATAATGCGATCATTCTTAGGTTCACCTAGAACGAATCTTAATTATCTTGAAACTACCGTAAACTACTGGGCTAAATATGAACGTAGTCTGTGCAAATAGTAGCGGCCCTACAGAAAATAAAGCTAGAATACACTATAGGTAAATACACGAACGGGTATGTGACTTAACGATTAAAACGACTCACATTCATTCAATCAATGCCAGGGGCATTACCTTTATGAAACCGGCCACACGTTGCTAACTGAAACAGGCCGCAGCGAAGCTGACGCCCATTTAAAGACATCAACGCTTAAAATGGTTAGTCTGAAGCTACGTCAAATATTGCGGGAATGTAAAAGTATGTGAAGGCACCGTGTGTTGGGCAAACACCTGATGGTTTTTTGATTATACGCCGACAATTTTATAAAATTAATGAATTGTAACGATGCTTTTTTTAAATACTACAGACTGTGTGTATGTGTAATTTTTTATTAGACTGACATAGTTTCATTATTTAATGATTTCGAATTTAGACTTTAATGCAACTATGCATCGTGTACCCCAAAAGTTTTAGGGTACCTTTGGGGTACACGACCCTCACGATTTCTTTATTTTTTTCTAATAATGTACGTTGTACGTGCCCGTACAAAAGACACTTTAATGATTTTAGAGAAAATCACCACAAATATAATAATCTGGTATGGCGTAGTGATTTAAACGGTCACATCACAGCTATCAGTGTATCATGTGTCGTAAGTTTGATTCGCATATTATATAATATTTGTATTAGTGTGGTAGATAGCTCTTCAATGTGTACATGTTGTTCAATATTACTGTATAGTCAACGACTATAATAATTATGATTATTGTATAGGAAGGTACATAAATGAAATTCTCGACCGCAGCAGAAATCCGACTACATTAATATTTTTAAAGCCTCATTTCAAATATCTGCCTATATTTATAATACGTATATATTTTTATAATTTATTTATTTTAATATAAAACTGATTAAGAATTTCATGTCATCTTAATATCGGTATAAAAATATATCTATAAACAAACATTTGGGTGTCGGATATCTTTTATCTCACAAAGCCTTGAAAATTTAAAGCTAAGTATATTAACAATATTTTATAATATTACATTATCTAAGGTTCTTCAATGAGACAAAATTATATAGCTTTGAGGACGAGATCTCAATATGATTTCGTTGTCATTACCACAGATAATCTTCGTTTGAGTACATTTCCATCGAATATAAATAAACTGATTGTATTAATATGGTTTCTATTTATTAAATTTTTTAGAGACTAATATAATTATCACGATCTATAAAACAGGTCGCACTTAAATATGGCGCCATCTAATGGCCTTTCTCCGGAATCAGTTCGTTCTGTAGTTTTGGGCTTGGCAGGATACGGCTGGGATTAAACTATGCCATGAACTGGCTGAATCAGAACATTTCAAATACACGAAGTATACTGCTAAGCCATGAAGTATTTACTTTTGAACCAACATTTTACCAACCGAGCCATTTGGTACCCAACTGATATAAGTCTGTACTTTGGAACAGAAACAAAAATAATTAAATATTTGTTAGCTTGAATGCGTTTCTTCGTTATTTTTACTGGTTTGAAAACGCCTAGCGTTTATTGGCAATTCAGCACATGAGTAGGTGAACGGAACAGAGACAAAGCTTCATACAACAGCGCGAATCGGTTGCACTACTACAAGCACGCGGCGCACATCGTGTACGCGGCGAGACTGGAAAAAACCTGTTTACGTAGGCACATTCAGTTGACAATCTCAGGGTTATTACGACGCACGTTGTTTGTTTTGTACGTTGCAATTTTTTATACTTTAACGTAAAAACGTGGTATTTTATTATTAATAATGGTTGTTTATTGTATTACTCATGTGACTTCAGTGCAGGTCGCTTCAAAGTTAATGATTGACTCACTTAAAGTCAACCACTCATTAAGTAACATAAGTTTCGGTTTCGTAAGTCTTAACTTGGACTTTACAGACTTAGGTTGGAAAGTTAGTTGACAAGAACACTTTGATCCCTTTATCTTTAAGTTATAATATAAATAAGCGTTGCACATATTTGATCCAATGCTTGTGTTTATTATAAAAAGAGGTTGTCATTCCTCATATATTGTCATACATTTCAATCGAATGTCATTTATAGGTCGTTATCCTTGCCATTCAAGTTATGTTGTAACTTGTTTATACTACAATAGCAAAATAAAGAAAAATATTTTTACCTAAACAATACATTTGGCTATATATTTTGCTATCTTCACTCCAAATTAACAATCCTTCATTTTGTACGTAATTTAAAAACAAAGGTAAACCATTTGTTTATTTTCGCAATTCAAGAACAAAGTAGGTACTATCAGCGTGGATCCTTAAGTTCTTAACACAATAATGTCCTGGCAATAAAAAGTAAACGGACATCTAAAACTCTTGTTATAACGTTTTTATCGCATCGTCTGACCGTGAACTTTGTCACATTAACAAATTCATTTAAGCTCAAACTCTCTTTGCATTCTTTTGAATGCCGTTTACAATTTTGTGGATGTAATTTTATTTTGCAATCGTAGGTTTAACCAAAAATATAATACCTAGCTGATTTTGTGAACTGATGCTTGGTGAGGCTGTAACACAAATACTAATTTCGTAACTCACTCAATGAACTAAAGTTATGGACCTGATGCGACGAAAGCTCGATGTATTAAATAAAATAAGCGTTGTGGACTGTATAGATATGTGTATATTATTGCTGATTTAACCTTACGTATTACAAATTAGAAGTTACGAAGCGTTAACAATATTAGAAAGCGCGAGCGCGGGTATGTCGTCGTAAGTGTTTAGGCCGACTGCCGTGAGCGCCACCGGCGCGGGTGACCAGTGCAGTCCGATGTCGTCGTCTCGCTCTGGCCGCGCGGCCTAGCCGGTGTTGGTATATTCAACATACTCCCCCGGTTGAAGAGTCTTCTTCAAGAGTAGAGGTCACAGGTAGAGGACGGATGGTGTTAAAGGCGCGCCGAATAACACCCTTGCGTGTCTTGATGTCGGCGACTCTGGCAATGCCATCCCTGCCAGGAAGCACCTTCACAATGCGTCCTAGAAGCCAAAGTAAGGGCGGTAAGTTGTAATCATTTATGACAACAAGTGTCCCTTCCTTCAGCTCTCCCGTTGATCGACGCCATTTGGTTCGCTCCTGAAGCCACAGAATGTAATCATGGGAGAAGCGAGCCCAGATATGCTGCTTCAAGCACTCAACACGACGAAACCACTGCAAGTTGTTGATGTTCGCAGTCTGAATCTGTGGATGAGGCAACATCACGATTGATCGACCAATAAGGAAGTGGGCTGGAGTCAGTGGAGTGAGGTCTGAAGGATCGTTGGAAAGCGGGGTTAGAGGTCTCGAGTTTAAAATAGCCTCTATCTGAATTAAGCAGGTTGCCATTTCTTCAAATGTCAAATGTGTCAACCCAAGAACAACCCAAGAATACGTCTGAGATGGTGTTTGACAGACTTGACTGCGGACTCCCATAGTCCGCCAAAATGTGGGGTGTACGCAGGTATAAAGGAGAAATTGATACCAGGATCAATTATTGAACTGAAGTTCAGATCTTGTGACAGAAGCTTGGCCAACTCGATGAAAGCACCGACAAACGTTGTGCCATTATCTGGCGTTACGTGGCTTCCCCCTTCGAGCAATAAAACGGTTCATGGCGGATAAGAAAGCCTCCTTCGTCAGATCAGACACGAGTTCAAGATGGACAGCTCTCATAGCCAAACACACAAACACACATATGAAGCTTTTAACAAGCTGACATCCTCTGCCCCTTCGGTCCACTATCATGACTGGACCAGCATAGACCACCCCCAAATCTAAAAATGGAAATTCTAAGTGCAGTCGCTGCTTTGGAAGGTTACCCATCATAGGTTGGATGGTGCTAGCCTTGATTCTGCAACATTTCACACACTGATGCGTGACCTTTTAGCTAAGTTCCTGCCACCAATAGGATAGAAGTGGTGACGAAGCGTGGCAAGTAGCAGTTGAGGCCCTGGGTGTAAAAGTCTCGTATGGTACATGTTAAATAATAATATGCCAATAATATTAGAACTGGATAATAGAATAAGATGCTTAACATTGAAGTCGTAAAAGGAATTAGATAACCTACCTCCAACAAGAATTAGGTTTGAAGTTTTATCAAAGAATGGAGACAACGTAAGAAGCTTATTTTTATTAGGTAGCTGTTTTCCTGATGATAGAAGGTTGTATTCATGAGGAAAAGACTCCATTTGGCTCAATTTGCAAAACAAGTACAATGAATTAGTTAATTCAGAAGATTTAAGGTGCTGGCGATTAGATGACTGTCTTCTACATTTGTGTATAAAGCGTAAAACATATGCCATCATACGTTGTAGACGATATAAATAAAATTGGAAGAGAATTTAGGAAATAAATTGTTAATTATATTTTCAGTACCATTTGATGTCAACATGATAACATAATAATGTGTCAGGTAATATTAATTCCTTATGATTTGATTCAGGAAATTGAGGCCACATATTTGAAGGTTTCTGAAGAAATTGGGGCCCTGACCACCACAAGGAAGACGAGAATAGTTTGTCCGCTCTGAGTCCACGCGAAGCGAGGTCTGCGGGTTTTGAAAGAGAAGGAACATAGCGCCAAGGTCTTCCCTCCACAGCTTCCTGAATCTCAGATACTCTATGTCGGACAAATGTCTTTAATTGCGTTGGCGTGGCAGACAACCAGCCTAAAACGATGGTCGAGTCACACCAAAAATGTACTTCATGAAAAGTAAGAGTGAGTGACTGACGAACCTTTGTATATACGAGGGTCAAACTGAAAGTTCTTAGAACTGGCCACTTATAAACAATATAATAAAAAAAATATTCTAAAATTTGAAAATAGAACTCTTTGCCAATATTACTGAGTATATATTTCATTCATTTGTCATTTGTTTTACGATTTGGCGGCAAATTGAAAATTGTCTGTGTCACGTCAACATGAATTTAACACGAGAAAATTTTCGTGCAATGATTTTTTATGACTTTCGATGTCATTTAAGTCAACAAGAAAGTTATGATAGACTACGATTGGCCTTTCACGATGAAACCCCATCTCGTGCGACTGTTTACAACTGGTTTAATGAGTTTAAACGTGGTCGCACTAATCTCACTGATGATGTACGTGAGGGACGGCCTTCTACGGCGACGACTGAAAATAACATCTGTGTTGTGCGGCGTATGATAGAGACTGACAAAAGAGTGACCTATCAGCAGATTCGGACAAGCTTAGGCATCGGTATGAGTCAAGTGCACAAAATCCTCCACGAACATTTAGCGGTCAGGAAGCTTTGCGCCCGGTGGATACCTCATAATTTGACTAAGGCTCAAAAACTTCATCGTGTGGATTGGTGCCGTAAAATGATTGAAAGATTTAACGGAGGTGACTCAAATGCTGTGTTCGACATACTAACAGGTGACGAAAGCTGGATTTACTGTTATGATCCTGAAACCAAAAGACAATCTGCTCAGTGGGTGTTTCCTTTCGAGGAGTTGCCAACTAAAGTGAAGAGAGATCGAAGTGCGGGAAAAAAAATGGTGGCCTCGTTCTTTGGAAGGATAGGTCATTTCGCAACAATTGTGTTAGAGGATCAAAAAACAGTTTCTGCAGAATGGTACACTACCAATTGTTTGCCACTTGTCTTGGAAAAAGTTCGAGAGAAACGACCTCGCAGTAGGATCCTCCTTCACCACGACAACGCCTCGTCGCACACCGCCAAGCGAACGATCGACTATTTGGCGACATCAAACGTTGAATTACTGGGTCACCCGCCGTATAGCCCCGACCTCGCGCCTTGTGATTTTTATTTATTTCCAAAAATTAAAGAAAAACTTAAAGGAAAGCGGTTTATGAATGCTGAAGAAGCGGTGGCTGCGTATCGCGATGCCATTGAAGAGACCCCTAAGGACGAGTGGGCAAAGTGCTTTTCCCAGTGGTTCCATCGCATGCAGCGGTGTATTGACGTCAATGGACAATATTTTGAAAAGATATAATAAAACTAATAACTGGCTAATGTAATCAGTTTTTGATTTTCTAAGAACTTTCAGTTTGACCCTCGTAATCGTGAACCTACAACAATGCACCACAGAGTTCAAGGCGTGGTATGGTGGTTGGTTTGACAGGAGCTACCTTACTTTCAGCGGTAAGAAGATGTACCTGTACCTCTCTACTCTCAGATTTTCTGCGAACGTAAATACATGCACCATATGCCTTTTCAGAGGCATCTGTAAAGACATGTAATTGAAGCAAAGACGCTGACTCACATGTGATCCAGCGTGGTATTTTAAACTCATTTAGAACAGACATAATATCTGTAAATTCTCTCCAAATCAGCTGTATCTCTTCAGGAACAGGCTCATCCCAAGAACATCCTGTAAGCCATAAATGTTGCATTAGCATCTTGGCCTCCACAATGCAGGGAAAAACTAAACCAACGGGATCGAAGATTTGTCCTATCACTGATAAGATATGACGTTTAGTAATTATATCAGTTGAAGCAAGATTTGTGGAGAAAGTAAACGTTTCAGTAGAGCACCTCCAGTTTAGCCCTAAAGTCTTAGACGTTTCGTTATCACTAAGGTTAACAAAGTCCGACCCAACTCTATGTTCGCAAAGAGCTTGCAATAATTCGTTTGAAATAGATTGCCATTTACGGAGGTTGTATTTTGCTGACTGAAGAACAGCGATGACCTTTCGGCATCTGCTCAACGTCTCCAGAACGGAAGACCCTCCCGACAAATAGTCATCCACGTAAAAGTCGTGCTCTATTGTAGAGCAAACTGATGGGTCATCACACTCCTGAGCTAATTGTCTCAAACATGTAGTGGCTAAAAAAGGAGCAGACGCGGTACCATAAGTTATATTGTCTAACGTGTAAGTTTTCAAAGATTACCTAGGGTCTGATCGCCAAAGAATTTTTTGAAGAGGCCTATGTTTTTCATTCACGTGCGTGACTCTGTACATCTTTTCGATGTCAGCACTTATGACAATCATGTGTTGTCGAAACCGAAGCAAGATCGATAATAAGTCATCTTGTAAGTGAGGACCAACCATCTGTATATCATTATATGATTTACCTGAGGTTGTACGAGCCGAAGCATCAAAAGCCACTCTAAGCTTGGTAGTCGTGCTCGCCTCCTTCAAGACACCATGATGAGGTAAGTAATTTGAGGATGGGGAGTTTTGGCGTTTGTACTCAGACCTATGACCTAAGGATATGTATTCATTCATAAAGCTAATGTATAATTCCTTAAAATATGGATCTCTAGCTAAGCGACGTTCCAGGGACAGGCACCGACGCTTAGCCTTTATGTATGAGTCACCCAAAACGTCAGGTGACTCCTTAAGAGGAATGTTGACAGCAAAATTCAAAATTTTCAAATCTTATGTGTCCGTTGGAATTCGAATCGGCGAAGACGGTTAAATCCTGTAACCGTGCAAATGTTAACGACGTCCAAGGTGCAGACACGATGAAAAAGTGTTGATGCAGACAGGCAGAACGTGGAAAATCTTCATACACACGGCGAACAAACTTGCATGACTTGCAAACCGTTGACGTTTGAAATTTTTCCTTGTTTACAATATGCTCTTCAGTCCAATTGCACGGGAGAAGGACCAATGATGCGACGATAGCTCGATGTATTAAATAAAATAAGCGTTGTGGACTGTATAGATATGTGTATATTATTGCTGATTTAACCTTACGTATTACAAATTAGAAGATACGAAGCGTTAACAATATTATGATGCGCGAGCGCGGGTATGTCGTCGCAAGTGTTTAGCCCGACTGCCGTGAGCGCCGCCGGTGTGGGTGACCAGTGCAGTCCGATGTCGTCGTCTCGCTCTGGCCGCGCGGCCCGGCCGGTGTTGATATATTCAACAGACCTGTGCAAATACTTTGTAAGAAATTTATTAACGAGGTTTAATCTAACAACCAACATGGCTTTAGAAACAATAGGTCCACAAACGACGTAGTTTTCGAACTAACTAATCACATCATGAAGGCTTTAGATAAGAGAAAGAAAAGTGTTGCAATCTTTTTAGACTTAACCAAGGCCTTTGACACGGTCTCCATTCCCAAGCTGATCGATAAATTAGAGCGTATTGGTGTAAGAGACAAACAGTTAAAGCTTTTCGAAAGCTATTTGACAAACCGGACACAGTGCGTAAAGATCAATGACTATGTCAGCAAAGAGCTTTCTATTGGTTTTGGTGTGCCGCAGGGAAGTATCCTTGGACCCACGCTCTTCCTTGTTTACGTCAATAACATGTGTTAACTTAAAATTTGTGATGGAAAATTATTAGCGTTTGCAGATGACACCGCACTTAATTTTACAGGTGAGATCAAATCAAATCAAATCAAAATCATTTATTCATCTAGATCACAATGTGACGCTTATGAACGTCAATTTTAAAATTAAATTACTTAATGCTTCTACATTTACTGCCTCGTTCGCAAAGCAATAGGTAGAGCCACGAGAAAGAACGGGCAATAAAACTCGAGGACGACGAACTCGAGGAGACGTGGGACCGGGTCTTCGATGCGGCACAAACTGGTTTCAATATAGTAACTGAGTGGCTAGCAGATAATACATTATCTCTCAATGTTGACAAAACTAAAACTATTAAATTTAGCCTAAAAAGATCGACCAAGACAAATATTGACCGATCTATTACTGCCCATAACCACAAAACTGATAGCCGCTTAACATGCACTTGTCCTAGGTTAGATAATGTCACTAGTGTAAAGTACTTGGGAGTAATTATAGACGACACGTTGAGTTTTGCCCCACACATTGACCAACTTACGGGGAGAATTCGTAAGCTTATATACATTTTCAAACACCTTCGACATGCGGCAAAACCATCATTTCTAAAAAGCATATACTACGCTCTATGCCAGTCCATCTTAGGTTACTGTATTCTATCTTGGGGTGGGGCTTGTAAATCATCCTTGATAAAACTTAAGTGAGCACAGAGAGCCGTACTAAAAGTAAGTACTTTTAAATCTTTTAGATTTCCCACCAAAGAACTGTACGAATATTGCGAAGCTCTAACAGTGCGGCAGCTGTTCATCCTACAAATAATAATGAAGCAACATTCAATGCGCGAGGCATGCGGAACATCATCACCATCCTTACGACGCAAATTGCGTACGGTCAAGCTAAAGCCAGCCGATAGCCATAAGACAACTTTCAGCGAACGGTTCTACTATTTCCTAGGACTAACAAAATTAATAAATCATTAAATATACACTTAGACAATAAATATCAATGTAAAACTAAAGTAATAAAATGGCTCCAGAAACTCTTCTATGACGACACAGAAAAACTTATTCGTCCAGCAATCTGAGATACTATTTTTTTACATATCTACAACAATATTAATATCACGCAGATTCTCTTCCAATCGTCTGTACACACACACATTTACACATACACACACACTTACACTCAATATTACACGCAACATTTATTATGTATATAACAGGTTTACTAATTTTTTCACAAAAAATGTTACAACTGTCGGAAAAGTAAGTAGAAAAGAAAAGTAAATACTATAAGTAGGTCTAGTTTCTTATTGTAACCAGTAGATTTTTACCTAGTATACTGTGAAACCAGAAGGTTGCTGGTACCCATAGCTCAGGATTTCCTATGTTAAGTACCAGCAGAACATAATAATTGATATTCTCTGTACCTACATTAGTCCTCTATTGTATTGTACCTACTTGTACTTTTGTGCCAATAAAGAATTTTATTATTATTATTATTCTCTTTATTTTCATATTTATCCTATCTTTTACATTTTAAAATTTAACACTTTAAAAAAATAAAAATTATATATTATAGATTTAAAAATATAAAAATAGATTCCCACCGACGACGGGAATAGGATCCAAGTCACCGGTGGTTAGGGCTCCAGAGCCAGAAATTTCCTCACAATGCGTGCCGTTTGCAGAAGAACTGCCTTTTGCATCAAACTCTTGACCCAGCTGCTTAGTTTCAACCTCTCTAGATGGCGTTCGAGGGTTTTGGCTATAAGTCCATTAACGGACACAACTATCGGAACAGTGATTGCTGAATCAATATTATTATTATTCTCTTTATTTAAACATTCTCTCATAAATTATATTTTACATTTTTATGTGATTTAGAAAAAAACATTATAAAAATATAAAATAAAATTACGGGGCTCACCGGTATCGGGTTCAGGGACCAAGTTACCGATGGTTAGGGCTCCAGAGAGAGGAACCTCCTGACGATACGAGCCGTGGCCAGCAATACTGCCTTCTGTATAGAGGACTTAATCCAACCGTCTAACGCGAGCCTCTTGAGGTGGTGATCGAGGCTCTTGGCAATGAGACCATTAACTGACACGACTACGGATACACGACGATCGGTACAATGATCGCCGAGTCCACATCCCACATGTCGAAAATCTCGTAAGCCAAATCCAAATATTTTATTTGTTTATCTTTCTCGGCTTTCACGAGATTCTCGTCATGGGGAATGGTGACATCGATGATCATTGCAAGGCGCTTAGATCGATCTATCACTACTATATCTGGCTTGTTAGCCACAATAGTTCTATCAGTAATGATAGATCGATCCCAATACATGGTGGCACGACCATTTTCAAGAACTGGGTCGGGCACATACCTGTAGTATGGTATCTCAGAGTCTACAAGATTGTACTTTAAGGCAAGTTGCTGATGGATGATCCTAGCTACTTGGTTGTCGTTGCGGATCAATAACTTTTCGAAGTAAATGTGCGTATTAAATTGTTAATTACTACTTTCTTAATGGTGAAAGAAAACATAATGAGGAAACCGACAAGTCTATGAGCCCTCCACATTGTTCTCAAAAGACAAGTGTAATCAGGTTGGCAACCTAACGATGGCCTTACTCTACTCATAGTAAGAAGAGGAACGTGCCCAGTCGTTGGAAAGTATGTACAGGATTAATGAACACGATGATATGAAATAAGGTACCTAGTGTTTTCAACGAATCAGACAAACAAACTATATCATTAGTATAGATAATTATCTAAGCTCAAAATTGTTTAGCAATATCCATTTAAGGTAAAATATTTCTTAAGGATTTCGTGTGCTGATTCCAATTGGCGTGTTGGCGGGTGTCGTCAGTTCGCCTCTCTTGCACTCACAGAGACAGCTGTCACAGCGCGACTGCCACGCCGCTAAGCGGCAATTTGGGTCACAGAAAGTTTGTCTACAGAGCGCCCATAAGAAATGCGCCTCTAAATAAATATCTATGCTCTATGGTAGTACAAAACTTATCCAACGGAAATGACTGACATATTATTGTGTCAAGATGTCAAAACAGTAATAAACTGCTCCGAACTTCGGAGCAAAATAATAATATGAGTTTCTTTCACCCGAAAAAACGTACACTTTTCAAACTTAAAGCTATAAAGCGGTTATTTAAATTAGAAACATGATGGCAAGCTTCTAAAGCGTTGTGCAAAATTTAAGAGAAAATGCGGTTACAGAAGAGTCTACGTTGCAAGATTGTGAAATTGATAAAAAGTGTTAAGTTCTTTGTGCGATCTTTGCGAATACATGCACCTACTATTCTAATGAGCCTGGCACTTTTTTGGTATCTGACACACATATGTCACCACACCTTGTGAATATGCCACTATACAGAATTTCTCTTGTAATTGCAGATGTGCGTCGAGACAGATTTGTAAAAGTATCAGTTATTGTGTTACAAAGAATTAAATTTAAATTAAATAAATATAGAGATAGATAAGACTACTAAAATCACGACCTCTGTTATATTAATATTTGTTTACATTACAGTTTACATTTACATAGATAAGTACTATAATAGTGTTTATTTTAAGGCAGCTGCTGCTTATCTTACATATATGAAACAATATAAATACTAACTCAAATAAGGATGAAACAGAATCTAAGAAAGTCATTCCGCATGCTAAGTGGCAGTACATAATTTTAATATCGTTTTGATAGACTTTATTTTTACACCTTCTACTTTTGTATACAAGCAATAGACTTATTATTTCTTTGAGTGATCGAACTGAATGAGAATACAATTTAGATCGATAATAAACATTTACGTAGCCTCACTATAATGTTGCTATATGAATTGAATTTATTTATTGGTTCTCCAACAAACAATACACATTACATGAAAGATGAGATGTTTCACAATCTTGTTACCTTGTGTTTCCTCATTAACAGGAGAACACAGCACGCATTTATGTTAAAAACAAGTTGTTACAGCTTGGACGGAAAGGATACATAATGGTATAAAAACATACTAAACAAACATATTAAGCTAGGTAAAACACTATAGAATATTTCATGTAGGTAAGTAGGTATATATGTAGGTATTTTATCTGAAAGTGTCAACATTAGTAAATAAAATTTCAGACGAGTCAGGTCAACCCTTGCTATGTAATAGGGTGTGAAGTAGGTTATTAAATTTATCAAATGAATTGGAAAATATGTCTATGTCTGCCGAGGAGCTTGTCAACTCGTTGTAATGATGAGTCATTTTAACATAGGCGAATGCTTACCCAAGTTTGTCCGATGTTGCGGAGCCGTAAACAAAGGTCGTTACAGCATGGCATAGTGGTTTAAGCGGTCGCCTCGCAAGTTTGAACTGCGCCGCATGTCGTGTCTTCGATTCCCAGTTTGGGTGATCTACATTTTTTTTTGAAGTCAATCATTTGTGTGCGTGAACATAGATGTTTGTCATGGTCTGGATGTTTCTATATATAATACTAGCTTTCGCTCACGTTAAATTCGGGGTAACACAAAACTCCTTCATCGTTCGATAGTAATTTTCATTTTAATTCTGTTCATAGGGACTAATCTATAAACATAAATAAAATTGAAGTGTCTATTTTTAATATTAAAATAACCGCTTTTTACTAAATGCATATGTATGTATACACGGTACATATACCGAAATGACAATTTTTGCAATTTTTGTCTGTCTGTCTGTCTGTCTGTTTGTTTTCACTAATCTCTGGAACGGCTGGACCGATTTTGACGGGACTTTTTCTGGCGGATAGCTGATGTACCAAGGAGTAACTAAGGCTATAAATTAACCGGGTACGCTAAGTAGTTCCCTCAGGACGCGGGTGAAACCACGGGAAACTGCTAGTAGGAAATATAGCCGCAAGAAGTACCTATTTAAAACATTTCTGTAAACAGTATTTTTAGAGTTCCGTAGTCAAAAATGGCTAAACACGGAATTATTATAGACGCGCTATGTCTGTCAGTCTATACGTATGTCACAGCCGCTTTATGCCGAAACTATTTAGTTTACACATTTGAGAATTGGAAGGTAGATGTATTCTGTGAACCACTTTACGACGTTATACATAAAAATTGCAACAAAAATGGTAACTAAGTATTTAGTTTCTTTTAAAAAAAAGAGAACCGCCTTTAAAAAAATCGACCCACTGAGAAGTACGAAATAATTTTTACATACGCTACCCCTAATCCTCTCAAATTTCCTTTCAAATTTCTCCCAAAAACTATTTACTAAATTAAACTAAATACTTAGTTTTTGAAGTATTATGCTCCGAAGAAATATGTCAATAAAGGATGGCTTAGCGAACGGGGCAATGGGTGTTCCTAAAGGATTTAAATGGCCGGCACTAAGAAGAGATCAACTTGAGCCAGCTGAACTGCCTGATGCCATTTTGATATTATTTGATGATCCATCAATAGGAGAGCATTGCGTCTTAAAGATGATGATTGATACATTTCCATAGTGACAGCGACCTATCAAGAAAATCGCGGTTATGGTGATATCGAGAGGCGGATGGTGCCAGTCATATTGAGTTGGGCTGTGACGGTACACAAGTTGCAAGGATGTACACTTAGTTCCGCGGTAATCGACCTAGGGCCTAAAATCTTTGCTAAAGGCCAATGATATGTTGCCTTGAGTCGGGTCAAATACCTAAAAGGCATGGCTTTAAGTGATATTGACTCAAACAAATTACGCAACCATCCCCACGACAACAGAGCCTTATCCGAAATGACAAAAATGAGAAATATGCTCTCGCATAAGATTCTTTCACCGACTTTTTTTGTTGACACACACACGTACACATACAAATACACATACGCGCGCGCGCACACACACACGTGCACACGTAAAAACACACACATATAATACATACAAAGAACCAATATATGCATACGGGTCAAACTGAGAACCTTCTTTTTTTGAAGTCGGTTAAAATACTAAAACTTTCTCCTAAGTGTAACAAATACCTTTTTCTGAAAACCGCATAAAAATCAGTTCAGCCAAACCTGAGTTAATCGTGGGCAAACTTACATTATATACGGGTCAAACTCAGAACCTTCTTTTGTAAAGTCGGTTAAGGGCCTAAAACCTTGTCCTAAGTGTAATAAATACTTTTCTGAAAACCGCGTCTAAATCGGTTCAGTCAAACGCGAGATAATCGCAGACAAACATACATACATACATACCTACAGGTCAAACTGAGAAACTCCTTTTTTTTGAAGTCCGTTAAATATAAAAAATATTCAGTATTAAGGCCGGCTCTTCATACATGGAACTGATGTGAAAAAGGGGTCGTTAAAAAATTACTTTGAGGTTCCTAAAACCATTGTTTCTCAAAGTCAATCGTTTGAAAGATATACGGTTCCAAAGTGGTAAAATGGGTATGTGTGTCCATCTAACTTTTAAAGTAAGAGAGCGACTGTAGATCGTTATAAAAGCTTCCAACGAAAATTGGTTTGGCCGATATGTAGTTAGCAGTTTTTTAAATAAAGCACATCTAAAAAACCGCATATAAAGCTTTGTCGTTTAAAAAAATACTATTAATAGTTAGTTGAAGATAATGGCTATGGTAAGTGTATACCTCCACTACGGAACCATTCACGAGCGAGTCTGACTCGCAATAGCGAATAGCTTTTATAATGTTTCGTCTTAGGCGTTACTTGTAGCCGTTTGCCATTATAAAGCTTTGGTGCATCAAGATTCCGCATTAACAGGACTGGAAATCAACGTTCAGTTTCAAGTTGCGTGAAGGTACTCCTAATATTTGTAAAGAGTTCAGAAACTCTATAGGGTACGAAGTAACTTAATCAGTATTCATGACTTTATCTACCGAAAGGTGCTCAACAACTTCACTTTGCATACAAATGTCAAATGTCAAAGGCATGATCCGATATATCTCTATACACACTTTCGCTTTTATGCGTAGAGAATATTGGTTCAGCTGGCTTAGCGTAAAATCGGTACATACCTATAATTACATACACATTTTCGCACTTATACCTAATGTTAGTAGGGATTGGCCAATAATTATAAGTTTATAGAAGTAAGCGAACGAAGTAATGACAGTGCACCATATGCCAAATGCGCAGCACTCAATTATTACAGTGCATGCGTTCTTACTGTCAATAGGTAGTAGGTTTGTCCCTACAAACTTCGACCCTCTCCAAAATCCCCAGATCAGATTATTTTTTGCAACTAATTGTATTCTATGTGATTTTCCTGTTTCTGAGCTACCAATTTTCAGCCAAATCGGTTCAGCCGTTGTTGAGTTATAAAAAGTGTAACTAGCACGACTTTCTTTTATATACGACTGCACGGTTGGTGTAGTGACTGCACCGTTGGTGTAGTGGCTTAAGCGGCCACCTCACCGCTTGACAATGCACCGAGTGTTGTGGGTTCGATCCCCACACGAGACAACACTTTGTGTGATTCATAATTTGTTGTTTCGGGTCTGGGTGTTCATTGTATCCTGGGTGTTGTTGTATGTTTGTAAAGTGCCCCGCTACACAGGATTAAGTCCTAGTGCGGGAGTTGACTATAAAAAAAATATACATATAGATAATTATATAAAAATTTACAAATAAAAGTATATACCTATGTATGTTTATCCATTGTATAGTACCCATAGTACAAGCTATACTTAGTTTGGGACTAGATGGTGTTGTATGAATGTGGTAGATTAGTATATTATATTCAAAGTTTGCATTGCAAACGTTGAATATAATATCCTCTCCGACAGGAGTTATTCCTAGTACAGGAGCTATATTTAAAAAACGTAGTTTTACAACAAAATCCAAAGATATCTATTAAAGAAATAATTAGAGCAGTATTTTCGAATTTACAGAAGATAATTTAGGACAAGGAAATATTCCCTCGGTGTAGCAACGACCGCAAGACAGCTCATAAACGAGGAGTCATTGAATAAACAATAACCCACTTCCGCCCTTTACGCATAAAACACAACGCAAATTTGTCATGTTATGTTTAATTTTTATGCAAGAGATGAAAAATACTCGAAAATAAAAAACTATATGATTTCTTTCTGTTGCATAATAATATGTTTTGAAGCTCAGTGGATTATTATGATAGGCTGATGGTTACACTTTTTTAATGACAATATTATATGTATATTGTCTTTAAAAAAGTATAACATCATCAATCATCATACTGGCGCAATCCCGGTTACATCCAAGACTTAAACTCATTAGAGCCCGAGGTCCGCTTACCAGTTCCGCTAGATATGACAGAATATCAACTTTTCTACAGAGCAATTGCTGTTTGACCTCCGCAACCCAGATGGATAGCGATATTCCATGGTTAAGACCAGTAACCGTTTACTTGAGGGTACTGACTCGTAAGTACTGTCGAAAATTTTCGTGACAGCTGGGACCGACGGTTTAACATGCTCTCCGAGGCACGGGCTCGCAATAATTTGACGACTGGGTGGTGCAGCGTGAGTGTAAGCGACTGCTACGCCGAAGGTCGCGGGTTCGATTCCCGCTCAAGTCAAACATTTGTGTGCATGAACATGAATGTTTGTCTTGGCCTGGGAGTTTCTACGTATAATATGTGTGTATTTACAAAAAAGGAGCATGTAGGTATATGTATTTTTATCCATTATCTAGCACCCATAGTACCAGCTTTGCTTAGTTTTGGACTTATGGTGATGTGTGTAAGTGGTAAATATAATAAAAATGATAATTTTTACTGAGCTTCACTGGGTAATCAGGCAATGAAATTTGTAAGTTGATGAGAAGTCCTATTCAGCGTTAAGTTGACAAATTGAAAAAGTCGTTTACATTCACAATCCTGTTACTTTTCTGTGATAGAGTAGTACTTGCCCGGTTGAGCCGGCCCACTAGAACTAAAATCAGCAACTCTCTACATACATACATACAGACAAAGCAGCCGTTTGCAATGATCCTGACATACCTCTCTTGCTTCATTCACTCCCATCAAGTTTCTCAAGCTCGACTACCGATAAAATATCTTAAAAGGAAATTAATAAAAAAAAAATCAACTGTTATTAAAGATCTCTGTAAAGCTAGGTTACATAAGTCGTTATACATGTCTTAAAAGTCAAAGTAAAAGTCAAAATCCTATATTCATTTAGATCAAAAAGTGACACTTATGAACGTCAAATACAGTCGTCTTATAAACGTCAGTTCGTCGTTAGACTTTGTGGAGAGTGGTCGTGTTACTTATTTGTTTCGCATTATACGTCCTCGTGTCAAGTAAGAGAACTGAGATATTATCGGTCCCTCCTGTTCTCGCCTGGGCCTGTCGCCGTATACACCCGCGGCCATCTTGATTCGTGTCGGACCTCTTTTTCGGCGTAGTCTTCTTGAATCGGTCATATTACGTACTGCATATTGTGGACTGTGTCTGTGTGAATATCAGTGCCTACACAAATTTATGAAGCCAGTGAAATCAGAAAAAGACTTATTGACAGGTGAGATTTGAAAAAACGGACATCGGATTACAAGTCGGTCAGCCCTGCCCCTGGACCAATAGTGCAGCTGACATCGTCGCTGAATTTAGCTATTCACTTTCTGTACATTGCTATTAAAATCCAGTAGGCGCTTCTTATTATTCTGCGCTCTTTGCTGTTACATTTCCTACAGGCGCTAACAATTTGGCTATTATTATCATCGGCGCATAGACAACATACAAAAATGTCTACGGTGCAGAGATGTGCAGGATGTAAGAAAACTATATCATCTAACAATCGAGAGATACTGAGATGTGCCATTTGCTGCTTGCTGTATGATTTGGAATGCGCAAATATATCACCTAAACGCTTTCAATCCATGATCAAAGATAGTAAACAAAATTGGAAATGCCCACAGTGTCGCTGTACAGAACCAAAAACCGGTAATACAAATACGCCGATTCGCTCCACTACGCAATGCATGGAGGAAATATCATTTGTAACTAAAAGAAACACGCAAAAACCTCGTCAGACATCCTCAGATGACGTTCCGAATACTGAGTCACAGGTTTCCATAGATAACCTGCGCACCCTGATAAGAGAAGAACTCGGTGAAATATTGAAAACGACCATAAATGAGATGGTTACTGTCCAACTCAAATCGATTAACGAGAAAATAATATCCTTTGAAGAGACTTTAAATTTTTTCAACTCTGCTTATGAGGATATGAAAACTCGCCTCGAAGCTAAATCAAAAACAATTGAGGCATTAGAACGAGACAATGCTATTTTGAAGAATACGGTCAAAGATATGGGTAGCAGACTAGTAGTGGAACAATATCTAAGAGAATGCAACGTAGAGATAAACGGCGTACCAGAAGATAGCGCAGAAAATCTGCCAAGCCTTGTGACACAAATAGGAAAAACTGTGCGATGTGAAATAACTACTCAAGACATAACGCATGCAACCAGAGTAGCTAAATTGTCCAAGGAAGCAAATCGCCCGCGATCTATAATCGTTAAACTTAAAAATCGTAGTCTACGTGACTGTCTACTCTCGGCAACAACAAAGTTCAACAAAAGCCAGGATCCTAAGCTCAATAGCAACCATCTTGGATATGGAGGAAAACCAGTGCCAGTATACATATCAGAACATCTTAGTCCGGCACACAAAAGTCTACACGCTGCTGCAAGAAGAAGAGCAAAGGAAACTGGACACAGATTTGTCTGGATCAAGGATGGCCGGATTTATGCAAGAAAAGATGAGAAAAGCCCGGCAATTGTTATACGTGACCTTGATAGTCTAAGTTTAATGTCTTAATGATCGTGTAATTGTCAAAATGCTATTATTAGACTCTAAGATATACCAATGGCTACAAATAATCTGATTGCAGAAATTGATAACAGTAACATACAAACTGCATTGCGTATAACAGAGCCAGAAAACTGTAAAAAGTTATTAAATATAACCTGTAATAGCCTAAATATTGTATTGCAGAACATACGTAGCTTAAATCATAATTTTGATAACTTCACCGCGTATACATCAACATTTAATTTTAATATAGATTTAATTGTATTTACCGAATGCTGGCTTTCAAAATGGTATAATATCCCAGTTATGGAAAATTATTTTAGCCACGCATCGACAAAATTGTACAATCAAAACGATGGATTGGTTGTTTACATTAGAAATGGCTTACATTTTAAGTTTATTGAACCTGAAAATGCAGTAGAATGTAATTGTGTAGTTCTGACTCGTAAAAAAGAACTAGCTATTATATGTATATATAGGCCTCCGTCATTCCGTAAAATTGATACATTTCTAACATCACTTAATAATGTAATATGTAAGTTCAAAAACTTTGCACAAATTCTACTCGTGGGTGATATGAATATTGACATTGTCGAAAAAAACCTGGATAATTCATCATCGACTTATCTGAACCTTTTAGCATCACATGGCCTCATTGCTACCCACAATCAACCTACTAGAGAAAATACGTGCTTGGACCATACCTTCGTTAAAATTCATCATGCATAAATACCGCCATACTAGAATCAACTATAACAGATCACAACTGCATCATTTTATCGATAAATAAAACGTCAAAACTATATCCGCAGGTTAGAAGATCATTTACAAAAATAAATTATGACGCTGTAATGACCGAATTGACCAAGATCGACTGGTACGAAACACTTGCCGATAAAGATGTGCATGACTCTGTTAATATTTTTGTTAACAAATTACAAGAGTTAATTACAATCCACAGCTCTACCATTAGGGTAAAACGAAAAGTCCGCAATATCAAACCGTGGATAACGCCGGGTTTAATCAGATGCATAAAAAATAGAGACAGACTACACCTAAAATTGAGAAAGGATCCGGATAATATAATTTTAAAGATAACTTATCTACGCTATAGAAATACTTGTAACAATATAATAAGAAAATCAAAAAACCTATTCTACAGAAATGAAATGCAAAAATATAAATCAGACGTGAAAAAGAAATGGAATTTAATAAAGGATGTCTGCAATTTTGCAAAAAATAAAGGAAACACACCTGAATTATTAACTCTCAAAGATAGCCCTATGAATTCCCTAAATAGCATAAATAATTACTTCGTTAATGTTGGTTCTAACTTAGCTAAGGTGATTCTTAATAGACTAAATTGTGATGAACAAAATCTTGTAATTTCAGCCAGTAAACTCCCGGGCACCTTGGATTCGTTTGCCTTGTTGCCAACTGACGAGAATGAGATAAAAAATATAATTAAATCATTAAAAAGTAGTTCTAGCACTGGCTGGGATGAGATACCAGGTATCATCTATAAGATGGGAGTTGACTTCCTCGCTCTACCTGTATCAATCATTTGCAATGCTTGTTTCGACAGTGGATTCTTTCCTGAACCGTTAAAAATCTCTAAAGTCGTCCCAATATTTAAAAAAGGTGATAAATCTAATATAGCTAATTATAGGCTTTTGTTGACAACTTTATCTAAAATTGTTGAAAAAGCGATAAACCATAGATTAAGAAATTACCTAGAGAGTAAACAACTTATCTCAGAAAATCAATTTGGTTTTCGTAGTAATATATCAACCCAAGAAGCTGTTCTTACATTAACGTCCTCTATTATTAGAACTCTAGACTCCAAAGAGAAATGCCTAGCTATATTTTTAGATTTTTCGATACAGTTTCAATACCAAAATTAATAAATAAACTAAATCATATGGGAATTCGTGGAAAACCGTTAAATCTTATAACTGACTATTTAACCAATAGAACACAAATGATACAGGTGGGCGAACATCGGAGCTCTACAACTGAACGCATAACTTTTGGTGTCCCACAGGGCAGTGTCCTTGCACCGTCCCTTTTTATTGCCTATGTAAACGATATGTGTAATTTGAATTTAGAAAATGGTAATATTATTGCATATGCAGACGACACAGTTTTATTCTTCAAAGGAAAAATTTGGGATGATGTGTACTCAAGTGCAAACAAAGGGCTGAATCAAGTTGCTAAATGGCTTGATAGCAGTCTCCTTTCACTTAACTTGGCTAAGACAAATTATGTTAATTTTAGTATTAGAGCCGATGGGCAACCTCCAAAAAATAAATACAGTATTAAACTTCATACCTGCAATAGCGATAATACTCAAATAACCGATGTTTCATGCAATTGTCAAACTATTAGTTCAGTCACTTCAATTAAATATCTAGGAATTCAAATCAACAATAATTTATATTTTAAAGAACATATTAGCAAACTTTCGTCGCGAATCAGAAAATTCATATTTGTTTTTAAAACATTGAGGTACATTTGTGACCCAAAACAATTAAATTCCATCTACCTGGCTCTGTGTGAGTCCATACTCACCTACTGCATTAAGTGTTGGGGCGGCTGTTGTAAGACCACTCTACTACAACTGGAAAGGGCACAGCGTGTCGTACTAAAAGTCATGTACTTTAAACCCTTCCTATTTCCTACGACACAGTTATATAGCTTATCGGGAACTCTCACTATAAGACAACTGTTTATCCTACAAACGGCTCTAGAACAACATAAACATGCCTACTGCACAGCATCTCTCAGTAATAAGCGACGCAAAGACAGGATATTCACAGCCCCTTTATGCAGAACAACTTTCGCACAAAGATTTATCCCATTTCTTGGACCCTTTATTTATAATAAGCTTGTTAGGGCTATCCCAGATCTTCCTAAACTAACGAAAATAAATTGTAAACTGGCACTTTGCAGCTATCTTAAAACACTAACTTACGATGTCACCGAATCGTTTTTTGATACTTTTGACTACAATATGACTGATAAACCTATAGCATTGGAATTTCACTAACAACATTAACCTTTTATTGTATAGTTCCTAGTATCCTTAACCATCCATCCATTCTCCACACTTTCGTAATATCAGTAATTTAGTATATATTATTGGCACCGATGAACAGTTATCCTCTGAGATACAGTCTCAAACTAGTTCAGAGGGTACGGAACAGTATTTGCTAGAAATAACCTAATGTTAAATTAATGATTTGAATATGAGTGGAGATAACTTTAATAAATAAGCACAAATTGTATATTTTACTAAGTACCTATTTAGTGATATTAGTGTAAATGGGTCTGGGCCGCGTGGGAGTTTTGGGAAGCGGCACCTCTTTGTTTATTCCGCGGCGTTTCGGCGTGGATTGCGCCGGCTGAGGTCGCGGACATATTGCCCGCGACCATGACTGGTGTGGTCCGTGCCGGGGCGTCGGGGGGATGGAGGGGTGTTTTAGCCTTTTCTTTCATTTTTCCTCGTGATTCGGGCCCCTTTGCATTGATATTGCTGTTTTTTTTTCTAGGTTAGGTTAATTTTACTTGTATTAGGTTAATTTCTTTGAATAATTTCTCTGAATAAATAAATAAATTTCAATTTCAAATTTAAAACATTTTTACTTTACATTATTTTGCTTCTACATTTACATTTACTGCCACGTTCGCAAAGCAAGGGCGTAGAACCATGAGATAAAATGGACAATAAAACTCACGGTCACTCTTTTTCATCGCCAGGTTTTTAATAGTACATAACAATTAAACTTTTGTAAGGTGCTACAACTGTTACCTTCTTTGTTACTTGTATATATTTACTGTACATAATACATTCATCATCATCATATCAGCCAAACGACGTCCCCTGCTGGACATAGGCCTCCCCCAAGGTTCTCCACACAGACCGGTCTCGAGCCGCCCGCATCCAACCGCCTCCCGCGATCTTGATGAGATCGTCGGTCCACCTGGCGGGGGGCCTATCTCTGCTGCGTCGTCCGGTACGTGGCCGCCACTCCAGAACCCTTCTGCCCCAACTTCCACTGCCATTTCAGCTTGGCTATCCCGAGAACTATGTTGGCGACTTTGGTTCTACTGCGGATCTCCTCATTTCTGATTTGATCTCGCAGGGAAACTCCAAGCATAGCTATCTCCATCGCCCTCTGAGTAACCTTGAGCCTTCTGATAAGGCCCATAGTGAGCAACCACGTCTCTGATCCGTAAGTCATCACTGGCAACACACACTGGTCAAAGACTTGAGACACTGCGGGATATCGGACGAGAGGATATGTTGTAGCTTCCCGAACGCTGCCCAACCGAGTTGGATTCGACGATTGACCTCCTTCTCGAAGTTGGACCTACCTAATTGGACTACTTGTCCCAGGTAGATATACTTGTCGACAACTTCGAGCGTAGAGTTTCCAACCTGAATAGGAGCAGGTACAACATGGACGTTTGACAAAATTTTCGTCTTGTGCATGTTCATCTTAAGACCTACTTGTTGGGAGACTCTACAGAGGCCATCGAGCATTGTGCCTAGGTCTTCCATGGTCTCAGCCATGACTACGATATCGTCTGTCAATCGAAGGTGGGTGATGTACTCGCCGTTGATGTTGATGCCGAGTCCATTCCAGTCCAAAAGCTTGAAAACATCCTCCAGCGCAGTGTAAACGGTTTCGGGGATATGACATCCCTCTGTCTCACCTCTCGCTGGAGTTGAATAGGTTTCGAACTCTGATCCTGGAAGCGGACTGACATAGTGGCGTTTTCATACAAACACTTCACTACTTCGATATATCAGTAGTAATTCCGGTACCGTTGGAAAGACTATAGCACCGCCCAGGTTTCGATTGAATCGACGGCTTTCTCATAGTCCACAAACACCAAGCATAGAGGCTGGTTATACTCCTCGGACTTCTGTATAACCTGCCGCAGCGTATGTATGTGGTCTATGGTATTATAGCCTTTACGGAAACCGGCTTGTTCGGGAGGCTGGAAGTCGTCTAGCGTGCTCTCGAGACGATTCGTGATGACCCTCGAAAACAGCTTGTAGACGTGGCTCAGAAGTGTGATGGGTCTGTAGTTCTTTAAGAGGGTTTTATCCCCTTTCTTAAAGAAAAGCACCACCACACCTCTATGCCACGCCTGTGGCGTCTTACCCTCGAGAATGACGGAATTAAATAGCTTCCGAAGGGCTTCTGTAGCGGGTGTGCCACCGGCCTTCAGAGGCTCGCTCGTAATTCCGTCATCACCCGGCGCCTTGTTATTTTTGAGCTGTTTGAGAGCCACACTAATCTCGTGCACGCTGACGTCCAGGATATCTACGGTATAGTGTCGGGTCAATCCAACTCTAGGGTTTGACGCTGGAGTACTTGCGGGTTGTCGCGTTGTCGTGTATAGCTGTCCATAGAACCTTTCGATCTCCTCCAAGAGCTCAGGCTTGGACGATATGATTCTGCCATCTTCCGTCTTCAGCTTTGTCAGCTGACTCTGCCCAACAGACAGATCTCTCTGGAACACTTTGGATCCCTTTTTCTGGTCGATGGCCTCACGAACATAAAACATAATAGATTTACTGTACATAAACATAACTATTATCACTCATGTGGCGCACAGACGAGGTGCTGTAGTTGTACTATAAAATACAGCAGTGGTTTACCGTTATTTCCTTGCATAGCACTAGAATTAGTTGAGGATTCACGAATGATGCCCGTTACTTTTTCCTATGATATAATATTTTTTGTTCGTAAAACTTAATAAAAGTACTGACCTGCGAAAGTCAGTAATTAATGTTTATTTACGTAGAATACCTGCTCGCATTAATATTTGTTCGTCGTCATGATTTAATATCTCGAGTACTAGCACTAATCAGTGCTTAAAACTGGCGTTTTATTAGCTGTTTTTTAAATACCTGACGTGGATAACTTGGTAATTTACATTACTGTCGTATCAGTAAACACTGATACGATGTATAGTCCAGTTTAAATAAGAAGTGAAATGTTATGGGCATATTTATGATCACACTGACTTGCTGGTCGAGCGAGCAACTTTCTCATTAAGCTCCAGTGATGTAATTTTGTTACAATAATTTACTTATAAGATCATCTGAAAGAACAAGCCACGTACCCACGTAAAGTACCTTCCATAAACAATCGATTTATCTTCTGATTATGGTTAACAGTGTAAACCAATCATGTATACTTGATAAAGTGAATTTGTTTTCATCATAATTGGCTGTAGACGTCCACAGTTGGACATAGCCATCTACCAAGGCTCTCCACACGGACTTATCTTGTAACACCCGTATTGTCTCGCATCCAATCGTTCCTCGCGTTGGCAACAAGATTGTCAGTCCACCTTGTCCTCTCCTTTTGCGTCGTCTACAATACTGTTTGCTCGTTTGATATCACCACCCTTTGCATATTGTGACATTTGCCTGAATAAGTACTATATTGGGTACTAGGAATCAATCTAAAAATAATATGGGCACTAACTATTTATCATTATCCCAATAAAAAAACATTTATTAAACACAATTTAAGGTGACATAGTCACATAATTTGTTTCGTTAGTTAATGATATTACAATTGTACATTGTACACAAACTAGACCAAAACAGAAAATTACTAAAATTCAATTTCCCAAACAACATGAAACTGAAACTAATTTCACCAAGTGCTACTAATAGGTGTAATTACCTACTGCTACGTAGCTGATACGGTTAACTAGATAACATACATGTACATATACGGTTATTTGAAACTAGATTGCAAATAAAATTACAATACAAAACGTTTTTAAACCTATTAACGAACAAACAATAAGTTTAAAAGCGATAATATAAACAAAAAAGATTATTAAATAAATGTTTCTCAACGAAATTAGTGGTCAGACGCCAGTCATTCTGTTTAAAAGGTATTTAATATCAACATTAATAGGCTTAGAAAGAGTCGCGTAGGTACCCACTCTAAACTTCAGACTTGGATTCGAACCCGATTTCCAATGCATGGCATTTTATTGGTATGTCCACTAGGCTATCGTTGCCTGTAAGTAGTTACCGATAGAGGACAGAAATGACGTATTTTATAGGCCTGTTAATAGGGCAAGGTTGTTATGATAAGATAAGTAATGAACAGCCAACCAGTAGCCAGTACCATCTTCCGCTTTCGTTCATGAAACGCTGTGAACCCTTATCAAAGCGTATTGGATTGTTATCAAAGGCCCCTTTGATAACGCACAATACTCGGCTAGTTTGATGAGCTATTGCACCAGCGATACAACGTAGATTATCAGGGTTATGTCAGTTTAAGTGAGTATCTAACTTAACTGTAATATTCTGGTTTGATTATGAGTCCAACCTCATCATATCAGTTAATTTAACAATAAAGGCAAGAAGTGAGACTTACTATTAAAATTTATTTTATAAATAATGAGGCTCTTTTCTTATCATACTCACGTTGTATTTCAAAGGTGCAATGCGCGTCCATCCGCAAAAACACGCATCGTGAACAATCATTTTTATTGTTAAGTGATGACCCTAAAATGCCATAGGCTCTTTGGCAGACAATTTAAGTATATAATTTATAAAATTTAAATCAAATTCATTAAATTACGAACTTATGAATACTTATATTAATAATTTTATTTATTATGTTGCTTAGGAGTTGTGGACACTATGAAAATTTATATAACTGTCAATATTGCTCATTGTTAAAGTAACTTAAATATAGAAAGTCTAAGTTTCTAAAAGCAAATTGAAAGAAAGTTATAATATTAGGTTGGGGGAAAAGTCTTTTCGCATTATAGTATGTATGAACTTGTAAAAAAATCTCTTTGGCTATACTATTTGTATCTGGCTGGTTTTGGTATCATTGAAAGTTTAAATTTTAAAGAACGGAATTGCAAATTCAAATTAGGAAAATGTGTGATTTTTGGATCTCTGCCTTGTCGCCGAAAATTGCTCAGCCGATTATCACTTGCCAACTAACGTTTCGCAGAGTTTTATTTCGCAGAATAATTATGTGCCAACTTGTGATATAACTTTGTTTTTATTTCCCAACCTCACAGTTGCCAACTTTACGTTTGGTCTTCCTTTTATTGTCGCAATTCTAACCTAACCTAACCAGCCATTGTTTCAGTCGTTTTGCATTGCATATGACGCTTCCCTAGACATCAATTTGAGCATGTTTTATTGGAAAAGATAATTACATTATTAGAACTTCTAACACTTATTTGCATTCAATAGCTAGGTAAACTTCAGAGATTTGCTCTTAGGCGCATTATTACAAAAAGTCTATCGATTTGAGGAAATACGCCCCTAAAAATGCTCGTAAGTCATTGTTACGGCGCATATGGTGAAAAGCACTTACAATAAAAAAGCAATATTGCCTCAACTTGGCCATAATCAGCACTAACTCGCGTTTTATAAGAATACTTAACTTATGATAAAAGGATATGGTAGCCAAGAAATCTCATACTTAAGGATGATATTTATTCCACCAAACAAAGATTTCTTTTATTAGATTATTTACTATATATTATATCTAACAATACATTGGGTTTTTACTTACTTTGTACAAAAGAGACAAGTGTAACCTTTTCTCGCAGATGCGAAGAGAGAACATTTCAATACTTTAACAAATCTTAAGTTGCTCATCGATTTGATATCATAATATAAGAAAATACTTCATAACTAACAATGGCGCAGTACGTTACTTGGGATGATAGACGGATTCCAGCGATATCATTGAAATATCATATACATACGTAAACCCTGAAAATACTGAACCATGTTAACTAACATAAAAACAGAAAAAGAATAAGAGGCAGAACGATACAAAATCGGACTTGACAGCGTGTCATATTTATTTAGCTTCCTCAAGAATAACAGCACTGTTACATGACAAAAAATACGTTTTCTACGTATTTATTTCTTAAGTTTCTACGTAAGTTTTTAAGTACGTTTAATTAACATTTCTTTGTTGATCTTTCAGTATATTTAATTTCAGCAGGCACTAGAAGTATTTACAGTTCACTTTTCGTTTTATAAACATTTGTAAGAAAGAGAATTATGCGGAAAACTGAAGCAATGAGATATTAATACGAACAGTAAGTACTTATTTGTTTGTTGTATTATTTTATTTTTTTGTCACGCGTACTTCCTCGGAAGGATAGACAGAGGTATAATATTAAACCCACATTTCAGTTTATTAATCTTAGGGCCACAAAATAGGGGCGAGCCTATTGCCGTTACCGGGCACATTGCCAGGATCCGTGCTACTACTAAGAATTCTGCAAAACTCAGTAACACTTTTGCCCGATCCGGGACCTCTCGATTAGCAGACGCACACATTATCTACTAGACTACGGAGGCAGTTAAATTATTGTATAAGTTTTCGTTTTCTTTTGACATAGACGGTTTTAATTAATATAGATATTTGAAAATTTGCTAATTATACCGTTTATTTTAAGAAAATTTCTTGACGCGACTTGTGATGTAAGTTAACTGACTGAATTTCAAATAACATCCAATGAATTCATTTTTATCTGACTGAATTGGAAATAATATCCAATCAAATCATTTTTACTCTCGGTTAAATGTGGTCGATAAACCTTTTCTATTACAGGCACATATAATATCCTCCATTTTGTTATTGTCACAGCTCTTATAATAACTCGAATATGCAGAGTATCTATAATCTCATCACCAGCCTTTAATAGTCCACTGCTGGACTAGGCCTCTCCTTTCAAAGGAGGCATTTGGCCTACTATACTACGCTGGCCAAGCGGATTGGTATAAGGTTTGTATCAAGTTTTCCTTGTCTTACAGTGCTGTTCTCTGCATAATATGCTCCCTCTGTCGGCTCTTACGACACCCATGAGATGCTATGGGGTGGTGAAAATTCGTATTTTTAATCCGTCACCATACGGATAATGACTATCTATGACTGAATATCTATAATACATATTATTAATTACTAAATTGTTCCTGTGTCACCCTTAGAAAAATAAGCTATCGAAATGTCGAATCTAGACACGTTCTTGTGTTCAAGCTTAATGCTATCACTTACGTACAGTGATTCAAACTATCAATAATGTTTTAAACCTCATTTAAATGTAAATTCAATTAAGGTTTACGTTTGTAAATTTGTCATTGTGATTATAATTCATGAAACCAATAAACCTCATATTGTCCGCTAAGTTAACTGCATTTTGGAATTCAAAATCATAATTATATTGTTGTATAATAGATTTGTTTTAAATTAGCCACATTATTTACTCATTATACGGCTTGATAGTAAACAACAAAGTACAGTGTAGAAATTAGACTATAAATGTGCTTATTGCTGTGAAATTAGCTTTATTAAAATTATTGAAGCGCTTATTGAAATGCTGTTTTTGTTTCACTGTTCAAACCTTATTTCTATTTTTCGTCAGTATACCTAAATAGGATTCAATACTTATACTTTCGTTGAGTACAGACGTGTTTAAAATAAGTATTAAAATTAACAAATAACTTGCTGAATAAGAATAATAATAATAATAATCCAACCATACGCCCCCTATAATCCAACCATACGTCCGAGTCGACCATCAGACTCACGTAGGGGGCGGACACGCGATACATTATTTACTGGCGCGGCCAACATGGCTCTGGGAACCCATTTACATGGAGATGATGTTAAGAAGTAAACGTTTAGGACCGCTTCCCGGGGGCAATCGCCGGGGCACACCTGGAGCTGACGCTGGGTGTCACAGCATAGGAACCGTCAGCGGAGAGGAGTTGAATAGGCGGGCTCCCTCCGGGTCACCCGAAAATACTACAGCCAATCCGACCCGTGATACAGACAATATTAGTTTAAATTCTTCCATTTCGCTAGCAACAGTAGAACCGTATAGTCCCTCTACGGTATCATATATCCCATCACCGGTGTCTTCCGTGGAACAAAACTCACATGGATCACTGAACACGACTTTAGATGTTACGCGGGAGGTAAATACCTTTTTACCTGCGTCCACTAAAGCCGGTAAACCGAGAGTACGCATGAGATGGCCAACAGAAGTAAATGTTTTCATCATGCGTTCTTACTATTTAGTTACTAAATTAGAATCCGACATGACGTGTTACAGAAAAGCTTTGCATGATTTATTCATTCAAAATTACCCAGAAATTAAAGCAACCGAGCAAAGAATCTCAGACCAAAGACGACTGGTAATTAAGAATAAATATCTCACAGATGAACAACTGAATCAAATAAAAGAAGAAGTCCGACAAGAATTAGAACTGCCACACACTACAGATAATCAGCTAACTTTATCATCTACTACTGCTCATTACTCTATACCAAATACGAACATAGAAGATCAAATAGAAACAAATATTCAAAATAATTCATCTCAATATTCATCTCAATATTCTTCTAATACTCATACCTCACATATATCGACACAAACAACGTCAACACACGATATACTTTTGGAATCCGAGATACCAATGTTACAACAGGAACCTACCTGTGAAGAAAATGTAATTACACTAACAGATAAATTAAGAGCTAAGCTAGTGCAATATAGCGGTATGGACCCTATCATGAGACCAAAACTCCCTAAATTAGGTTACAACAAGCGACTTACCGATTTACTCCATATATTTAATAACAACATACTGAATCGATTTCTTACAGAAAATATACTACTGACTGATATCCACACTTTAATATATTGTACTGCTATAGTAATAACAGAAGAACTAGGTTATAAAATATATACTGCAACTAATAATCCAACAAACAAAAAATATTCTGATCCACCGTGGCAAATTAGACTTCAAAAGGACATCTCACGATTAAGATCAGATATAGGTAGACTTACACAATACATTAGAGGCAATAGATCAAGGAGAATACAAACTATGGTAGATAAAATACTTAAAAACAGCACAGTACACACAAGACACGAAAGTAATAATAAAACACTAGAAGAACACTTAGATACACTTAAGCAAAAGCTGTCACTTAAAGCGCATAGACTTGCAAGGTATAAAAAGGCATTACAACGAAAGCAACAAAATATTCTGTTCAGCACTAATGAAAAGATTTTCTATAGACAATTGAAGACAGGTAAAATAGTTAATAGAGAAAATGGTAACATAGAAACAACTACTACTAAAGAACAAGTAGAAGGATTCTGGTCCGGTATTTGGGAAAAGGATATCACACATAATGTAGAAGCGCCTTGGATATTAGAGGAAGAAAACAGGTGGGGCAACATTGATGAAATGGAGTATTGTAATATAGTAGATACAGATATAAAAATTGTTACCGCAAAACTTCATAACTGGAAGACGCCAGGTGCCGATAACATCCATAACTTTTGGCTTAAGTACTTACACTCACTACACCAGTCAATAGCTAGTTGTTTCAACGAAATCATATTAAAAAAACAACCAATCCCGTCATTTCTAGCAACAGGCATTACCTACATGATCCCGAAAAGTAATAATACTCAAGATCCTTCACAATACCGACCAATCACGTGCCTACCAACTTTGTACAAAATTTTGACAGCAACTATTGCTAATAGAATCACTGCACATATTGAAAATAATAATATAATCGCAGAAGAACAAAAAGGGTGCAGACGGCACCACATGGGTTGTAAGGAACAGCTTATAATAGATGCCACAATACATAGACACGCTAATTCAAAGAAAAGAAACCTGTTCTGCACATACATCGATTACCGCAAAGCATTTGATAGTATTCCACACACTTGGCTTGTAAAAATACTTAGCATTTACAAAATTAACCCCAATTTGATTAACTTCCTAAAAGAGATAATGTCATTCTGGAAAACAAAAATGTACCTGCGTATTAATCAAAATTTTATTACAACTAGAGAAATAAAGATTAGCAAAGGCATATACCAAGGTGACTCCCTCAGCCCATTGTGGTTCTGCCTCGCCCTTAACCCACTATCGTATATGTTAAATAAGCAGAACATCGGATACTGTTTCAATCGCACCTCTAATCCAACATCAATAGCTCATTTGATCTACATGGATGACATCAAACTTTATAGCAGTACAGCAAAAAATATGAAAAAACTTATTGATATTACAGCATTGTTCAGCAAAGATATTAAAATGCAGTTTGGATTAGATAAATGTAAAATTTTAAATGTTAAACAGGGGAAAATAGAGCCGGGAGATTATATAACGCAAGAAGGGGAAATTATAACAGCTATGGAGACAAATGAAGTCTATAAATATCTCGGTTACCAACAGTCTAAACTATTAGATCATACAAGTCTAAAACGAGTACTTACTGAGGAATACAAAAATAGATTAACCTCGATATGTAAGACGCAGCTAACAGGAAAAAGACTAATTAAAGCTATAAATACATATGCAATACCCATGTTAACCTATTCATTTGGTGTAGTAAAATGGTCTCAAACAGACTTAAAAAGCCTTCAAATTAAAACCCGTACTATTTTGACTAAGAATAATTATTTACACCCTAAATCCGCAGTCGAACGAATGACACTTAAACGAATAAGAGGTGGTAGAGGCCTCATAGACATAACTTGGTTGTGGAAAAAGCAATTACTCAATCTTAGGTCATTCTTCCACACTAAAGCCGCCATAAGTAATCTACATAGAATAATTGCTAATAATGACATAAAGTTCACGCCTCTGAATTTAGCAGAAGCAACTGACACTAGCTTAGCCTTAGACATAGCTAGACCACTTTCTGCTACCGTGAACACACTATCCCAAGTTTTTCCGTGGAAGAGAAGGACGGTATCGTCCGCAAACATCAGGTTCCACATGCTGCAATGCTAGATTAAATAAGTCGTTAATATATATTAAAAATAAAGTTGGAGAGAGCGTACTGCCTTGTGGAACTCCGAACGTGCAGACCACACCGTCACTCTCGTATTCGTTTACTCGGACACTCTGATGTCGATGTGTCAGGTAATCCTTAAACCATTCCAAAGGTATGACTCGGATGCCAGCGTTCTCTAACCGGGTAAACAATATGCTTATGGAGACTGTGTCAAAGGCTTTTTGAAGGTCAAGGAAGACTCCAAGATATCTCAAGCCTTGATCCATATGAAGTGTCAAGGATTTTGTTAATCTCAAAACGGCATCTTCAGTGGACTTGCCCTCTCTAAAGCCAAACTGATTATCATTAATGTGATTGTTTTTGTTTAGGTAACTTACTAATCGTTTGTTAACATTTTTTTCTAATACCTTTGATAGAGTTGAGAGGAGAGATATGGGTCTATAATTGGAAGGGTTTCTTTTATCGCCTGACTTGAAGATTTGGCAAACCACAGCCTTTTTAAATATTGCCGGGAACACGCCAGTGACAAGACTAGTATTACATGGTGTGAAAGAGGATTAGCTAGATACAAGATGTTCTGTTTCAGGATGTCCGTATTTATCTTATCCCAACCAGGTGCTTTATGGGACTTTAGACTATACACTGTTTTGGTGACTTCTTACAGTTGGAGAGAATAACATAGAGTCTCTGGGCGATTTATTGGTTCTTGCAAGGCATGCTAACTGTTGTTCGGTTTTATTAATTTTACCTAAACTGTTATGTGCTAGGTTTCCTCCCACCGAGGTAAAGTAATTGTTGACTATGTCGAGAGAATTTGTAGGCGGGTTGCTTAAATTCAGCAGTTCGTGTGGCGTGTCTTTTTTATAGGTTACATATTTATTTTATAATTTTCCAGGTCTGTTTGATGTTCCTTCCGCTCTCACTCAATTTTCCTTGATGGTATTGCTTTTTAAGGTTCTTTATTATTTTATTACATATATTTCTATATACCAGAAATTTTTGTTTTAGGATATCGTTAGTTGGGGCTTTTTTTACTTGTGCGTGTAATCTATCTCTCTTCCTAATCCTGACCTAATAACTTGGCTGTTTTCACTAATAGTTGAAACTAATTCACTAGTCAAACTTTCGTGAAACTTCCCGTTACCAAGTCTTTTGCTGATATGGTAAAGAAAGGTACCAACAATTATATTCAGCCAATTAAATTGAATACCATAGCCATTCATCCTGAAGATAAATTGAAATCAAGTGACGACACAAAATCTCTCGTCCAAAAAATTATCAGTTCTGAGCAGATGAAGCTTCACGTACGCGGCCTACATAAGATAAAAAACGGCGGTGTTATAATCAACACTGACACTAAAGACGATATACAGAAGCTCAAACAGCCAGTGCAGCTCACGAACTCAGGCCTTTAAATCGACGAGCCTCATAAGCGGAAACCAAGGGTGGTAGTTATAGGTGTGCCCACATCAATGCAAGAAAAGGAAGTATTTACTTGCCTGTACCACCAAAATCTAGCCGATGTGTTGCCGAGTTGCAATCTCGAGACCTTTTTCGATTCGGTAAGATTAAGCCACAAGTCGGGCAAGAAAGACGGTGAGACCTGCAACTACATTATAGAGGTGTCTGCAGAAATCAGGAAAGCTCTCATTAATAAAGATAGAGTATTCGTAAACTGGTCTTCATGCCCTGTAAAAGACTTTATATTAGTGACGCGATGTTTTAAGTGCCAGCAATATGGCAATGCCGCTAAGACTTCTCGGGAGGCTACATACATCTGTGGACATTGCGGTGATCGAGGCCACTCTAAGGATTGCGCGTTAAAGGCAGAAGAACCACAGTGTGCTACATGCTTGCACTACAAGAAGCCGAGCAAACATATTACAGGATGCATTGACAGTCCAGCGAAAATAATGGCCGAGAGGAGATACATCAATACCATTGATTATGGAGATACCTAAGTTCTCCGTGTAGAATACACCAAACTCATTTTGATAAGACAATACGTATACTTCATCTACTATTTTATAAAGTTAACACCTCATTAGAATATTGACCTACTAACATAACATTGTTTCATCTTGTTTATAAGTGCACGTAACTATTATATATAACGTTATAAATAAATGCTAAATTGTCTAACACTGACATTATTCGCGATTCTGCTGACCCGCAGTTTTCCAAGTCGATTACAGTTTTGTTTATCATGCACAACACGTAATATATTGATTCTAATATACGATCAATGATTATTAATAGGTACCTAATAATTAGTAACTTAGTTTTATTTATTGATTATATTGTATACTGCCAAATTAGGTAATTATATTGCTGTATTGATAAAATACAAATCAACAAATTTGTTAAGAGGGACCCAACTGCATGTGATACAGTTTTTAACTAGTACAGGAGTCTGGTGTTCTTCCCAATTCTTTGAACACAATTAGCCGTAAGTTTAATATAATATTATAAGAATACTATTTGTATCTGTGTTTTTTGAGAAATAAATGTATTATTATTATTCACTTTATTTATTTACATTTCTCATAGTTAATTTTATATTAATAAACTATATTAAAAAAAAAGTTTAGAAATATAAAAGGGACCACGGAGACCCACCGGTGTCGGGTACAGGGACCAAGTCACCGGTGGTTAGGGCCTCAGAGACAGGAACTTCCTCACGATGCGTGCCGTGTCGAGAAGAACTGCCTTCTGCATCAAGGACTTGATCCAGCTGCCTAGTGCGAGCCTCTTTAGATGTTGATCGAGGCTCTTGGCGATTAGCCCATTCACCGACACGACTATCGGCACAATGATCGCCGAATCCACATCCCACATGTCAACAATCTCGTGAGCTAGGTCCAAATATTTAATCTCCTTCTCTTTGTCTGCCTTCACGAGATTGCCGTCATGCGGTATGGTGATATCGATTATCATTGCGAGTCGCTCTGCTCGGTCTATCACTACAATATCAGGCTTATTGGCTACAATAGTCCTGTCTGTAATGATAGACCGATCCCAGTACAACAATGCACGACCATTCTCGAGAACTGGGTCGGGCACATATCTGTAGTACGGTACCTCTGAACCAACGAGATTATATTTAAGGGCTAGTTGCTGATGGATTATCCTGGCTACTTGGTTGTGTCTGTGCAAATACTGACCGTTGGCAAGACTCGAACAACCGGACACTATATGCCTGAGCGATTCTCCGGGTTGGTGACACGCCCGACATATGTCAACCGTCCCATCCCTCAGAATATACTTCCGGTAGTTGTTTGTCATGACAACTTCGTCCATAATTGCAAAGACAAAACCTTCGGTTTCTCCAAAGAGATCACCGAATCGCAGCCAGGAGATGGAAGCTTTAAAATTTACATTATGATATTGTATGTAATTACCTGCCTGTAATGATGATCCGCGTGCATTTGTTTTCATATCCACACAAAACCCGTGTAAACAATAATTTAACAAGCGAGCTATGGGTATATGATTGATGTAAGATATAGGCAATGTTTACATCACGTGACCACTCTGAGCGAAATACTTGTTTATGTGACGCTCGCTGACGCGCGCCGCTCTCGCAGCGCCACCACCGGCCAACACAAGTAACTAAGTGGTCAGATAAAGTTGTAAACAAATCACTGGCACTTTAAAACGCACAACTAGTAGGTACTAAACAATATCTTTATACCTATTATTTTGTTTACTGTGTATCGAGTTATAGGCAATTTTTATTTTTATTTTTTGTTATTAAACTATTATATATTAGGTTCAATTGTATTGTAATGTTAGATACGTTCGTTACGTCACTTGGGGCAGGCATTGAAAACCAGCAAGTCGTGTCGCGGCTAACGTCGCGAACGACGCAACGCTGAATGCCTGCCTCGTTGTCTCATCGGCGGCGTACAGTTGTAGCACAGTCTCATACACAGTCTAATACCATAGGCGTAGTTGTAGTCTGTAATATTTTTATAATGTGGGTATTGCTACAAAATGTTTGTGAAGTATTTATTATGTACCTACCCTTATTATTGGGTGTATTATTTCTACGTGCCTACCAACTTACTATTAACGGGTTATATTTGTACCTATGTATGTATCTACTTACCCTTGTATGTAACATGACGATTGTACGTTGTTATGATGAGACAATAAAGAAATTACTTTACTTTACTACTTTACTTTACTTTACTTTACATCGGGCCCATGTAAGGCCCGGTAGAATCGTCCATGCAGCTCCTTGCCCCTCCATACTTCTCGTCGGTCCTCAGTACTAAGTACTGCAGGTTTGTGCCAGTTCTCTTTAGCCAGAGCGAGCGGGGTAAGCCCGGTATCAATTCTGACTACATCGCGATGCACATCCACACTCATCTGCAGAAAATAATCTCTGAGGTTGCACACCTCGCGGTTGTGTAGGGTCTTAGCACATAAAAAGCCTCGACCCCCACATTTCCGCGGGATGTACAGCCTCATTACCGATGAGCGTGGATGATGCATACGAGATGCAGTCAGCATTGAACGGACTTTCCTATCCAGGGCATCTAGTTCAGTCTGGGTCCACCTGAGTATGCCGAAGGAATACGTTAGGACTGGCATGGCCCACCCGTTGCAGGCCCGCACCTTGTTGCCGCCTGATAAAAGACTGTTAAGAACTTTTCTCAGGCGGCCAAAGAACCGAGCCTGCAACGTCTGTTTCATGTCAGTCTCAGAAATATTCAATGACTGCGACATACCCAGGTATTTGTAAGTCTCAGTTGGGGAAAGGGATCTAAGTTGTATGGAATCTGAGAGTTGTATCCCTGCAGATTCCATAATCCTGCCTCTCTTCACATGCATGACCGCACATTTATCCACACCAAATTCCATCCTGATTGAATTACTAAAGGTTTCGGTTACCTTAAGTAATGCAGTCAGTTGGAATTTGTTGGGAGCAAATAATTTCAGGTTATCCATGAAAAGGAGGTGAGATGTAACATGACCTCCTCTCCTCAACTGATAGCCTAGCCCTGAAGCCTCTAATAAGGTACTTAGGGGGTTCAGGGCCAGGCAAAACCACAGAGGACTCAGGCTGTCGCCCTGGAATATACCTCGCTCGATCATTATGGGAGCGTCGCAACCCAAGGTCGATCGACACCCTGGATAGCGCAATACGGTCCTCCATTGCCTCATACACGCCCTTAAGAAGGTGCATAGAGTTGTATCTACTTCGTACAACTCTAGCACCCTCAAAAGCCACGCATGAGGCACGGAGTCGTATGCCTTTTTGTAATCTATCCAGCATGTCGATAGATTCTTGTGGTTACGGCGCACCTGTTGGCTAATGGCCATGTCTATCAGAAGGAGCTCTTTAGTACCACGAGCCACACTCTTACATCCATTTTGAGAAACAGATAAAATTGAATTATCAAATATATGTTTAGATAATTTCGTTCTCAAAATGGATGTAAGAAGTTTATATAAAGTTGGTAAGCACGTAATTGGCCTATAATTCCTGGGGTCCGTGTTACTACCAGACTTATAAAGTAGGTGTGTAACGCCGGATGTTAAAAAATCAGGCAGCGACCCTGATTCCAATGATGCCTGAAATTGAGATGCTAAGCAAGCATGCGAACTTCGGAGCCATTTAAGCCAAAAATTGTGCAGTCTGTCCGGTCCCGCTGACTTCCAATTTTGTAACGGACGGACTGCACTGGCTATGTCGTCAATTGTTATATATATTGGCTCCATAGATGGAATTCGTTCACATGCTCGCTCAACATCCCCAATCCAATCACCCTCTTCATGGTTGACGGGCATCGACCAGATACTGCGCCAAAAAGTAACAGTGGCATCATCATCTGGTCGACACCCATCACCATTACTGGCCGAAGAATCAGGGTGCTCCCATCCCCGGTACACACACTTTTTGTCTCTCTGGAATGTGCGATTCAGGCAATATCGATCCACTCTTTTTTTATATCGCCGAATACGGTTTGCCCATGCATACAGCTTTTGTTTTAGGAAGTCGATGCGCTTTGTAACTCGAGACAAATAATCTTGGGAACTGATACCAGTTCCCGCGAAGGCCCGAGTCACAAAGCGCATCACTCTCGGTCGTGTATTGCCGGCTCTAAAGGAGGACAGCTTGCCAATGAATGCCCTGGTCTCAGCGATACGACGTTCAATCCTGCATTGCCATGCTGGCACCATAACTGACCGTCGAGTAGCGGTATTATTTACAGGAAATTTAACTCCTGCTACTCGACATGCCGTAACAGCCGCACAATACAGGATTGACTGTGTATCGCTGAGATTTTCACTATTGTCAAAATATATTGACAATAGTGAATCCAAGGCACTCACTAGCGCTATGTTTTTCTTATGCATGGGCAACCGAGGCAAACGAGGCCGAATACTTGGATTCATGGATCGGTATTCCCCAATAGCACATTCCAAAGTGCTCCTTAATTGATCATTATACTGGGTACTTACATGAGAAGTCTCGTCATCTACCTCTTCATGGACGACATTAAGATGTTGCTGATCAGCAATCACTGTCCCAGTTTGCGATGAAGAAGTGATGGGGAGACCTCTCCGTACGTCAGAGCGAAGTCTCTCAAGCACGGTATCATCCAACAGATGACACCGCTGGATGGCCCGCACTTGATCCGATAGCCGTTGTGTTGACACGTTGACAGCTGGTTCAAGCGCTTGAAACAAAGGCAGCATCCGATCACGGTACGCACTGAGGTTAGTTCCTCCCTCTGTGGCCACAAAATATGCCCGCAAGACGTTTTCATTCATCGAACTCGTCCATCTCATGCGGTGCACATCACCACCGGTAGCGGGGGCCCTGTTCGAAACCGGTGGGTCTCGGGGTCCCAAGCGTGTCGGTGGCCGGCCTTTCCCTTGCCGACGTACAGGTGGTGGTGACGTCGGCGGCGAGAACTACTCGTCGCTCGACGAGCTCGACGCCTCTGCAATTGCCGACAACGCTGATGCAGGTGCCGGCGGCGGCTGCGAGGCGGAGCTGAGCGACGAGTCCGGGGGTGTAATGCGTGCTGCTGCGGCTGCCCTGGCTCTAGTCAACATAATTGTCTAGATATTTTCCTTTCTTTCAGATTAAATTCATATTTTGATGATTTTCGTTTGACAGTTGTCATCTTTGATTTCTTATATGGTTTGTAAAGGTTTCGTTCCGTAAAAATGATATTTCATAAAATATATTCTCCTTGTTGTTGTTATTTTCTATAATATATAATATACTGAGCTATAAGAGTAATATTAAAATTGAATTAAAAATATCCAAGAAAATTTTCATGTTGAAGTTTTGCAGTGTTGCCAGGTTATTATTATTATTATTATATAGAAAAAGAGCCACGAGCAAAACAAAACATTGTTTAAATTTTATAAAATTCATTCCAGCAGCAATTTATCATCATCAGCATCATCAGAATACCGTAGGCCACTGCTGGACCTTAGGACATAGACTTCTCCAATGGCATGCCACTGACCCCAATTTTTGGCTCTTGGTGTCCAGCTGCAATTTATCAACAGAATCAAACAAAATTGTATGAATAAAAAACTTAACATAAATATGCATAGTATCTTCTTGGGTTTACGCGAATGTTACACATTGAAATTAAACTACAGTTTACGGATTTTATCGCGTTGTATTGGTTTCACTAAGTTATTACATTTGAAACTTTACTAAAGATCTAGAAACTATATTTTTAATTTATTACTAGCCGACGTTTCGAATTCTTTACAGAATTCATGTTCACGGCAGACTGAGGTGATATTTGTCTTTTTCTTGAATGTATAAGTTATCTCAAAGTACCCGAACATTTTACTAGAAGGAAGCTGACAGAAAACAACATGCCTGAGGAATATGCAGAAATACTCAAACACCGCCTGACAACGGGCTATCTGTTATGGGACAAGAAATACTACATACAAGTAGACGGTGTAGCAATGGGCTCTCCAATATCGCCTGTTGTCGCTGACATCTTCATGGAGGACTTCGAGGCGCGAGCCCTGCAGACTGCCACCATCACACCGAGGTTCTACAAGCGGTATGTAGATGAGACTTTCACAATTTTACCAACAGATAGAGTTAATGCTTTCCTAAACCATCTTAATTCTATTAATAACCAAATACAATTCACAATGGAATTAGAGGCAAACAAGTCTTTAGCTTTCTTAGATGTACTTGTCATCAGGAATAAAAACAACTCCTTAAGCCATACTGTGTATAGGAAAAAGACCCATACAAATAGGTGCTTAAACGGTGAATCTCACCACCATCCTAAACAGTTAGCTACTGTAGGAATGTTTCTGTTTCAGAGAGCCCGCGGGATCTGTGACAAGAAACACCTGGACGCTGAGCTTCAACAAGCTCCGACCGCCGCGCCACTGTCACAGATCCCAGAAGAAAGAAAAACCAGCCACAGTAGAAAGACAACCTGCTGTCCTCCCATACATCAAGGGCGTGACCGACAAAATTGGCTACATCTTGAAGCGAGCTTCTATCAAAACTTACTACAAGCCGCCAACGAAGATCAGTCAATTATTACCATCTGTCAAGTGTCAGTTACCCTTGCAAGAGGCCGGTGTCTACAAAATTGACTGTGAATGTGGGCTCTCGTACATTGGACAAACCAAGAGAAGCATAGGCATTCGACTCAAAGAACATATAGCTGACATAAAACATAAACGCTCAACAAAGTCTGCTGTGTGTGAACATGTGGAACAAGGACCCAACCACTACCTGCGATTTGATGAACCACAGATACTCGCAAAAGAACATCGTTTTCTTCCAAGGATGATACGAGAGGCTATTGATATTAAAAGACACCCTAATTTCAATAGATAGATGGTTGGAATGTTCCTCCAGCTTGGGACCCTGTGATAAGGCTAATGAAACCCAAGAAGGACAAAGTCACCAGAAGACCTAAGGACACTGTGAGCTCATTCTGCGTAAATAGTAACACCAGTAGTTGAAAAATGTTCGGGTACTTTGAGATAACTTATACATTCAAGAAAAAGACAAATATCACCTCAGTCTGCCGTGAACATGAATTCTGTAAAGAATTCGAAACGTCGGCTAGTAATAAATTAAAAATATAGTTTTTACATCTTTAGTAAAGTTTCAAATGTAATAACTTAGTGAAACCAATACAACGCGATAAAATCCGTAAACTGTAGTTTAATTTCAATAAATATGCAATCACAAACGGTTTATAAAAAAAATGTTTAAAAATACATGTATTTCTTGTAAGTAATGTAAGTGATGTTCATTAATATAATATAATTATATATATAAGTATCTAAGTGTATAATATTCTCAATCAGGCCTAATTATCTTTATGTTGGTTTTAAGATAGTTAAATAACTTAATTTAGTTCATATTTGAAATGTTCACTGAATTTTATGAAAATACTTAAACAGAATCTCACCTCAAGCTTTCGCTTTCTTACATTACATAAATTACCTGAAGAAAACAACTTACTCAACGGAATTCTATTGAATAAGTTGGTTCATTGTGTACAATATCATTTGTCGTGAAGAGAATTTAAATAGTTGCTCATTTCTTGTTTACGCTCTAATAATGAAAATTTGCTTTGGTGAGCTAGATATATATCGAATAATTATTATTTTTATATAAATATTCTTTGATATAGATATAATAGGTCCGGTTCCAAGAGGGAAAATATAGAGATATATGGAAGAATAGTGGGGAGGCCTTTGCCTTGCAGAGTGACGTCGACGTGCTGAATGTTCAGCAAACTGTCACTTGAAGCGTTTACTGAACTGTCGGTCGTTTCATTCGGTTGGCATGACGCAAGAAACGCGCCGAACAATCTGCATTATGTGCCGGCGGCGGCTAATATTCGGTCCCGTAACGTTTGGTGCGATGTGACGCTCGACGGAATGTTCGGCATCATGCCGGTCGTGACGTTATTTCCGAATTTAAAAAACACTACGATCATATTCAACCGAACGTTCCATGCGGTAGGTGACGTAGATGTTTCAGGATACTAATTAATTAGTTCAATACGAAGTATTGGTTTTAACCTACAAATGCCACTATTGTGCGCGGTCTGCGCACTATAACTAACAAAGAAGTACACGTAGACAACTCATTCATACAAACTAACGGAGATTGTGGCTACGTGGTAATTAGTAATTATGCCTTGACGCAACTTGTCAACAAAAAATAGATGACTGACTAAAGGCAAAGAGCTCAGATATTTACAAAGAGGCGCATTTCCTATGGGCGCTTTGAAGACAAACTTTCTGTGACCCGCTTGGTGGCGTGGCAGTCGCGCTGTGACAGCTGTCTCTACAAAAGCAACAGAAACGAACGTTCCTCCTGTGTATCTTAACTACGATAGCAAGAGAGACGGAGAACGACTCTAGCTCCGCCAACGGCACCAACTACGAACTAAACTGGAGACAGTCCCCACTTGGAATCGGCACACGAGATCCTTAAGAACTGCGCTTCTATGTAAATCTGTATTCATTGCTAAAGGTTTGATATTCAACATGGGTAAAAACTTTTTTTAGCTAGGTACTTGGATTATGGTAATTTAAGCTGTGAGCTGATATTTTATAGAACAATAAAAAGTATTATATACACTTACTCTGTACTCTCACAACTTTGTATCTTATTTATAAACGTTAATGTTTACCCTGTTATTTTAAATTAATTGTGTACTGCAATAATTAAAATTCAAATAAAAGGTAAATTTAAATTCTATTTTGCTTATCCAACTTGATAAAGCTGACTATTAGAGAAAGTTTTCAACCAGCTAAATATCTTTAACCCTGTGTTAAAGTTACTTAAGCTATTCAAGTTACAATTCATTGTAAAAGTTTATATCAACTATTTAATTATATGCAAATGGCTGATGTAATTTGAAAACTTTGTTATTTTCACCATTTGTGTGTTATGACTTACATATTGCAAGGTATATATGTATTAGTATTTTTGCGAAATAAACGTATAAATTGTGAAATAAAATGATATTTAAATTCATAACAGAGACTGCTGTTCTCTATGACTGCGAAAAGGATTGGGTTTACGTGTGAAAAAAAGGACAACTAATAAAATGAACAAAATACCACTTTGCGATGTATATGTTTTTTTAAATAATTAATCTAAAATTTTGAAAGAAATGCAAACGTTCATAGCCATTTTAACATAACGTGCAATAGCGTAATTCTTGTACAAAATTTGCTAAAGTAAGTAAACATTTAAATAATTTGGTTTGGAATTGTAATCTATGGAGCGTTTTGGCTTTGGTAATAAATGCCGCGAAATTATTTAGATAGTTGTTAAAACAAACCAAGAGAGATTCTCCCGCAGCCTCTTCGTGGCAACGCTCATTTTCAAGGATAATTCACGACCAACAGATAAAATGAATAACTTATTTTAGGTTAGGAAAATACGAATTTTGGACCGAAATTTGGCCTTAAAATTAAAAGGGTTAATATTTTTCAGAAGTATTGATTGATTGCTTTTCAGCAAACGTTTGGGTACTTTTAATAAGATTGCATTGAAATGGTTCTTTAAAATTATTCTGAACTAGCTTATGTATCGATTCTATAGAGCTTGTTCGTTTTGCGTTTTTACGGAAATTCAATCTAAGTACATAAAAAATGTAGCATTAAGTAATCGTAAGCTACAAAATGTTTAATTGCAGTAAAGATGTGTAAGAATGTAATATGCAGTAATCTTGTAAATTACATGACCTGTAAAAGTCTGTACTCACATATAGATTTACTAGATTGAACCAAAAATACGAGTCAATTGTTGTTGTCGAGATAGAAGAAAATAACATAGGTGGGAAACACAGAGACGAGCAAATCTATAATACTATTATTGTTTCATAATATTGAAATTAGCACAATATTTATTCTTATTATATTATAACAATCTTTATTTTAACGCATGAATGTCATTTGAATATTAGTATATACGTTCAAAAGTCTTATGTATATATCGTTATATTATTGTTATTACTGACTTAGGCAGCGATAGCCGAGTGGATATACCAACAGACTGCCATGCAGAGGGTATCAGGTTCGAATCCACGGCGCGCACCAATGACTTTTCGGAGTTTTGTGCGTATTGAATTGTTAATTATCGCTTGTCCTGTGCAACGGAAAGCACGTTAAGCCGTCGGTCCCGGTTGTGATGAAGATCTTTGACAGTCGTTACAGGGCGTCAGTACCTTCTAAATAAACTGACACTAGTCTAAACCATGGAATATCGTTATCCCTTCGGGTTGCGGAGGTCAGACAGGCAGTCGCTCCGTGGAAAAGCTAATATTCAGCTAAATCCGGTTAGACTAGAAAGCGGACCCCAGACTGAAACTGGGATAACGCTAAGAGAAAGAAGACTGACTTAGACTGCCTCCGTGGTCCAGAGGATAGCGTATGCGACTGCTGATCGGAGGTCCCGGGTTCGGTATTCGAAATCTAGAGTAATTAGAACGCTAGAACTCAAAGCTGTACTTTAATGTGTCCGTCGTGCAATTAGGGCTTCCTGTGTTATTTATGAGCTACTGCCCGCCGCTTCGCACGCGTTATTTTTGGGGTAACACAAATCTAATTTCAGTCTCAAGTTGTGTGAAGGCAACTCTATAGGGTACAAAGTAACTCAGTCAGTATCCATGACTATACATCTACTGAAAGGTAAATAATAACATCACCTTGGATAGAATCAAATGTCAAAGCCATGTTCTAATACATGTCCAATATATATCTATAAACATTTTCGCATTTATAATATTAGTAGGTAGGGAAAATCGTTTCAGCCGTTTTAGCGTAGTATATAATTTATTAGTTTATATATGCGAACAATTAATCAGCGTGCACAATGACACTATATATGATGTGACAGTACTGACCAAGGAGCAAATATATACTTGCTCCTTGGTACTGACAGATATGCGATGGCACATGCGCAGCACTCAATTATTTATTAGCGCATGCGTTCTTACTTCCAAGAGGTAAATTTGTGCCGTACAAACTTCTACCCTCCCTACAATCCCTCCCAGTTTAATTTTTGCAACTTATGGTTGCCTATGTCCGTCTCCATGGTTCAATATATCTCTATATTTAATTTCAACAAAATCGGTTCAGCCGTTTTACAACCACACGTACGTTGAACATACATACATACAAACATACATACACACTTTCGAATTTATAATATTAGTAGGGATCGGTTTATTTCTATTTCATTATCTATCAGTAGTTAGTATTTGACATAAATATGTTGTATAACTATAATCTATTTACTTAGAGTGATGTTTTCTGCATAAATACATGAATAAGTACTTAATTGTTTAACAAGAATTTAAAAAAAAATCTGAAAAGCTCACAATCTTAGTATTGAAAACATAATATCTTGTATATAAATATGCATACATTTTAGTGACTAAGTATACAGGTTTATTTGTAAAACACCGTTAACCGCTCAGGACTATGTTACTAACATCATAATCAACAACTTTTGTTCTATGACTTTTAAAAATTCTCATATTTTAGTTCATCAGATTTGCATACAGAAATAACAATATTTAAATTGAACGCTCTAAATGTTGCAAAATCTATGCGATAGAACAATATGGGGTGCGGGTGGCGGGCGGCGGGGCACGCAGGCGTAAGTAGGTACAGTAAAATACACGAGTTGAAATGTGTTAGATAGGGCAACGAAATCTTGAAGGTTTGTTTTTGGTAAATGTGTTGTGTTTTGTAAAAAGTCATAGAACAAAAGTTGTTGATTATGATGTTAGTAACTTAGTCCTGAGAGGATAACGGTGTTTTACAAATAACCTTGTATAATGATGAGTCCTGTATATCCCATTGCTGGACACGGGCCTCTTCCCCTGAGCCTGAGTCTGTGGCAGTCCACTACGCTGGCCAGTGCGGCGTGACAGACTTTTCTCATGACATGTCTTTCCAGAACATTATGCAGAACTCTCAGACATGCAGGTTTCCTACTATGTTTTTTTTTCACCGTTAACTAAAACGGTAATTAAAAATTATTCTAATCCTAATCACCTACTCTAATCCGCCATCAAATGCACTGATCTTTATTTTCTCTACTCTAATGATCGACAACTTAAAGTTTGACATTAGCCTTCTAAGGCCTACTCTTCTATCGGCAAAGCTAGTGGAATATATCATCATATCAGCCAAACGATGTCCACTGCTGGATATAGGCCTCCCCCAAGGTTCTCCACACAGACCGGTCTTGAGCCGCCCGCATCCAACCGCCTCCCGCGATCTTGACGAGATCGTCGGTCCACCTTGCTGCTAACTCTGCTGCGTCGTCCGGTACGTAACCGCTACTCTAGAACCTTTCTGCCCCAACGGCCATTGCTTCTTCGAGCTATGTGCCCTGCCCACTGCCACTTCAGCTTGGCTATCCGGAGAGCTATGTCGGCAACTTTGGTTCTACTGCGGAACCGCAGTGGAATATATATTTACATAATAATTAAGAATGTTAATGTTGTTAATTTATTGATGTCAAGGAAAACGCTACGTGCCAGTACGGTATTTTTGGGCTTACATACCATAGTGGAAATACACAATAGTATTTAATTGCAGTGGCTATGATAATTAAATACTTAAATACTTTATTTATACACACACAAGAATACAATAACTTTGAAAATCCATATTGTCGGTACAAACATACATATGTTAAAGTTTACAATCATTTTGTGGTTCACTGGTACCCAAGCTAAGATTGAACTTGTGTTAAGGGTACTAGAAATGAGGTATCAGTGTAATTTGTTCTTATTTTATGCTGCTTTGTTTTTAATAAGCGGCAAACGAGCAGGTGGATCACCTGATGGTAAGAGATTATCACTGCTCATGGACACAAGCAACACCAGAAGAGTCACAAGTGCGTTGCCACCGTTCGGGTTGCGAAGATAAATAGAAGGAGGAGCAGGATGAGGGAGAAAGAATAGGGAGAAGGAAGGCAGGAAAAGGGCTACTAGCACTGTCACTCACCAAACGAAATAGGTACCATTACTTTCGTAATGTAAATTTTCTCTGAGAGGAAGGTATTTAGAACTTTCCAGCCCATTCATGCTAAAATCAGCAAAGCTCTACTACCTATAAAAGTGGTGTCTTATAATCCCACTACTAGGATTGCAAAATATATACAAGTTCATGTCAGCAAGAGCTGACATACATTCAAGGACGATGTATTTACAGCTTTACAGACCTAAAGTCGTTTAACCACCGAAGGTATATGGTTTGACAAAAAATATAAACAAGTATCATCATCAGCCGTTAACAGTCCACTGCTGGACTAGGCCTCTCCTTGAAAGGACTAATTGGCATAATATACCACGCTGGCCAAACGGCTTGTATAGGGTTTTTAAGTTTTCCTTCTCTTAGAGTGATGTTTTCTGCATAACATGCTCCCTCTGTCGGCTCTTACGACACCCATGGGATGATATTATGGAGTGGCGACATTCCGTATTCTTAATCCGTCACCACACGGACCACACTATAAACAAGTATATTACTATTTAATTGTATTACCTGCTACAAAGAAGATACAAATCGCTACTTCAAAAGATTTTGTTTTACATTTTGACTTAAACGCAATAATTTGTATTTCAATCATTATTTTCCTTTGTGAACGAATTGAATTTCCTTTGTGAGATTAACATCACAGAAAGGAATAATTCACACGGAGTAATTCATCAAATTGTCTGTTGCCAACAATGAATTTGGATTCTGACATTTATTTTCTTATTCCCAGTGAGTACGGATACATTTTGCGATGATTGTTAGGATGAATAAAAAATGAGTAGGTATTTATTTGACGTGCTGGAGGCGATTCGAGAGATAAAATTGGAAACAAAAAGTGAATGACCATTAATTCCTTTAAATATTCTGTTACTTTTTATACAATCGCTGACGTGTAATCCGAAGGCACTATATCTACATCAGTAGATAGTATATTTGCACTTAGATACCATTTCATTCTACACAATGGGCATTGAATTTGTGACGTCGAATCGAGCGATGCACACTACAGCGCTGCCCCAACTATTCGACGCACATATCCACGCACGCCGTCGTGTATATATTCAGGTCCGACGTGAACAGCGGCCCCTTTCCGCTGAAGATAAGTGCTGCTTCTGTCCCGTGGCACCGAAGCCTCGTCAGCCTGCCTGCCTACCCTGCCCTGAGTCTTAGCTCTTACCTCTAGCTACCGGGTTTATATTGTGTAACGATTTCTAGTAAATATATTTTGTAACGAACAATAACTATTTAATTTATCTCTCCAGTACACTTACCTACTAGGTACTCATTAGGTATAGGTACCCACATCACACTAATGAACGTTACAAATTCAATACAGACAGTCAAAGGACACGCGGTGTAACTTTTAAAGCGGCACACGCGTCCGTGCGTAAAGCCACGTACCGTTGGTAATGTGCTTAAAGATAGTATCTCACCTAGAATATATGTCATGCCCATATTGTTCGGACTGATCCCAGCCGCCACTTTTCGTCATAGAACAGCAATTCGATCTCCACCTTTAAGATAGTAGACAGGCCACAACTGCACGTTTTATTAAAAAAACCTACCTCTTACAACAAAATTGTCAACTTCGGTATTTTCGGACCAATACGACCTTCAAAATTCAAGAAAAGATCGACCTCTTTGTTAGAAAGCTGGCAAAGCACTAGCGTCTCCTCCGGTGTTGCGGTTGTCCATGGGCGGAGATAATCGCTTAACATCAGGCGATCCGTCTACTCGTCAGCTTCCTAAATAATAAATAATAAAAAAGATACTACCCCTAAAATAAATACATTTTATGGTCCATTAAAAGTTCTTTAAGAGCTTTAATATTTTTATTCATTCCTGTCAAAATGTCAAAAAACAGAGGTGAAACAACCAACATTACAAACTGATTTCTTTAATGGCTGTCCGCATTTTCTCTTAAGTGACGAACGACTTAACAAAGTAAATATTTCTTTATTTAAATGTTATTCTCGTTCACTTTTTACGAGAGGATTTCTCAAAAATGTTTTGCAATTTATCCAAACCTTCATATTTCACAGAATTTCCTTGGCTTAAGGGACATTATTTTATGGGTACCTATATACAAACAATTTGTCGAAAACCGTATTGACTGTATGTAGTGTTCTAAGCGACCACCTCGCCGTTCAGTACTGCGCTGAATGATGTATATTCGATACCCACAAGATATAACAATAAGGCTGAACCACAAATTATAATAATAAATAATAACCCCTCTGGAGCAGTCGTTATCTCATCATGAGACTAAAGCAATATCAGAGGGCAGAGTAACAGCTTTCAAACATCAGCGGGTGCGGGGGACAGTTCTGTCTGTCCCTCGCAGTCGGGTGCGGTCGCAGAAGGAGAGGCGTGTCGGTGTTGCGTTGCCGCGCGCCTTATCTCCCGCGACCAAATGGGGGCGCACCATCGTTGCGTCGCGGTGGGGCCGCAGAGGAAGAGGAGATGCGGTGTTGCGTTGCACTCCTCCCTATCCTCTGCGGCCGCTGAGTGTTTTGGCAGCGGAGCCCACCACCTTCATCCGCCGCCAAGGGGGTTTCGTTCGGGGCCCGCCTAACCATCTGGCGGGCCATTACCCGTCGGGGGGTAGCGAGGAATGCTTCGGTGAAACCTTACCCTCCGGGTACATGAGGAGCACGGATTGGTTTTTAGTCAGTAAGAGTCTGACAGTCCCCTTCATCCTTCCCCCCCAGGGCGGAGGGATTCCATGAGGATTTTCCAACCCGACACCAAAAAAAAAAGCTTTCAAACATCACCTTCATCTTGTGGTATAAACAAAAATTGTATTACAGGATGAATAGAAAGCTTACAAACCGCAGGGCAGCTTTGTGGCGAGCTAAATGTGTGTGGCGACACTGCAGTCCCGAATGCTTCAGAGAGATGGTCAGGGCCTCGTCTCCGGCTTGCCTTTGTTGACTGGTTGGAATGGATTTTCAAGAGCGCCCGCAGGACTGTCAACTCTGGTTTGCCTTGGTCGGCCGGTCAGAGGGGAAGCCGCAAGACCTACTAGCTCGGGGGTGGAAGTGTCATTCTCAAGGGCGTAACTACTGGGAAATCCGCTCGGGGTCTGCCTTGTCATGAGACCCGCGGCGAAACCGGTGTTGCACCGCTCGACACCCCTAGTCACTCGCACCGGTGTTGCCCTTTGGCTACCTTTATGACAGACTTTGATTGCCTTGGTGTCTATTAAGAGAGGGCCCATCCAGTGAGTTGGCGAGTCACCACCTGCCTCGCAGACGGATGCTATAGGAGAATCAGGCAGGTGCCGTCTGTAATCCATAGCTTTTATTATAACGGTCCATTAAACACCTCATAACCCCCAACCTCATAACCTAATTCTAGTAGATTCCACATTAAAGCAATAGTGCGGCTAATCCATGGTTCCGCTGCATGTGTCCCATCAGAACTTAGATTAAAACTTTCTACGGGCCTGCGCGTTGGACCTGTGTCTCCATGTAAGCCTCCCAAAGGGCCGGGTATGGTTTTAGCGCAAAAGTTAGAATAAAACCCGTGATAAAGATAAAAGTAAAAATAAAAATTTATTCATTTTCTTTCATTACAAAAATATTCATACATTTCTTAAAAAGTAATTTAGGTAAAATTATTGAGCGGGATAGTAGTCTTTTTATAGAAAGAAGAAAAATTTATGTGGCTTCTGTAATTTAAACTTTTGATTTGACATCAAAAATGTTCTGTCCGTGTACCTACACAAAGAATCTCACCTACCTTCATTAATTTCCCTAGTCTTAACGTCAAATCATTCTTGAACGTTGATCTATAATTATCAATTAAGTTTCCGATACGAAAACAGCGTTTATTTTGCAGTTAAAAGAAAGCATTATTTAAACAGGTGAGCCGCAGTATGCAGAAAGTGAACCTGAATTAAATTTGAAGTATTTGGGTCATTTATCTACTTTACTGAAACCATATTTCGGTGAATTGCGGCTACAATAACCAACATTTCCGAATGCGCTTCGTATGTTTTACTGTGTTTTGTTTAAAAATTCGTTTTTATTCGCAGGCTTCTGGATAATGCCGTATATTACTTTCCTCAAATTAATGGCATTTAGGCAACACAAACAAAAATGATCTGTGCACAATTCAACAAAGAAATTTTGGTAATCGAACAACATGCTTCGTATCATTTAGTGGAGAGGTGCGAGGCCCCAGTCCTGAATGCAGCAATGACTGACCGTACGATGTATATGACAGTTTTACATAACTAACTATTAGGGTAGTTTCCAGGGTCAAAATAATTACATTTTATTTAGTCCATATTTTAGATTATAAAAAAATATTGGACACGTATTTTTTCTTTTTTCGATTAAATAAAAAATAACAAAGATATAGCCCATTTAAGTTACGTGTGACGTCATCTAGTGCTAAAAAATGCAGCACGGCGTGACGTTACACGTTACTTTAATGAGCTATATCTTGGTCATTTTTCGTTTAATTTACAAATAAAAAATACGTAATGCTTATTTTTGAATAATCAAGGACGGACTTATAATTTTTTTTTTGTCAACTAGCCTATTATTTGATTCCATAAAAGACGTCGCCAGAGGTTCCATCCGCGTGAATACACTTAAAATCACAATCATGTGATTTTAATGAATGAAATCGTGCAAAAATCTGTTCGGTCCTTTTTGAGTTTTTGAGGTCTTACAGATGGAAACGATTAGAAGCAGAATCATCGATCATTGTACCTACATTATTACAGAGATAAATATTATATCATTAAAATTTAATGTCGTCTTAACTGACGAATTTCACAATATTGCGGTTCGTGAAATTGACTAGAAGTATAAATACTTTAGGCTTAAAATATAGTGTGTAAATTAAGTCCATATTCAATTATCATAATTCTTCAATTAAAAAGTAGTGTACTACTTTTTGTAATTAACTAGTAGTTATTATTATTAACAAAATAAATTAGTATTTTTTACTCGATAGACACAAACAGGGCTTAACATTCTACTGAAACATAATAATATGTTAGTGATGTCGTCGACGTTCTGGCAAGTTCTGGCTTGTCCTAGAAGAAAATTTCTCAAAGTTATCATGTGGCTCCCCAATTTAGCTTATACAAAGTTTGATACATTCTTATTACAGACCCTTTATATATTTTGGTTTTATATTAATATGAAGATGATAAAATATTATAGTAATTAGTATTGTAAGGCTACACTGGGCTCACGCATTCCTCGAGCGTGCACTCGGCGGGCTTTTGACGTACGCCCGCATTCAATTTACTACAGAGACAAAACCGAGCGCACGTAGGGCTGTCATCAGTGAGAATAAGTATTGCGTAATATCATCGTAATATCATCTTAATTTGAAATACATATCACTAAAACCTCTAAGGGCAAACTGCATGAAAATAATGAAACAGTGGCTTCCTCTTCACGCTGTTCATTAAAGTTCATATTAGACGTAATCAGCTCCTCGACGGCAAGCTGAGGCCAACTTGTATAAACTTGTATAAGCAATTATTAGTTCTACCGCATTATACAGCTACGGGCTGATACGAAAAAGAAACGTGCGGAGATCATATTAATACCATCTGACAAGTACTCGCACTGGGCACATTATTAGTTCCAGTTGATATTATGGTGCAGTAATACAGAAGCATTTTTGGTTATTCGTTTGTCATGAGGCAGATACCGCGTGCGTCGACGACGCGGCTCATTCATTACAGTAACAATACGAAGGATGTGCATGTTGAGCCAACGATGTGGTGTACTCGTTGTGTGGCGAACTGTGCGTGCATTTTAAATATTTCAGCTTAAAAAACAAAATATATTTTTTATAAACAAAAGCCATACATTACATATACACACGCGGTATTTGGTTTTATATAAAAACTACATTTTATTGTACAACAAAATCACGTTTTGGGAGAAAATTTTGTCATAAATCACTACATAAAATTTAAATATTAGTTTAGTACAGTTAGTCCATTATTTTGGTAGTTACGTTCGGAGGGTCTCACGGTCTCATTATTCCGCAGTGCGGTTCAGCTGTGTGTTTAGTGCTCCGTAATTATACTGTCATGCTACTATTTATTACTTGCAACTATATACGGAACCAGAGCGCAATAAACTCTAAATGGCAATATTTCTGTTGGGTATACAGAGAAATGGTGTGGTTACCGCTTGCCACCTTTTAGATACAAAGTATGTCCCGGGCTATATAATAAAGCTTTGAAGACTTTATTGGCCTGCCTTTTTCGTGCTGTATATAGGTACGCGACAATTGCGGGGAATCCCACATAAATCACGATTCAAATCCCATACACCTTAGAAATATTTATCGCTTGCTACTGGAGAACATGACACGTTATCTATTATAATTGAACTATTATTTTCCCGTCGCTGCATTCGTGTAACAATCGATACAAAGCCTATATAACCCTCCAGCCCCCTAACTACATTCACGCACACTACCATTTTTTTTTGTATCGGGTTGGAAAATCCTCTTGGGGTCCCTCCGCCCTTGGAAAGGGTGAAGGGGACTATCAGACTCATACTGACTAAAACCCAACCCGTGTTCTTCATGTACCCGTGTGTCAGGGGGTCGGGTATCACCGATGCATTCCTCGCTACTCTCCGACGGGTATTGGCCCACCAGATGGTCAGGCGTGCCCCGAACAAAACCCCCTTGGCGGCGGATGAAGGTGTTGGGCTCCGCCGCCAAAACACCCAGCGGCCGCAGAGGATAAGGAGGACGGCAACGCAACACCGCATCTCCTACTCCTCTGCAGCCTTACTGCGATACAACAAATGGTGCGCCCCCATTTGGTCGAGGGAGATAGGGCGCGCGGCAACGCAACACCGACACGCCTCTCCTCCCGCGACCGCACCCGACTGCGAGGGACAGACAGAACTGTCCCCCGCACCCCACCGGGACGCATCCTTCGCAGGCCTCACCCAAGCCGACGTGGAGCGTCCCCTCCCGGGATCCCGCTTAGCTTCACCGTGGGTGTACCTCAAACCCACGGTTACTGAACCCCCGCACCACGACAAGGTGGAGATCCCACGGGGGGGACGCACAATACAATACCATAACATCGCTGCGCCGTGAAAGAAAAACAAATAAACATCCGAATCATCATATCAGCCAAACGACGTCCACTGCTGGACATAGGCCTCCCCCAAGGTTCTCCACACAGACCGGTTTTGAGCCGCCCGCATGCAACCGCCTCCCACAATCTTGACTAGATCGTCGGTCCACCTTGCGGGGGGCCTACCTCTGCTGCGTCGTCCGGTACGTGGCCGCTACTCCAGAAACTTTCTGCCCCAACGGCCATCGGTTCTTCGAGCTATGTGTCCTGCCCACTGCCACTTCAGCTTGGCCATCCAGAGAGCTATTTTGGCGACTTTGGTTCTACTGCGAATCGCCTTATTTCTGATTCGATCTCGCAGTGAAACTCTAAGCATAGCTCTCTCCATCGCCCTCTGAGTGAGCTTTCTGATAAGACCATAGTGAGCGACCACGTCTCTGATCCGTAAGTCATCACTGGCAACACACACTGGTCAAAGACTTTCGTCTTGAGACACTGCGGGATATCGGACGAGAAGATATGTCGTAGCTTCCCAAACGCTGCCCAACCAAGTTGGATTCGACGATTGACCTCCTTCTCGAAGTTGGACCTGCCTAATTGGACTACTTGTCCCAGGTAGATGTACTTGTCGACAACTTCGAGCGTAGAGTTCCCAACCTGAATAGGAGCAGGTACAACATGGACGTTCGACATGATTTTCGTCTTGTCTATATTCATCTTAAGACCTACTTGTTGGGAGACTCTACAGAGGCCATCGAGCATTGTGCCTAGGTCTTCCATGGTCTCAACCATGACTACGATATCGTCTGCGAATCGAAAGTGGGTGATGTACTCGCCGTTGATGTTGACGCCGAGTCCATTCCAGTCCAAAAGCTTGAAAACATCCTCCAGCGCAGTATAAACGGTTTCGGGGATATGATATCCCTCTGTCTCACCTCTCGCTGGAGTTGAATAGGTTTCGAACTCTGGTCCTGGAGGCGGACTGACATAGTGGCGTTTTCATACAAACACTTCAGTACTTCGATATATCGGTAGTCAATCCGGTACCGTTGGAGAAACTGTAGCACCGCCCAGGTTTCGATTGAATCGAAGGCTTTCTCATAGTCCACAAACACCAAGCATAGAGACTGGTTATACTCCTCGGACTTCTGTATAACCTGCCGCAGCGTATGTATGTGGTCTATGGTACTATAGCCTTTACGGAAACCGGCTTGTTCGGGAGGCTGGAAGTCGTCTAGCGTGCTCTCGAGACGATTCGTGATGACCCTCGAAAACAGCTTGTAGACGTGGCTCAGAAGTGTGATGGGTCTGTAGTTCTTTAAGAGAGTTTTATCCCCTTTCTTAAAGAAAAGCACCACCACACCTCTATGTCACGCCTGTGGCGTTTTACCCTCGAGAATTACGGAATTAAGTAGCTTCCGAAGGGCTTCTACAGCGAGTGTGCCGCCGGCCTTCAGAAGCTCGCTCGTAATTCCATCGTCACCTGGCGCCTTGTTGTTTTTGAGCTGTTTGAGAGCCACACTAATCTCGTGCACGCTGACGTCCGGGATATCTTCGGTATAGTGTCGGGTCAATACAGCTCTAGGGTCTGACGCTGGAGTACTTGCGGGTTGTTGCGTTGTCGTGTATAGCATCCGAATACACTTTCGTTTATAACATTACTAGAGGACGCCAGCAGCTACGCCTGCAATTTTTTTAAACTTACCCGTTTTGGCCGATCCCGTGGGAATTTCGGAAAATCCCTTCTTAGTGAACCCCTACGGTCCCCAAGGAACACACATGCCAAATTTCAGATTCCTGTGCCCAATAGTTTCGGCTGTAGCGTGTCTGTCAGTCAGTCAGTAACGCAAGGATTTTATATATTAAGATTATGGATTTATTGATATGTGCTTAACCTTAGTCTCGAAAAGACATACTTACTGATTTTTGTTTTATTTCTTACCCATTCTTATTTATTAATTTTACAGTTACAAATAAATTATGCGGCTAGCCAAGTTTGATAGCCTTCATAAAGTACGTAAGAAAACTGTAATAACAAAAGGGATCTTAAAGTTTTAAAGGTCTGAATTTGAAACAGTGTGTGATGTAATTGCGTTGGCTTTAAGTTAAACAAACATGAATAAAATTATCGTCAAGAGTTGTAGACGTTATTCATCTACCACATTACAAACTTGGCTCTAGTATTTGATGGAAGTTTCACCTAATATATTTGTATTAATTAGTGTATGTGTCTCTCTAAATTGGATTAAAATTTATCATTTTTTTAAAACAACATGTTTCTTTTTACCTAGTGTAGTCATGATATTGTGAATAGTTCCTTAATTTATGAAAACAGAATATAAACATATAAGGAACGCAGGTAGTGCAACCTGACCGAAACGTCAAATCTTTCAATCATACCATTTTAAAAGTTTTCAAAGGCAATTTTTTATGTATCTTGTAATAGAAGATCTTAGAAATTATGATAGAGTGTGCTGCTGTCACTATAACAACTCATAAAAACCGGTCAAGAGCAATCGTCCTCGCATGTGCAGACTCATTATTTATATCGTACAGTGGTACAATGATAAGACCGTTTTCATTATATACAAACAGATATACAGGACTCAGAATAAATTTATAAAAATACTCGTCGCATAAATATAAAAACCAGAATCAATAATATTTTTTATCTGACAGATAACGAATAAGACAAATTGCGATACAATGAACGATAAATAAATTAATGCTTAATATGAAAGCGGTGAGATAAATTTCACCAAAAACATTCTATAAAAAAATTGCCAAGTTTCGATGGAGCTGCTTGTTTATCTCTAAAAAGTAATGAAATCTCTAGACAGAAGTTGAGCCAAGTCTAAGTTCCTTGCTGAAATGTCTTTATTATTATATTTAATTTTATGTGAATGTGTGAATAAAAACCAGCCAACAATGTATAACGAATAGTACCTATCTACCAATACAATTTCTTGCTATTTTCTCTTGACATTTTTAAGAGAATCTTCAATTAAAGTATTTTATAACTACAAGTCCAAAATATTATCTTGACGGGTAAAAGACAGCCGTAGATAATATGAAAATCCAGTAAAGGATTATTAAACGGTCTGTTGTCAGCAGTGAATATTCAGAGTTCAAATTAAATTTATTCTGAAGTAAAATGGTAGGCACTTTATAATCTATTAAAACTTTTTGGTTGTATATCTGGCGTTGGAGTAGCTTTGTCTGCAGAAGTAAATTATGATATTTAAGAGCTATTCAGTGAACCTTGACAGCCGGTATAATTATCCATGGAGATTATCATACATATTTTGTAACAGAAAACAAATTTTTTTGTATATTGTGATATGTATTCAAAAAGAAGATCTAATTTAATACTTTAACACAAAGAACATGAACTTTAAATTAAATAAAAGGCATCAAGTTTTAACATGAATCATGTGATAACTAAATGCTATGTTGCATGACACAAGTTGTTAATAGCGTAAAGAATAACTTAGCTTAAGAAATTCAGGTATTTTTATTTATAATTTTATATCTAGACTTATTTGACTTTATTTTATTGGTTTGTGAATTTATTTGCTCAGATAAAACAGACGAGTCCAAATTCAATAAGTTTATAATGCTAAGTACTGTAATACTACTAACTACTACCTGCGGCCACCTTCCAGCTCCATAATCGGATCCAAAATCCTGTGGCACCAGAATCCTTGCCTATAGAAAGAAAGTAGTTGTGTGGGAATAGGTTTCATAAATATTACGTATGTTTTATTATTTTGGTAGGTATTTAAATAAATAAAGATTGATTTTAAATAACGGACGTCAAAATCGTCTACATTTATGTCAACTAACCGCAATATCGAATACGTACAATTTTTTTGTAAGAAATTAAAATAATAACAACACATTGAAAACAAAACAAACAACGTACTCCCAATACAATCCAATCTTAATGCAGGATTTTAGGCAAAACGACTGTAAAAAGCATCGTAATAAGATTTAAAAATACAATACGTCATTAAACCGTTCGGTTTGATTAAACAGTTAAAATGTTAATAAGTTACATTCATTAAATGTAAACATTGGGACAGATAAGTAAACAATACCATAATTATGTCCACCATAATACCGATTATTTCCAATCAGCATTAACGCTATACAAAATTGTCTCATGCTCTGTAGCCCTTGTCTGTGACTCAGTATTTACAAATCCATTTGAATTTGAACAGTTAAGTGATAAGCTCACTCTCGCTCTGTGTCGATCGTGGTGGAGTGCTCTTGTCACATGCGTTGTTGCGCCATTGAATCGCGTCACCGCATCCTGTGAGTTCGCCTTTTGATGCTGAAGCCAACCACCAATCTCTTTATATTATTATATATATATATTTTTTTATAGAATCGCGCCTGTATCCCCGAAATGGTAGGTAGAGGCGTAATATTACACCCACATTTCGTCATGAATTTTTAGTTCCCACGTAATAGGGGGCGATCCTATTGCCGTTACCGGGCACATCACCAGACTCCGTGCTGCTACTGAGAATTCGGAAAAACCCAGTAAAACTTTTGCCCAACCCGGGAATCGAACCCGGGACCTCCGATCAGCAGTCGCATACGCTATCCACTGGACCACGGAGGCCGTCTTTATATTAATAGCAAATATACTGAATGCGTGGACGTCTCTAGCTAAGATGATCATGATGATTATACTGAAACTAAAAATAGCTTTATTATTTTGATATGTCCCAACACAATTTCAGTAAAATACTATTACGAAACGTTGAGAAAAATAAATGCAATGTATAAGATAAATAAAAATTTATTAATCATTTTACAAGTTATGGTGTGGAAATTTAACTAGAAACAACTCGAGAAAAAGTAAACTACAAACTTTCAAACGATCTTACGCGATAGCTCACAAAATTATTCACATTTGCTAACTAACGCGGTCATTGAAGACATATTTGTATACTCTTTGGAAGACGTCGAAATACTAACGCCATCTATCAATACTTAGTTGAACTAAATATACTTCGCATGCAATAAACTACCCGAATAAAGTGCCTTATTAACCCTATTATTGACGTCACATCAGTCAGATATTCCCTAGTGCCTACTGAATTTTAGTAATATTTATATTGAAATTGTTCCTATAACATTATTAAAATGTGTTTACGTATAGAATATAAGAGCTACGTAACGTAGCAGTTTGTAGAGTAAGTACTCGTAGCAGTGTAGCACGTTGCTACATCATCTCGTCGTACTGTATTTATTCTGCCACTACTCCATTTGATTCCATGGGATTCGTAAGAGCTAACTTAGGAAAATACACGTAGCAAATAGACGGTAAACCGGTCATCAAACCATTCACCAACCCATATGATCAGCGTGGTTTATATAGTAGGCCAAATTCAGATTATTTCCCCACAGTGCTACTGTAAGGCAAATTAGGAGGGGCTTAATTCCAGCAGCGGACTGCGAATGCAGTAAAGATTAAAGGCATTGGTAAGTTCTTACTACTACTTACTACATTCACATTTTTAATATATTGGTTGGATACTAAGTATAGTCATAAGTTATAGTAAACAATATTGCTGCCCTGTTTTGAAGTAGTATTGGTTAAATCCTTGTTGTAGGTAGCATTGCAAAAATCTTTGCCGTAGAAATATATCAAACTAATCTGTGTACTAAGCCGTTCTCACTGAATAAACACAAACATTGTGAAGCTTATAGACAAACATACATCGACAGCAAATCCCAATACTACATACCGCACGTTGGTATTTGTTCATAAGTACAAGCATTTATGCAAAGAATGATTTTGTTGCTTTTTTATTTTATAGTGGTTACCCAAATTATTGACTCATCCTCCGTATTTTAAGGCAGTTGGGGTTTTTTTTTTGGTTGTGGGTTGGAAGATCCTCAAGGAGTCCCTCCACCCTGAGGGACGAGCGAAAGGGACTACCAGACTCTTACTGACTAAAAACCAAGCCGTGTTCCTCATGTTCCCACGTATCGGAGGGTCAGGTATCACCGAAGCATTCCTCGCTACCCCGGGTATTGGCCCGCCAGATTGTCAGGCGGGCCCCGAACAAAACCCCCCAGGGCGGTGGATGAAGGAGTTGGGCTCCGCAGCCAAAACACCCAGCGTTCGCAGAGGATAGGGAGGACGGCAACGCAACACCGCATCTCCTCTTCCTTTGCGGCCCCACCGTGACGCAACCATGGTGTGCCCCCTTTTGGTTGCGGGAGATAGGCTGCGCGGCAACGCAATACCGACACGCCTCTCCTCCCGCGACCGTGCCCGACTGCGAGGGACAGAAGGACTGTCCTTCGCACCCGCACCTTTGGACGCATCCTGCGCAGGCCTCCGTCAAGCCCACGCGGAGCGAGATCTCGCTTAGCTTCACCGTTGCCGACTTAAACACGGTTACTGAGCCCCCCCACCACTACAAGGTGGAAATCCCACGGGGGGAAAGCAGTTGGGGCTGGCAGAAAAAATGTGATTTTGATGCTATGCAACTTCAATAATGCTTAATGTTTCTCATTAGCTAAACTAGATACGTATTTTTTTAATCGTCACGCCTGTATCTCGGCAGGGTTAAGGTGTATTATTACACCCACATTTCGACATATGATTTTTTTATGTGCGATGTGTATTTAGGGTGTGAGCCTACTGCCGTTGACATGCACATGCCTCCGTGCTGCTACTAAGAATTGGGAATAATCAATAACATTTTTGTCTAACCTCGGGATTCGAACCCGAGACCGCAAGGAGATCCCGATTAGCAGACGCATACGGTATTCACTTGACCACGAGACAGTCAAAAGGGGAGGGAAGGGAGTTATCAATAATTGAGTAAAATATTTTCTAGTTAGGCGTTTTACTGTTATGGTTACACCCACAAATAAATGAAATGAGACTTTTCCTTGTGCTTGTTACAAAGTACAAGTACAAAAGTCTCATTTGTCATCAAACATTGGCCATTATAGGCAAAAAACATGGTAGGCTTATAATACTTTAGACATTAGTTGACATGAATCCAATCATCGCATGCTATTTTTCTTTACAAATAAAGGCATATAACTTACTTAGAGGCTTTTCAAAATAACAGTTTCTGTGTGGTAATTTTATTTGAATTGTTAATTATCGCTTGTCCCGTGCCTCGAAGAGCACGTTAAGCCGTCAGTCCCGGTTGTCATGAAGATCTTTGATAGTCGTTACAGGGCGTCAGTACCTTCTCAATAAACTGACACTAGTATAAACCATGGAATATCGCTATCCCTTCGGGTTGCGGAGGTCAGACAGGCAGTCGCTCCGTGGAAAAGCTATAATTCAGCCAAATCCGGTTAGACTAGTAAGCGGACCCTAGATTGAAACTGGGACAACGCTAAGAGGATGATGATGATGTGTAGTAATTTTTATTTATTTATATAAGTTACATGGATGACTTACAGCCAAAAATTTACATGTAATAACAGAATGGTAAACATACAGCCAATAACAAGTCATCACTTATAGGAATAGTTTAAAAAGAAAAAAGCGAACCTGCAAAGATCAGCTTTAGCTGCTAGGTTAATAGTACAAATTACATTCTGTTTTGGCTTATAGACCAGGGTAGATTATTTTTGAAGTAAAATAAAATTACAGTAGGATGAAACCCATTGGATAAGGAAGAGAATATAGCGATCATTAAAGGAAAAATAAATTACGGGCGATCTGAGGTCGGGAAGTGGATGGGGTTGCGATTTTAAGGGTAAAAAAGGGTTTATCTCGATTGCCAGCAAAACTACAAGTCCTACGGGAAAAACGTCAATGGCAAAGTTGTAGGTAATAAAAAGATCTACAACGTTTGTATTTTCTTTTTGTTCACACAACGTCATAATTTATGTGAAAAATTCAAATAACCACGTTTTTGGTTTTTTATTTTTAACTTTTACAATAGTTTTTTCTTTTACACGAAATTTGGTGAAAACTTGCCTTTTTATGTTGCAAACACACTGTTAATGTCTTTAATTTAAAATATTTATTTTTACGCCTTATTTTGACTTAATATCGAAATAAAACCCTAATTTTCAATTGAAAATTCTCACGTCAATATATCAGCATTTTTTTTATTGTTCGGCGTTTTGTCCGTTGAAATCTCTACTTTCTGATGGTGTGAATAAAATATACATTACTAAGGTAAACGTTCTCAGAAAATGCAAAGAAATGAGACAACCTCGAGACCGAGATTTTTTTAATCATAATGTACAATTTTTAGATATTTATTAAAATTAACACTTTAATTACTTGAAAAACGTAAGATTTCATGCTAAATTGATAAATAAGAACTTAAAAATCGATATATACAACTAACAGAAAATGTTAGCCCATCATTAGTTATTGTATAGAGAAAAGGGGAAGAGCTAGGTGGATCTGGACCTGACTGCCTGTTATTTCATATCAGCTGTAAAAACAGTTAGTCAGTATTAGAAATACAGAACAGCGAACAACATTATTCATAAAAATACATGTCAGGGCTGGGATCCACCTAGCCCTTACACACTTCTCTTTAAAATAACTATTGATGGGCTCTAATTGTCTGTGGGTCACTCAGGTATATATATTATCTTAAAATAGCAATAAATAGGAGTCTACGCTATAACTTAAAGAAGATTCTATAACTTTCTCAAAATATTGTAGATGTCTTCTTAAATATTAACTTATTTGGTTCCTAATTTTAGTTGTATATATCGATTTTTAAGTTCTTATTTATCAATTTAGCATGGAGTCTTACGTTTTTCGAGTAATTAAAGTGTTAATTTTAATAAATATCTCAAAATTGTACATTATGATTAAAAATCTCGGTCTCTAGGTTGTCTCATTTCTTTGCATTTTCTGAGAACGTTTACCTTAGTAATGTATATTTTATTCACACCATCAGAAAGTAGAGATTTCAACGAAAAAAACGCCAAACAATTAAAAAAAAAGCTGATATATTGAGGTGAGAATTTTCAATTGAAAATTAGGGTTTTATTTCGATATTAAGTCAAAATAAGGCGTAGAAATAAATATTTTAAATTAAAGACATTAACAGTGTGTTAGGAACATAAAAAGGCAAGTTTTCACCGAATTTCGTGTAAAAGAAAAAACTATTGTAAAAGTTAATCAACTTTGCCATTGACGTTCATCCCGTAGGACTTGTAGTTTTGCTGGCAATCGAGATAAACCCTTTTTTACCCTTAAAATCGCAACCCCATCCACTTCCCGACCTCAGATCGCCCGTAATTTATTTTTCCTTTAATGATCGCTATATTCTCTTCCTTATCCAATGGGTTTCATCCTACTGTAATTTTATTTTACTTTTTACCGTTTTCTAACGTATCTGCACTGGTCTATTAGTAAAGTAAATATACTTATATAAGGGATTATAAAAAGCCACCAAGCACAACCTCATTTCATTCAGTGAATGTCGTAAGTGACGACAAAGGAAAATCCTCTAACCACATAGTATCTATGGTAATAGGCAAAAAACTCGACATCTAAATTCCTCATACAATATTATTTAGCGGGTCTTAGTCGCGATAGTTGACTTATCTAAAGGCATAAATACCTCTGTTATTCTCCTACGTTTCTACCGGCTTGCAACGATCGTGGTCGCGGAGGGACTAAATAATATTGTATGATGTATCATCATCAGCCTTTAACAGTCCACTTCTGGACTAGGCCTCTCCTTTGAAAGGAGGCATTGGCCTACTATACCACGCTGGCCAAACGAGTTGGTATAGGGTTTGTGTAAAGTTTTCCTTCTCTTACAGTGCTGTTCTCTGATTAATATGCTCCCTCTGTCGGCTCTTACGACACCCTTGGGATGATATGGGGTGGTGACAATCCGTATTCTTAATCCGTCACCACACGTACAATGTGTATGATGTATACAAATCGCGAAAATTTAAAATCGATTATCTAAATCCCTATACCAACCCTTCTGGCTAGCATGGTATAGTAGGCAAAATTCTTCAAATGACTCGTAATTATATAGATACGTCGATTGGGCGACACCTGTGCCCAGCACTGCCCTACGAAAGATTGTATGAACATGAACTTGCTAAATAAGATTTGTGCATTTAATGAATAGGCACTCACAGTACAATTCAAAAACGCTCTTGGCCAAAGGGAAATTTACTAGAACCAATCCACAAAGTCGTGCTAAATTGAAAATCCCGTTTCCCATCACGTTGACTGCGTGCTGTAAACACGATACACCGCTGCGCCGCAAGCACACTGTTAATATTTGACTTAGCCTCGAACCGAGAGTTTTAAAGGGCAACTGATCTCGGCTTTTTCTGTTTTAATTTGTTCACTTGCGGCTTTCAAAGTCAAAATCATTTATACATCTAGGTCACAATGTGACGTTTATGAACCCCAAAACTTTTAAAGTTCATCACTTGTACAGATACCTGCTCGTACATTTAACTTGATATATGCGAAATGATAAAATGTGTATGTAGGTTAAATACTGTATTGTCAAAATGTTATCTAAAGAATACCTGATATTAATGACTGATAGATCGAACGCGCGGGAAGCTTGATGACCGATTACGCACTGAACTTATTAATAATTATTTAAAGTATCAAAGTAAACAAAATGATGATGATGCAGTTTGACACCGTTTCGCAATTATGTCGAGCGTAGCTCGTACGTCACTCAATGAATCTGATTTTGTGACGGGCAATAAGTCATGGAGAAACTTTAGAGCTGTCTTTATATCCATACTGACGCATCATGACTTGCTATGGAAATGTTGCCATAAAATAAAAATAAAAATCTAGTTACTATAATATAATGAAAATTTTACGATGCTTGAGTAACTCTCTTTTTCATTAATATAATAGAAACCACGCTTGTTAAACATAACCACGCATAATAAAACTAGCGGCCGCAGACGCGACATCTCTAACTATATAAAAAGACTGAACGTGATCAGTAGAGTCGACAATAGCCTCATTACGTTGAATAAATTGTTACTTAGGCATGCCACATTATTAGTACCCGCCTCGCGCGTTGTGCGTCGCGCGGCTAACGAGTGTCATTACAAATTATACAGATATTTAAATCAAAATGAATTTTAAGTTATATCATAAAATCATTAGAAAGAGCATGCTATCAATTTAATGCATCAGATCAAATTTATTTGCTCTTTAGTAGATACTAAAATGATGGTTATGATTATAATATTGCATTCATTGACACTATGCTTTTGTTAAATGCAACTAAAAACTCTGTTATTTTAAGAAACCAACAGACTGTCATGCAGAAGGTATTGGATTGATACAGTCGGAGGGCACCTCTGCCTTGGCACTGGCTTCGGAGGGCTTTTTAAGCCGTCGCGTCGGTCTAGGCTTCCTGAAGAACTTTGACAGCTGTTATGAGGATTCAGTACCCATGAATATACTGATAATGATCTAAGTCATGATAAGAAGAGCTTCCTGCCTGGTAGTGGGGCAATAATTTACAAATAGAGTGCTATTAATTATTCTATCTCCAGAACATCATAGTTCTTTTTCTTAAAAAATAACTGAAGTGTCTAGATATCCAATCATTTCAATTATAATTTAGAATGAATGGCCATAGCAGAGAGCTTCATGGTTGGCAGAGTAGTTATTAGACAAATTTAACAGAGTATCTACTATATACCTATCTATCTATATAAAACTCTGCATTTTACTGACTAACATACAACATAGAGCTGACTGGGCGACAAAACTACTCTGCGCAAAAACCCTAAAGGAGAAATACCAAATACGGCTTGTAGCGGCCAGAAAGTTGTGAATCGTTGAAATTTAACATATAATTTTTAAAATTTAGTTTTCGTTTCTAGATAGAGCTTCGATGAAAGATTTTAGTTTTAAAAGATTATTGTTTTGAATAGGCTATGGTAGTAGCGGATGAATGTCTTATGTTACCAGCATTAAAAATAAAATGAAGTATGGTAGGCAGAAATTGTTTTGAGGAAATAATATTTTTATTATTATATTAGAAAACAATATCTTTTATTTACTTTATAAATATATTTGTAAAAAGAATCAAGAAATATATAATTTATTATATATTCCATAATTATTAATCGGTAAAAATCGTTTTGTTTTTTAATCGATAGTATAAATATTTTTTCAAACCATTTGCAACACATTTATTATCTGTTATGTCATTCGTGTTGCTACTGCGCATCGTGAATATTTTGCTCTGATTCATTGGTATTTTTGTATTGTTTTAATTGTAATGTAGTTGAATATAAATTCCATAATAATGATCACTACCTTTTACCCATGCTAAGAATATGCAGCGGTGTTTGTGATTGTGGTTAGTTTTTTGGACGAGAATAGTACGAGGTTCCCTAGTACACATGTGATTATTCATTATTATTGGCCTCTCTTTATGTAGTTTTTTTTCTATATGACACAAAGACATACCTTTATTTATATCTAGGTATTATATTTATGATAAAATTCAATTTTGAGGTATATTCAGCTGTGGAATAATTTCCATTTCAAATATCTCGTATCTTATTTCCACCAAAAGTTATTTAAAAAAGAATTCTACAGGGTAATAGAGTAGTCATTTATCTTCAAAACACACATTGTTCCGTGTTTGTCCTTGCCAGGCCCATAAGGTATGGCCAAATGGTACATCTCCTTTGTATGTCCCTTGAGGACATTGGGATGCTCTAGGAAGCGATACCCAAAATTCTCATGGTGCCGAAAAAAAACAGTTAAATTAAAATAAAATGTCCAGGCGTAGCATCCTCTACTTCTTCTATAAAATCTACTCTTCTTTATGAACATACACACCTAGGCTCACGCCTGTTTCCTGAAGGGATAGGCAGAGACTACGGAACGCCATTTGGAACGATCCTGACATATCTCTCTTGCTTCATTCCGTCCCATCAAGTTTCTCATACATGCTCTTCTGTTTAGGGTACTTCTGACCTGTCGTTTTTTTAGGATGTCTCTAATCTGGTCCAAGAACGTCCGCCTAGGTCTTCCCTTTCGTCCTGTCCCATTCACACTTGTCTTATACATATAATTATCTTCTTTGCCAATCTTTCATCATCTATGCTCTCCATGTGTCCAAACCATCTTATCATGCCTTTCTCGATGCTTGTCACTAGATCTTCTTTTACCCCACAACACTCTATTATCACACTATTCTTTACTCTGTCGGTCAAAGACACACCACGCATAATTCTCAGTGCTCTAATTTCTACAGCATTTATTCTACTTTCAAGTCTCTTCTGCCATACCCAAATTTCACTATGTGTACGCTTTAATATAATAACCTACTTCGCAACAGTTTATAACCGATACTCAGGCTTCGAAAACAAGTCAGCAACTATGTTGAATACAGTATTGAGTTGTTCAACTAATAGCCTTTTACATCAATATTTGTGCTACATTTTCAATCAATGTTTCTTGAACTTTGAGTTATAAACTTTGTTGTTGTAGGTGAACAGTTTAACGTTTTACCATTTAAGCTATAGTGTTTTTGAAGGACTCAATTGAGATACTTCATGTGTCAGTTTTTCTTACAAGTCAAGTAATATAATCAGTGTTGACTGTAGTATTGATTCCTCATATTTATAAAATTGCCCGACTTTAATACTGTACGATACTGTAGCGATTGCTGGCGCTACAAATTATTAGGCGCATTACTGTTTTTGCTCAGCGCAGCAGTCGTCTTTTCGCACCATACAGTTCTTTTGACTTCCACATTAAAGGTTTTCACATAAATATCTTTGTAAGTTCAAGAAACAGATGTTTGCATTAATTTTTTGCATGTTATCTTCTGTATTGTAAACCGAGTATCGATTTTATATTAATTATATACAAGTAAACAGCTCCTACATTGAAAACATTACATTTTATTTCACTTATTACCTCTACACTATTATTCAGTGTATCTTATTATCTCACAGATCGAGCAGTGTCAATAACTGTAAATGTTCAGTCACACGTGATGATGTCAGTCATGTGGAATACAATTATGTAAAATGGGGCACCGTGATACGTTCTTAATGTGCCATTGTTTTCGCATCACTTCAACGGGACTAACGTTAGTACGTTTGTGATATGAATACATATCAACTTGGATGATAATACCATGGTAAAGCGGAGTGTCAAGTAAGTTTTAATGGTCATTTAGCCATAATCACATACCGTTACCAATGTACCATATAGCCTTTATATAAATGGTTGTACCTAAGTTATAAGGTGAAGTACACATTAGGAAATAAGGACGACAACGGATTTGTGATCCTTCGAGTTTTGCAGGTCTACGAGCGGCGGTGATCACTTACCATCACGTGACCCACTTGCTCGTTTAGCTTCCCATGCAATTAAACAAGTAGACAGTAAAAAGATCTATAAAGGTGAAGTACACATTAGGAAATAAGGACGGCAACGCATTTGTGATCCTTCGAGCTTTGCACTTCACGTGACCCGCTTGCTTATTTGTCTTCCTATGCAATTAAAAAAGGAGACAAAAAAGAGCTATAACATTTTCAAGGTAATTTGTACGAAACTAAATAAATCTGATAAAATTAGGTGCGAGCTTAAGACGAAATAAGGAGCTAATATAAGTTAATGCGGCTGTTTATGATAGTTCTATCAATACATTTACAAGGTTTAGCATAAAAAGACAGGTTTTAGCAGTAAAGTTAAAGGTTTAATTACTGTCTTACTCCTACACTAATAACTATCTTCCATAAAATAGACATGTCATTGAGTCAGGATTATAGCGTGCCAAGCGCCTAATGAAATATGCAGATAATCCGATACCGCCAAGCAGTTATAAGCAATGCGAATCTTTGTTACCAGAATCAATAACGACTTGGAAAAATAAAATCTTATTCTAAATAAGCGTTTTTTTAAATTTTTCGCACAATATTGCATTTACTTATATAATATAATTATATGTCGCAGGTATTTGGTCAAAAACGTGATAATTTCACTAGTGAAATTATAATTACACAGATTATAGTCACTAATGACCGATTCGTATAATTTCACGGGCCCTTTTCAGTAATATTGTTATTTCACTAAGCCGCAATAGTGACATTAGAATAAAACTAGGTCCGCAATAGTGATATTATAAGAAACCTAGGTTTATTATTAGTTTGTTGTTGACCAGCGTGTTCTGATTGGTCAATTGACTTACGGCCATTTTCAATATTCAAACTATAGATAGATCTGTAGATTTTAGATTCGGGTTTGACATATTTTGTATGCAGCTTATGTCAAAAACGAATCTAAAATCTATAGATCTATCTATAATTCGAATATTTAATTCCGTAGTTAATCAGTCGCACAGACTTACGAATGCACTACAGTGACCAATCTGATAAAACGAAAAAGTCAGAACTTTGGCGATGCTTATGAGGCTAAGTTGACGGAGCCCTGCTACGCAAGGCACCTTACTATATTTATGTTCAGAGTAACAAGAAAACCTAACATAACCTATTAAGGTGGTTGGTTTTTGAAAATCTGTCTCTTATTTAATAACTCTATGTTTAATACAGCTGATATCGAAAACGGACCAATCACTAATCGCTCTGGTAATCTAACGTCTTTCTTAAACCAGTGTTATTGTCAAAATATCACTGCCTTACAATTTCACTGTATCGGTCTAGTGAAATTATAATGGTACTGAAACTAGTCCGCAAAATTGTAAGTGATACTAACAATTGCCTATAATCTGTGTAATTATAATGTCACTAGTTATATTATAATATCACGTTTTTGGCAGAATACCTGCGACATATATATACTGGGCCTTTTCAAAGTTTATAATTTTCGTGAAAATTTTATGTCAGTCCTCTGTCACATTGCTTGCTAATGTGTGTTAATACCGAATACCTTAAAAGTTGTCAAGAAACTCCCATCCCTAGTCGTTGAATACAACAAAGAAGGAAGTACTGAACACATAAGTATCTAACGGCCTGGCCAATATTCTGTAATTGAGAGTGGAAAGTTTTCTCTCAATGGCTTCGTACAAAGGAGAATACCGGTTTTTGTATGGAAGACTGTACCGTTTGCTTTTTCATGAAATAAACATTTGTAGCCAGCTTTTTGTTTAATATTACCGGAGGCAGGAAGCGTTTTTGTTTTCGAATCCGCAGTTCTGAGATTTTTCTCATAATATGGTTATATTTTGGTAATTAATTAATCGAGCAAAGTATGTTAAACGCAGTATAAAAAAGATAATTGAAAATATATTTTTTATTATTAATATTGTGTCATTTACTGGTAACATTAAAAGAAAAATGTCACCGCTCTCGCACCGTTTATCTTGTAATTTCGATTTATTTTAGATATTTCGATATATAAACTACTGTTTTGATTTCTCCTGCATTAAAACGTTGAATCGGTTCTTCGAACTATGTGCCCTGCCCACTGCCACTTCAGCTTGGCTATCCGGAGAGCTATGTCGGCGACTTTGGTTCTACTGCGGATCTCCTCATTTCTGATTCGATCTCGCAGGGAAACTCCAAGCATAGCTCTCTCCATCGCCCTCTGAGTGACCTTGAGCCTTCTGATAAGGCCCATAGTGAGCGACCACGTCTCTGATCCGTAAGTCATCACTGGCAACACACACTGGTCAAAGACTTTCGTCTTGAGACACTGCGGGATATCGGACGAGAAGATATGTCGTAGCTTCCCGAACGCTGCCCAACCGAGTTGGATTCGACGATTGACCTCCTTCTCGAAGTTGGACCTACCTAATTGGACTACTTGTCCCAGGTAGATATACTTGTCGACAACTTCGAGCGTAGAGTTCCCAACCAGAATAGGAGCAGGTACAACATGGACGTTCGACATGATTTTCGTCTTTTGGCAGTGGGCAGGGCACATAGCTCGAAGAACCGATGGCCGTTGGGGCAGAAAAGTTCTGGAGTAGCGGCCACGTACCGGACGACGCAGCAGAGGTAGGCCCCCCGCAAGGTGGACCGACGATCTTGTCAAGATCGCGGGAGGAGGTTGGATGCGGGCGGCTCAAGACCGGTCTGTGTGGAGAACCTTGGGGGAGGCCTATGTCCAGCAGTGGACGTCGTTTGGCTGATATGATGATGATGATGATGAAAACGTTGAATCAAGCACCTTGTTCCTCCGTTTTAGTGTATTTTTGTGAAATCCAGTGTTATTTTGTGAGATATAGACTCCAGTTTAGAGAAAGTGACTCTTACCTTGCATTGTTTTAGGATTTGTATATATTGCTCTTTTAACAAATAACAAAATTTGCCGTGTGGTTGACGGCATAGAATACAAGTGTCACCACCCCCTATCTTCCCGTGGGTGTCGTAAGAGGCGATTAAGGGATAACACGATGCAAATACCATCGTTGCGTAGAGACGGAAAACTCGACATCAAACCCTATACGACTGCCTCGTTGTTGTCGCGCGGCATAAATGTGCGCGTGGGATCGGGAGGTCCCGGGTTCGATTCCTGGGTCGGGCAGTGTTATTGGGTTTTTCTGTCACTAAATGCTCAGTAGCAGCACGGAGTCTGGAAATGTGCCCGGTACGGCAATAGGCTCGCCCCTTATTACGTGGGACTAAAGTATATCTGGCGAAAAGTGGGTGTAGAAATACACCTCTGCCTACCCCTTCGGGGATAAAAGGCGTGACGATATGTATGTATGTATGTATGTATGTAACAAATAAATCTCTTATAATGAAGTTACATATTTTTTTTAACTCCATACTGTGTTTTTTTATAGTTTTCTTTGAAGATGTGGAACGCTGATTTTATTAGTAATCTGTTTCTATAGAAAACCAAATCTAAATCGGCATACACGCTAACTTCAAGGAACTCTTTGAAAAATACAGTGCTTCCTATTTTAAACCCATAGTAAACAAGCTTATAGATATACATAAGTCGGTATATATACCACCAATTTTGACTTGTCCACGCTAATATAAACATGACGTTTACAATAGTTTTGTGTGGGCTGCAAATAGATGGCGATAAACGCCAAGAAGAAATTTACTCACAAATTTTGTATCAAGTTGTCATTCTTCTCTCTGAGTATAAGTGTTCTGTGGTGTGGGTTGACATTTGACAGTTGCTCAAGTTATCAAATGTCACCCCGCAAGTGTTGCTACCTCGATTCAATTACATATTATCTAAAATCAATATCACCTGTAAAACAATCGATTAATGAATAAATTGATCAACCAAAGTCTGAAATCAAGTTAAGTAGCCAAATATGTATTTCTATTAAATAAAATCACACAGAACACAGTTTTTTTATTATGTTATAAAAAAATTATGTCTAGAATTTTGGCTAGAAGGAGCTGGGATCAATTGCAGCAGATTTGTGGAAGCGTGACTCTATTCATCAGCCCTTGTCAGCCACAACAAATCTCAGACACAACTGTACTGTGTTGCACAGCGAATACAAGTAATCTTAATATTAATGTGTTTCACTTACCCGCTATCCTTGCTGATGTCAGGCTTGAGCTAAATTAGACACATTCATACAAGTATATTGGCCAAAATAAATGAATGAAGTATCTTATACTTAGCTATTAAGCTTCAAACGCGACGTTTTCAGGACACGTTGGCACGTGGAAGTCGATACCAGATTCACAATTTTCACAAATATCAATCAATAGTTCACAATCAATTTACCGTTGCCAGCACTAGATCAGGCGGCGTTCAAGGCGGTTTACACTATTTAGTTCAATTAATCAATTCACACGAAATGCAAAAAGGTGTGCTCACAATAAGAGTCGACAACGTGGTAATTTCTCAACGCGAAGCGAACGGAAGTGACAGTTCAGTGTGACCAATGTCAGAAATTTTCAATAGACTAAACAAAATGTTACTCAATCGATCTAATCGATTTGACTTATAATAAAAACTAATTCTATTTCAAACATCCACCCGCCCCGGACCGGCCTACCGGTCCGCTAATCGGTTGGTAGACGTGACAATGTTGCAACCGCTCTCCTCAGAATCGAACCGTCCACCAAGACCTCAGCAAATCGGGGAACTCCATCAGCCCCAGTTACCAAATGAAGGATGCGCCCCCTGCGCCATCTGAGTGGCGGAAGGTTAGCCTCCTTGATCAAAACGAGGTCTCCAATCTTGGGTGGATCGGTCTTGTCGGTCCACTTAACGCGTTGCTGGAATATGTGCAAATATTCCAAGTTCCAGCGTTTCCAAAAGCTCTGAGTAATCTGGCGTACCAATTCAAAACGCGAGAGACGACCAGGTCTCGTATCAATATAGGGGTACTCAGGCAAGGCGACAAGTGGGCGACCAATCAAAAAATGGCCCGGCGTAAGGGCCTCCAAATCATTCGGATCTGAGGAGATCGGGCACAATGGCCGAGAGTTCAAAACGGCCTCAATCTTACAAAACACAGTTGCGAGTTCCTCAAATGTAAGGACAGATTCACCGATTGTCCTGCGCAAGTGTGTGTTGGCCGATTTTACAGCGGCCTCAAATATACCACCCCAGTGTGGACAATTTGGTGGGGAAAACAACCAATTTATCCCACGTCGGGCAAGCCTATCACCTATATCAGCTTTGTTGGTTTCAAGGAAATTAACAACATCATTCAAATAATTATAGGTGCCCTTGAAGTTAGTGCCGCAGTCAGAACGGATCAAGGAAGGCAGCCCTCTGCGGGATACAAATCTGTCAAATGTGGCTACAAACGCCTCGGTCGTAAGCGAGGAGACCAGTTCCAAATGTACGGCCTTTGTGGAAAGACAAACAAAAACACACAAGTAGGCCTTAACAGTCTTGCTGTTTCGAAGTGTCGACGTTTTCACCAAAAAGGGACCTGCGAAGTCCGTGCCAACACCGTCAAACGTCCTGCTCTCAGTTACGCGATCTGCCGGTAAGTCTCCCATCAAGGGCTGCATGGTAGAAGCCTTGAGCTTATAGCAAGGGATGCAGCGAAAGACAACACTCCGAATAATTCTTCGGGCAGACAAAATCCAAAATTCGCGTTGCAAAATAGCCAACAAAGCATTACAACCAGCATGAGAATTTTTAAGGTGACGGTCAGTTACCAACAAGCGTACCAAATGACCGTCCTTAGGTAACAAAAGGGGATGACGTGCCCCGTAAGGGAGGTTGGCGTTCTTGAGACGCCCTCCAACGCGCAAGAGACCCGTATCGTCCAAAAAGGGGTTCAATTTAGAGACAGCTCCCGACAATTTCGATCTCCCTGATTGAAGGATAGCAATCTCCTTTTCAAAATGCGCCAATTGCACAGAACGAACCCAAAAGGTGAGGGACTCCTGTCGTTCCTGTGGTGAGAGAAACGGTGTCAGTCGTTTCTGTTGTGGGTGCCTAAAATTAAAAACAAAACGCTTTATCCAAGCAGTAACACCTAACAACTTGTCGAGGGAGCTGTAACGATTCAACAGGAAATCGGGGTCGAAGGCGCATTCTACCTTCTCAAGAGCGAGTGTTCGTAGACCCGGCAAATTAGAAGTATTCAAAACTGGCGTTCGAGGCCAATCAATTTCTCGTCGACTCAACCATTCCGGACCCCACCACAGCGAATGACCTATCAAACTAGGCGTCAAGCATCCGTGCGAGGCACAATCAGCGGGGTTGAGCTCACCTGGCACGTGTCTCCAAACAAGTTTGACTTCGGATTTCTGGATTTGGGAAACGCGATTAGCGACAAATACCTCCAAGGTGTGGACAGAAGCCTTCAACCAACAAAGAACAATTTGGCTGTCTGTCCAGGCGTAGGTCCCATTAATGCAAATGCTTTTACCCAAGGTACTGGACACGTGATTCAACAAGCGTACAAGTAGGGCTGCTCCCGAGAGCTCCAATTTCGGAATGGTCAGAGATGTCCGAAGGGGTGCAACCTTGCTCTTCGCCATGATCAGGGAGACTCTCACCTGACCCGAGGCACTGACTGTGCGCAAGTACACCACGGCCGCGTGACCACGTTCCGAGGCGTCACAAAACCCGTGAAGGGTGGCCTTGTACTTCCCGGGAGGAAGGATGGGACGAGGCAAGGAGATCTCATTGACGGCAGGAAGTGAGGATACAAAAGAGGTCCATTCCTCAACAAGAGTGCCGTGTAGAGGTTCGTCCCAGGTCAATCCTGCTGTCCAAAGCTTCTGCAAGAAGCATTTTGCCCAAAATATGATAGGACAAATCCAACCGTTCGGATCAAAGGTTCTGGCGACAGTAGACAACACGAGACGTTTAGTCCAAGAACAAGGCAGTTTCAAGTCTACGTTATACGTAAAGATGTCTTGGACTGGTCTGTACTGAACGCCGAGAACAGCCATCATGGCGGGGTTGTCAACAATCTCAAATAGATGTGGATCTTGCTGATGATCCTCTGGCAAGCCTTCCAAAAGCGCTGGTGAGTTGGAAATCCATTTGCGCAACTCATAACCAGCGGAGGCCAAAATACCTATCAATTCGTCCCGCAGGAGGATCGCCTCGTCCGCTGTGGAGGCTCCCGAGCAAATGTCATCGACGTAAATATCGTCTTTCAAGATGGCGGAGGCTCTTGGGAAGCGTAAGCCTTCGCGGTCTGCGAGCTCCCAAAGAGAACGTATTGCCAAGTAGGGGCTTGACCTTAACCCGTACGTATTAGTATTGAGCTCGTAGACGACCATGGGATCGCGAGGAGACTCTCTCCAAAGGATCAGCTGGAAGCGACGGTCATCAGGGTGGATAATAGTCTGCCTGAACATCATTTTTATGTCGGCCACAAAGACAACCTGATGTCGTCGGAAGCTGGTGATGACGTCACAAAGGTCCTTGACCAACTTGGGACCAGAATGCAAGCACTGGTTCAAGGATACGCCTGTTGAAGTCTGCGCAGAACCATCAAACACTGTGCGCAGCTTGCCAGTTGATGGCTTCAATACCGCATGATGCGGGAGAAAGTAGTGCTCCACCGAACGCCAATCCAAATTTGACACAGACATGTGTCCCAATTGTTCATATTCTCTCATGAACTCAATGTACTTCTGTCTGAGCTCCGGATCACGACCCATGCGACGCTCCATGGCCAACAATCTCTTTTCGGCTAAAGGTCGTGACTCACCAAGCGGAGGCCGAACAGACAGGAAGGGTAGCCTCGTAATAATCCGACCAGAACGGAGTCGACCAGTGTTGTTCTGGAAGAACAGCTCGCACTCCTCATGTTCTGGATTCAAACGGGCAGCTTGAGGGGGCTCCTCTACCTCCCAAAACCTCTGAACCGCATCAGAGAGAGCGGAGCCTACAGCCAACAAATTATCATGTTCAGTTGGAGGGGGGTCCCTAGGTACAGGGCCCATCAAAGCAAATCCAAATATGGTCGGGATGGCAGTCAAACCATTTGGCACCAAGACCCGTTTCCCACCAATCAAAATTCCACCGAGGACATCAGAGCCAATCAACAAATCGATTTGTCCCGGTGTGTCAAATTTGGGGTCTGCCAGTTCCAATCCCGATGTCAAATTCACCACAGCAGCGGGTAGCTGTTTCTGTGGATGCATACCCAAAATATTCTTCAGCACAATAGCCGAGGTTTTAATCCTCGGGTGTGAAGATTCAACAGGGCCAAACAAAACTTTAACTTGCCCTTCAACATTAGAGGCTACGTCACCTATGCCCCGTATACAATTCGGAAAAGAACCCATATTTAATTTAACCTGCCCTACCAAAAAAGTGGAAACAATGCAACCTTGTGAACCTGTGTCCAATATAGCACGGACAACAACAGAGGTCCCCGTGGGTCCCCAGACCCTAACAGCAACCGTTGGTAGGATAACGGTCTCAATGGGGGAGGTTGGCGTTATAGGGCAGGGGTCAATGACCTATTGTTGCCTGGGCGGCGACCGTTGGCCAGGACCAGGCAAATCAAAATGGGGGTGCGGCTTGAAGTCCTCAAAGGCGCGATGACTCGATCCGCGCGCCATCTGTGGGGGGTCATAGTGACGCACCCGCCCAAAACGAGGTGGGCGCGAGTCAAGGCGCGGACGCTCCGCCAAAGGAGGGGAATACCTGGGGCAGCAGTCATGGTGCTGGTGACGCTGAACAGCACATTCAGGTGCGCGAGAGAGAGGAGGCGTGCGCACGCTACGGTTCTCCAAGCGGGGTGAGCAGCGATCAATTAAGCGAGGCGACTCTCGGCTACGCGCCGGTGAGCCTCGGCTGCCACCTTCAAAACACCCGCCCGTGCGCGGCGTCGGCTGGTAAGACAAGCGGCCTACCTCTCTGGCATTCATGCAGAGAATGTCCAAATGCTGTCCTCCACAGTGAGGACAGGGGCGAGAATTTGGGCAGTCTCGCTGGTAGTGGGACCCCAAACAAGAGAAGCAAAGGCGGCGGGCATTCGCGATGCGCCTACGAGAGGCGACATGTAGGTCCAAGAATGCCCTACAACTGGCCGTTCTGTGCCCCGTGACCTTGCAGTAGGAGCACTTCGCTGGGCTCTGCGTGACCGCAAAGCGAGGAGGGCGCCGGTCGACATTGGCTCGGGTGTGACCGCGAGCCTGCTCCTTGACCTTGGGCGGCTGCGACTTAGCCGGCGTGTCACCACCGGAGTTGTCCAAGACCCGGCACTCATCCTCCAGGAACTTCTCCAGGTCAGCAAAGGGGGGCAGATGGGTCGCGCTATCCCCACCAAAGCGCTGTTCAAAACGCGACCTCAGGTCGGCAGGCAGCTTCTTCAGCACAATGTGCACCAATAGATAGGACCATTGGTCCACGGGCAGGTCAAGGCACTTAAGTGCGTTGATGGCCACCAAAAGCGGGTTCAAAAGTTGGGTGCGCAACCCAGAGACCCGGGTGAGCGTCGGCAAACCCAAAATCTACTCGATGTGCGTGTCGGCGAGGCCACGCTTATTATGGTACCTACGGGTGATTAGGTCCCGAGCCGTCTGGTACGCCTCGTCAGACACGGGCAGATGCTGGATGAGGCCCTTAGCCTCCCCATCCAGAACCGACATTAGATAGGCCAACTTTTGTGCCGGCCGAAGGTCAGCTCTATCATTGACCAGGCTGTCGAACAAATTAACGAAGCCCAGGTAGCTTCCTAGGCAGCCATCAAAATGGGGGAGGTCCAAGGTAGGGAGCCTACTCACCAGCCCTGGTGCTGACCTAGGAAGCTCCTGCTTCAGGCCGGGTTGCCCTTCCCTATCGGCAACTAGTTGTCTCGCAGTATTGGAGACAGCATCATACAGGTCTAAGACCTGGGCATAGTCTTCGCTGACCTTATTTCGCTGGTCAGCGGTGAAATCATTGATTGACACTTCAAGACAGCAAGTGCTGAAAGTGCGGAATTGCTGTTCCACACTTGCCAGGCGATCGTCAATCCGCTCGTACCTCTGAAGTAAGGCCTGCTGGCGATCAGGCCGGTTCACTAAAGCATTGGCCGAGGCAAACCAGCGCAAATCTGATGCAATAGCACCAGCAGCCGCACGCAAGTCCTTGATAGCTGACATAATCAAAATTCAAAAGAGCCCGGACAAGCGCTAAATAAAATTAAATCAATCAATCAAAACTTAATTTTTCTTAATTCTTTGAAACCAACAAAGTTTTAGCCTGTTTACTGCAAGTGCAGGCAAGTGACAGGTATTTACTGCCCAACAAAATTTAAGGTTTCAGTATATTGAAACAAACACAAAAGTTATCAAAGTTATAACTTATAACAAATTAATAAAGTTGAAACTTCAACTTAATTAATTAATTATTTGCAACAGACAGACTAACTGTGTTATTTATGATATACAATAGGAAGTAAGCACAGAATATGTGTTACCTAACAATATTATCTTTATATTATAACAAAACAAAGTTTATTAATGTAAAGTTGGTTGTTATGTTTATGAATATATGCAATAAACTAAATTTACTAAATTTATTGATACATACAGCTGTTATGTATCCAAACAAACTGACTTATTAATGCAACAACAAATTTAAGTTAGATTATTCAACAATACAAATCAACAATTACTGATTGAGGTTATGTGACAATGTGTTTCAAATTATCTAGGTCAACTTATACAATTAAATATTATGTATTTTAGACAATAACTGACCTGACAAACACTACAATACTGTCTACAAGGTGATAAGATACAAGCTCATACCAATCTGAGTTCAGATACAATCAACGGCTAAGATACAAATTTACAATATAGGCAGTTAACTACGCTCTGCTACCAAAAAATTATGTCTAGAATTTTGGCTAGAAGGAGCTGGGATCAATTGCAGCAGATTTGTGGAAGCGTGACTCTATTCATCAGCCCTTGTCAGCCACAACAAATCTCAGACACAACTGTACTGTGTTGCACAGCGAATACAAGTAATCTTAATATTAATGTGTTTCACTTACCCGCTATCCTTGCTGATGTCAGGCTTGAGCTAAATTAGACACATTCATACAAGTATATTGGCCAAAATAAATGAATGAAGTATCTTATACTTAGCTATTAAGCTTCAAACGCGACGTTTTCAGGACACGTTGGCACGTGGAAGTCGATACCAGATTCACAATTTTCACAAATATCAATCAATAGTTCACAATCAATTTACCGTTGCCAGCACTAGATCAGGCGGCGTTCAAGGCGGTTTACACTATTTAGTTCAATTAATCAATTCACACGAAATGCAAAAAGGTGTGCTCACAATAAGAGTCGACAACGTGGTAATTTCTCAACGCGAAGCGAACGGAAGTGACAGTTCAGTGTGACCATTGTCAGAAATTTTCAATAGACTAAACAAAATGTTACTCAATCGATCTAATCGATTTGACTTATAATAAAAACTAATTCTATTTCAAACAACTATCATAGTGCCTTCTATTGAATCCAAAATCATTTTAATCGTCTAAGCAATCGTTAATGTTGAGAATATTTACACTCGATTTTTTGTCGTTCGGAATCGACTTTTTTGTGCTGGCAATGTATAGGCATCTATCAAATTCTAGAAAACCGGAAATGCATTCGGCAGTTGTTGATCTAAGTTCGGAAGTTAAGAATTTGGGTTACCAAACGTTTTTATAATATTTTGTAAACGCGGATTTAATAATGATTCATAATTTAGTAATGGCAGTCAAAAAGTATCAAAGTATTTAGGGTATATAATTTCTTAAAGCAATTTATTGGTACAGATACCGGCATTCTCCTTTAAACATTCTATAAATCTCTAGGTCTGCTGTTATTATTTGTTGTTTATACCAAAAATACTACGTCAGTAATAAAACTGACAATAATTTAATTTTAATGAAATGCGCCAATATTTTCCTCAAGCTTCACTCATTTGTTACAACAATTTGTATATAATGGAATGCGATCAAACGCCGCAACTTAAGTTACTGCCTACTTGATTCTTAGAGGCACGGCTTTATTGCGAAACAGATAATGCATAATAGATAGATCAAGACTCCCTCGATGGTTTCGCGGCATAAATGTGCGCGTGGGATTGGGAGGTCTCGGGTTCGATTGCCGGATCGGGCAAAGTGCTATCGAGTTTTTCCGGTAGGAAATTCTCAGTAGCAGAACGGAGTTTGGTAATGTGCCCGGTACGACTATAGGTTCGACCCATATTACGTGAGACCTAAAAAAATATGGCGAAATGTGGGTGTAATATTACACCTCTGCCTACCCCTTCAGGAATACAGGCGTGAGAATATAAAAAATTCATTCATTCATAGACTCACGCCTGTTTCCCCGAAGGGGTAGGCAGAGGCATATTAAACGCCCACTTTTCGCCAGTGTTTTGATCCCACGTAATAGGTGGCGAGCCTATTGCCGGTTATCGGGATATTTTGTTTGCCAGAGCCTCGTCCGTTGATCGGCAGGTGCACCACTTGCAGGTGCGGTTGGCTTGGGACCCTAAGTTCGTGGTGGTAACCCTATGCACCCTATAAATATAAAAAAATAAAATAAAAAAAGACAGATCAAGACAAGAACGTATTATAAAAATAATTTTATAAAACTTCCTTCTTTAAGCTCGACCGGCTCTTCCGGTAGTGTTTGGTTTCTATTTAGTATAATTTTCATCTAGTAAAACGCATGAAAATCAACATACGAAACTTTGCCACTACTCACTGTCTGACAGATAACACACAGCCGAAACTACTAGGCGCAAGAAACTGAAATTTGGTATGTACTCTCCTTAGGCAGTAGTGCAGCCTAATGTCCCACTTCAGTCCCTTTGAACCCAAAACAGTAAATGGTAGAGTGTTATGCATTTAAATATATGTATTTGCAGAAATAGTGTCCATAAATTTCTTACCTCGTCTATTACTGCCTTGTAGAGTAAAAATCTGTATGAAATAGTATGCAGCTCAACTATCGATACCAACATTGCTGCTCTGTCTAGCTTGCTAGCCTTTAATTTGTGAATAGAGATACAAAGCTTGGCGTATTGTATATCGCTTTATTCCTAATCGAAATACATTTACCATTCTAGAATGCGAGCAATGTATCAAGCTTTGGAGCTCCACCGTTACAAATGAAGATCCTTATAGGTCTGCTTCCATTGATGCAAACTATTACGAACCAACGCGATTCAAGCGTATTTGATATTAAATATCTTGCATGTAAATAATTACATGCAATAGCCACACTGAGTTGGCATTAGTGTGCCCTGTAGGTAGAATAACAATAAACGGAACAAAACATATAACTTATTTTTGTTGAACACTCATATTTAATTTGAACGTTCTATAATGCCAGCATCATTTTGGGTTTACTGAATTCACCAGTCTTTTTAAAATACTGACATGCAAGTTATTTACTGCATGTCATCAACATGATAGTATTTATTTATAACACGAATTTTAAAACATCGAGACTTTAAAATGACTTCGACGATTACATTTATTGTAGGCGTAGCATATTTGATATGGTATGTATTGTTTCTTTTCTTCGATTCTATTTTCGTTAAACAGTATTATACCATAGGTATCTAAAGGCAATAAAACAATTGTGTTAGTATTGTACGGTAAATTGAATTAAGTTCCTTTGTATGTTGCCTGAAAGACATTGAGAAGATTAATAACGAAACCTTTCTCAGCTGTCATGACGGCGTTAAGCATAATTATGGCTACCTTAAGACTGATTCCACATAGATAACGACTGATTTCTTTACAAAAAGGTTTATTATGTTAAGCAAAATTTTAGGTGTGAATTTGTACCCTAAAAATTATTTCAAAAGAAATATTAAAGTGGAAGCGTATACTTATGTATAAACATTTAGATGCTTGTGATAGATACGTCAAAAATGTTTAACTTTGTCGTTCTCGGTACCTAGCGCTTAGTTTTAAAACTTGAGGTCTGTGTGTCGTGTTGTTATTTTTGGCACCTTAATCATTGTAGCGAGTAATACTGGTAGATAAAGCGCGATGATATGAAAATGCTATTTATTGACACTCTTTGTTCCGAATTCATGACGCATACGCATTCTTAAATTTTCTTAAAAAAGACAACTCCCGTATTAGGACAAAATCCTGTGTCACGGGAGACTTTACAAACATACAACTAAACATAAACAATGAACACCCAGACTCGAAACAACAATTTGTGGATCACACAAATTGTTGTCTCGTGTGGGGATCGAACCCACAACACTCAGCGCATTGTCAAGCGGCGTGGCGGCCGCTTCAACCACTACACCACCCGTGCAGTCACTGATTTGATAGCTTTATTGTCGAACGATGAAACTCTTTAGTATTGTGGCTAGAACAATATATCAGACACAATTTCATTTATATATCAGGCTACCGGAATTAAAGTAAGTACAAATTAATGTCCGATGCTATTCACAAATAGAAAATGTATCGGGCTTATAAATTTAGTAAGGTTGAGAGACACTTTGTAGAGAAGAAAATTAAAAATGAAGGCTTAAAATGTCTAATCCATTTAACTGGCACTAGGCTTCTTATTAAAGAATATCCGCTTTTTACCACGTAGTCAAGGGATTTATGCGATTATATTAATGTCATGTCAATTCGTTGTACAAAATTTTATAAATTTTAGCGATCTTGAATGATTAATGCTAACAATAGCAACGTATATACGGAAAAACAAGTTCTTGGCGAGGCTACTCAGTTTGATGTTATACCTAGTGTATTACCTAACACCGTGCCTATATCTGTGAAAATTCTTAGCATTTGTAGACCAGCTTCTACATTTATTTTAACAAATAAACTGTCATAAAATCCCGAGGGAAAAGTAATAAAACTGTAATCCCGCAGATCATAAGGTTCGTTTCATGTTATATAAAGAAGTGTTCTTAACTTTTAGAGATCACGTTGTAATGTAATGTTGTACTAAACATATTACCGTGTTAATGCAGATCAGAGCTTTATTAACAGAAATAATACTGTTAAAATAATTATGCATTGGTCGCATATTGAAACACATGCCTGTACTTTGAAACGCTATCATGGCGTACTATACTTAAACTAAAAATCAGTATCCCACAAATACGTGTCGGCTTAATTTAAATGTTACAATCACTGATATCTTACGGTGTTTTTTGTTTCAGAGTTTATTGGTTCGCACATGTCTCCTCACAAATGTATTGGCTCCGTTTCGCATTCGATGATCGAACGACAGAAACATTTTGCCTAACTTTGCAATTTAAACATAATGAATAAATCCACCTGAACCATATTAATGCAATCGCTGTTATAGGTCTTAGATAAAAAACCCCAGTTATATCCGAATGACTTATAATTATTTACATGTAATATTCATGTCAACTATAAAAATTATCACAACAGCATTGAACATTTCTGATCACTTCTATCCTTACAGTCTGCGAATCGAGGACATGTGAATCAACGTGAAATTTATTCAAGAGGAGCAGCGAGTCAGTGGTGCAACATAGTTTAGCAATTTATGGCTCGAGTACGTGTGGCACTCCGCGTGGCGTGTTGCTATTAAAAACTCATACACCAAAAATATTTCACATACCCAAAAATATCTGAAATTTTTATGACTGACGTAATTTTAATGCCGAAGTAATACTAGTAAATATGTTTATTTCAATAGCAGATTCTGAAATGGCTGATTGTGTTTCTTTATGAACTTTCTACAATTATTCATGAAAGTGAGTATTGTTTTATCATATTGTTTGATGAAAACATAGGAGAAAAACCCCATGTAATTAGTTACATCCGTCTGCATTGCAATAAATAAATCAAATTCCGATAACAACTAAGACTTTCAACGCTCTATCTCCCTGACCACCTAAAGTAGGAAAATTGAAAAGAAATTAAAAGCGGCGATAGCCCAGTTGTTTACATAGCGGACTGCCGAGACGATGGTCTCGGGTTCGATCCTGAAGTTCCCCGGGTATACACCTCTGAGATTTCGAAGTTATGTGTGTACTAAAAATTTTAATTATCGCTCGCTTAGCAATGTTCTCGGTAGATGGCAATAGCCATGTCCCCTATTACATTGGGACCGAAACATGACTGGCGAAGTGTACCGCTATCTACTCATTCGGGGATAAAGGCGGGAAGTTATATGAAAAGATTTTTGTAGTGACGTTATACACCGCTATTTTTTAATTAGTACAAAAAAATTAACACAGCACTAAGTATCTTTAACTGATCATATTTATGTAGTTAAGAAATAAAAACACTAAGTCCCAAAACTGTCTCAAAACTGTCCACAAAAATACGTGATAATTGGTAAATGCAATACTAATACTATGACCGACCCAAGTACTACGAGTATCATAGTAATATGAACCATTGATAAATTCCTCTCCTCCATGCGACAAACAGTACTAAATTGCTAGCAAAAGTGAGCGTATCTAATTTCGTTGCAAAAGTTAATTGTTTGTCTACGTTTGCCCGACGCGATGGCCTATCATATCAGTTCATATCACGGGAGTATGAAAATATGCTTCGTGCGTACTTTTTGAGTGGAAAAATCGCGAGTGCAGCTGTGTACCCATGGACATCTTATTGTGAGTGTACAAAAGTGATCCGGTCAGTGTCGAACAATTAAAACAGCGCATATTGGATGCTTTTGACAACGGTGGTGGACATTTCGAAGGACAATGGAAATACTTGTAAGTTTAGTAAATAATACGTACTTAAGTAAATAATTATTTGATGCGGGCTGCTCAAAATCGGTCTGTGTTCTCCACACACCTTGAGGAAGGCCTATGTCCAGCAGTGGACGTCTCTAGGCTGATATGATGATGATAAAATAATATTTGTAAATAGCAGATGATTCTAACTTCATAAATGCGCCAAAATTACTCTTTTCTTTTAGTCCAGAACACCTTCTTTTATTTTGATATTTGTTTGCTTTCTAATTACATACCTCTGTATTTAATTACTTGCTAAACGATAAATTTTACCGGTCCTAAGCCCGAATGAAGTATGAAGGAGAGGGTAGAATTAACAAAATTAAAAAATAACTACCTACATTTATTATTTTTCTTCATTTTATTTTCTATGGCTACCTACATCATAAGTGCGACAGAGAGAATGCGAATGAGTAGGATGGAATATTATCAATGAGTTAGTGAATGGATTGTAAAATATGACTATGATTTAAGTGAGATTTTCTACAATAAACAAATGATAATAACTTTGCTCTTTATTGATATTATGAAATTCTTACGTCACATATATGATAATAATATCTTCGCTAATCTGTCCTTAAAGTTTTTGTACTAATTAATAAAAAATAGCAGTGTATAATCGAAGAAAATGTAAAGTTTAGGTAAATTATCTACTAAAAGTTGTGTACGTGTGAATTATTTAATTATTGTATTTTAAGGTTAAAGTTGTTCATTTCGAACAATTTTTTGTGAATTTTTTACACGTTCTACGGATTGTATTATTTTTTATTATTTTATAAAGAAAGGATATTGGGCACTTATAGTCTCACTTTTTGACGCATATAGCCATTGGAGTAAGTGTATAATTCATGATAATATTTTTTTACCAAAATTCATTGAAATCGTTTGTGGGTTTCTATTTTAATTTTAATTAGTATATAATAAAATAAATACGTCATTTTTTGCGTAATAGTGAAGCGACTCCTTTTCAAAAGCTTTCGATAGCATGTGACGATGATGTTAACGTTTTATCGATTGATTAAACGTTAACATAAATCGTGGAACAACAAAATAATCTAAGTTCGCAACTAAAAAGTATTAAGATTTGTCATTATTATTATTCTTCGATTATGTTACTATTTCTTTCGTTAAAAAGCCATTTCTAGGCAAAAATAAAACAATTTAGATATAATCTATAGTGTAACGATTAGAACTCCGTAATCTATCGTTTGGTCACAACACTATTCGGTGAAATGTCAAACATTACAAAATGGTGTAATCTGTTTTTAAGGGGTGTGTTGTTAATTTACACTTGACAGATAAATTATTAGAAATGTGGTTTTTCTGAGAGGTACGGTACGTAAGTAATACTCAATTATTATGTTTCAAATAATGTAAAATATGTGCCAGTTTTGAAACTCTATCGGTTTTAAAACGAATCGTTTTGAAATGTAACATAACCTCAACAGGTACTCAACTTATTTTTTTGTTCAGAACGCCACAATATTTAATTTTGAATTTAACCTTGTTTTAAAGTATGACACTAACCCTTTTTTGTGGTTAATTTTCACTTCTTTACTGTGTCAAAAGTTACGCAACCAAGTGCCATAGGACGTTGCTCATTCTCCTCTCCATTTTGTTCATTCTTACACTAGGCAGAGCTTTACCGCACAATGCGGATTTTTAGAATTTTACTGGATATTATCGCGGTTATTGCATAAAACTGGTGCTGTGCCTAAAACCACTTCAACCCCTGTCACAAACACTGATTTTTATTATTATTTACAGCCTTACCTGTCCCACTGCAGGGCAAAGGCCTCCCTACTCTCTTTCCACCTCACTTTATCGAGAGCTGTTGTGGTCCACTCTGCACTATAGAGTTTCAAATCATTTTGCCACCTAACCTTGGGTCTGCCGCGTGGCCTCTTTCGATCTGGGACCCACAAGGTGGTAGTATTAGCCCAAAGATCGTCAGACATACGACAGATATGACCGGCCCAGTCATATTTTAACTTGGCTGTTTTTTGGGACACATATGCGATTTGTGTTTTAAAGCGCAGTATGGTATTTTGGCTCGGTCGACAAGTTTTACGTCGAGAATACTGCGCTCCGTAGCGCGAGCTATGGAGCACAGTATTCTCGACGTAAAACAAACTCGGGGTTTGTCAGCGATGAAAAACCCCGAGTTTGGGCACCATATGTGAGGATGGGGAGGATGCACATGTCCATGAGTCGGGGTTTCAGAGACATAGGCAGGTTGCCTTTCAAAAGATCTTTCATAGACCAAAAGCTTCTCCAAGCGTTTTCCGTTCTACTCGCGAGTTCCGCTTCTTGTCTCGCCTGAAAATATACTAATTGGCCCAAATATATATATTCATGGACATATTCAACCTCCACATCCTCAACATATATCTTCTTCTTTGTGCTATTAGTCATTACTTTGGTCTTTGATATATTGATCTTCAGTCCAACCCTAAGGCTAGTCTTGTACAGATCTTGAATCATGTGTCCCAATTCCGAGGCAGAGGAAGAAAAAAGCACTATGTCATCTGCAAATCGGAAGTTTGTTAGTCTCTTTTCTCGGATGAGAATACCTTTTTCCTCCCAACCAGGAAGTATTAGCCGGAAAACTTCTTCTAATGTAGCGGTGAAAAGTTTTGGTGACAGTGGATCACCCTTTGACTCCTTTTTCCATTTTGAAAGATAGTCCAGTATTTGTAAGCTTTATTGATGCTGAACTATTGAGATACACTATTTTCAGTAAGTTTATGTATGTGGGATTAATATTTTGGTTTTGTAACGCTTGAAAGATAGAAGAATGTTTTATGCTATCGAAAGCTTTTGAATAATCTATAAATGCTAAATATAAGGGGATGTTAAATTCTATGTGTTTTTCTAAAACCTGGTTGATAGCTTGCATATAATCGGTGGTAGAGAGCCCTTTTCGGCAGCCTGCTTGTTCTGGGGTTTGATGGCAATCGAGTTCGGCTGCTATTCTGCCTTCTATTATTTTTATAAACGCTTTGTATAGATGCAAAATAAGGCTGATCAGTCTATAATTTTCAATATTTGATTTATCACCTTTCTTATGCAGAAGTGTGATGTTGGAGTGACAGAATAATTTGGCAAGTTTGCCAGTCTGTAAAATAGAATTGAATATCTTTGCAAGGTGTGTCAGTATAATCGGTTCCGCAAGTTTTAAAGATTCTGTTGTTATATTATCATGACCCGGTGATTTGCTGTATTTCATGCTGTTGAGAACGCGATGGACCTCTTTTTCTGTGACTGGATTTATGTCTTCTCTGCAGGAGTATTCTTCGATATCATATTGGGACCTTACCGAATTCAAGTAAAATGATTGATAGTCTGTGCAAATTTGTAGGATTTTATCTATATCTCCTTGTTTTACTCCTGCACTGTCTGTTAGGCATAGTATCGCCAATCGCCCAGTTTGTATACCTTGCTATTTTTAAAGAAGTATTGTTATTTAAAGCAGTTTCTACACGTTTTACATTATATTGTCTAATGTAATTTCGAATATTGCGTTTTACAATTTTGTCCTTAATTTTATATTATATTGTGTAATACGTTATTTTTTGTCTCTTCAATTAGTTTTTTGGTTTGTATGCTAAGTTTACTATTTTGGCTAGCGTTGTTAAGTGCTTCCTTGATGTTATCATACTGCGTTTGAACGCCTTCAGAGTCTTTATTGCATAAAGCATCGACACTATTTTTGAGCTATAATACAAATTGTTCTAGATTGGTTATTAAAGTAGCTTTATCTAATCTTTTAATAGACGTTGAATCATTTGAAATCGCTGCAATTTTAAGTTAAAAGTGATTTTGATCTTTAGTGGTATGTGGTCCGATGTGAACTTTAAGGAATTTAGCACTTCGTCGTTAGAAATAATTTGCTTACTTGAAGAGAGGCAGAAATCAATTTTATTTTTGGTTCTTTTGTTGGGGTGTTGCAAGGTCCAGCGTCGCTGCGGCTTCTTGTCGAAAAAGCTGTTACTGAGACTGAGATTTTGTCCAAATGCAAACTGAAGTAATCGTGAACCCCTCTCGTTTCGAGTTCCTAAGCCATTAGGTCGAAGAATATTGATGTTATTGGAGCGTAAACGTGTACTGACTATGGCATTAAAGTCTCCCATTACCAGATGCCATTAACTTTTATGTTCGTCATACGCTTTGTTAACTAAGTCGTAAAACTCTTCTACTTCTTCATCCGGATGTGTGGATATTAGGGCGTGAACCTGAAATAATGGTAATGTTTTTGGAGTCTGTTATACGAAATTTGAGTAGAGCTACGCGTTCAGAATAGGAAACAAATTGTTAAATATTGTGTTGCCAGCGCTTTGCTACAAAGAAACCTATTCCAAATTGACTATTGTTGCCTGTGTAGAAAAATATGTTTTGGTCTCTCTCTAAAATTGCTTCACCATCTCTTCTGACCTCTGCCAAACTTACTATGTCCCAATTTATTTCTTCCAATGCGTTTTCTAATTCGACTTTATGACCTTCCGTTCTAAGAGTTTTAGTGTTGAATGTTAATATATTAAGTTTATTGGCATCCGTTAGGCTAACTGTAGTTGTTTGACATTATAAGGATCCTATCGCCCGGGGATTGTATGCGCCCCCTGCTCCATTAGTCGGCCGTCTACTGTCATTAGCGGCATTCCTATTGGAGATGCCGGGGACTAGGGGCCTTCGCCTCCACCTTTTTTAGTTGTGTTAGTCATTGAGGGTAAGGGGTTAGCGTCTTTGCGCCGCCGATCCAATGCGCAACCTATGGACCCCGGTAGTAGCCTGCATGGCCCCAAGTATTCCTTTTAATCCTGTATCGCTGAAAACCGTTGTGGTTTTTATAAAAGGGGTTAAACAGAATTGTTATAAGATCATATAATTATTATCAATTTCAGCGTCAAGAATCTATATAAAATTTTGTTACATTCTATATTAAGTATAATCATGTGTTACGCGTATTATTTTGTACTGGTTTTTCCTGTGAAGAAACATAAAAACAAAAAGTGTTGGTCTCACATGGGACAGTACTTGGTACACATACATACATATACTCACGCCTTTTCCCGTCGGGGTAGGTAGTGACAACGGAACGCATCTATCCTTACAAACCTCACGCGTTTCCTCTACATTCATTACTCTGTTCATACATGCTCGCCGGTTCCGGGTACTTCGGCACCGGCGAGCACTTGGTGTGATTAACATATTGTTGCTTCGAGACTGGTTGATCTTTGTGACATTCAAGGCATAGGCCTTGAATGTTTTTAAGGTCACCGGCGATACATAACTTATTCCTAGAGCGTGAGTTGTCTTTACGAATAAAAAATAAATAGAAAGTAGGAATAGGAAGTTTAAATAATATACCCTTTACAAAGAAATAAGTTTTTAAATATCTACAATGTCACACAAATTTTGCTGCCCCTACTACTTCAGATATTAAATAAAGATTATATAACCTGTGAGCAGAATAAAGCTCTGCACGACAAATTATCCCTGACACAAAAAACAAATATTAATTCTTACTAATATAGACTTTTAACAAATTCATGTTTACCTTATTCTGACAAAATACACACATAAATTAAATGCGTTAATTAAAAGCCATATACACTGTACATAACGTTCAGTCTGGTTGAAATAACCGACGTAGTTGCTCTTTATTTCCGAGAATGAAAGCTTAATTCGTAGCACATTACACAACTACACCTCAATTAATTCCATTTACACCCATAATATCTTAATACACATGAGCTTTGAAATTGTGTGACTACAGTTAGTGCTAATTTAATTAATTATTCATTAGAGAAATACAAATACAAAGCCGCAAACAGTCAAATGAATAATGAAATAACTTCGTGAATAAAACATCAAATGTATAGTATCTGTAGTAGTCCTGATAAAAGATAAAATTATACTTATTATACTGCGAATATAATAATAATATAATATAACTTTATTGTTTCTCTCTCACATAGTTACAAAATACATAATTGCACAATATAAGCTTATTCTATATATGCCACTATGTGAGAGACTGGTACTAGGAGACCTGTATGACAGATTACCAGCCTCTCCAAGCACTGGATACGTGCAGCACTAGTCATGCATTACTTATGAATGAGAGTGTGTGCGTGTGCGTGTATGTGTGTCTGTGTGTTGGTGTGTGTTTGTGTACGTGCGTGCGTGCGTGTGTGTGTGTGTTTGTGTACGTGCGTGCGTGCGTGTGCGTATGTGTGTGTGTGTGTGTATGCGCGCATGGTGTGGGTGCAGTCGGTTTAAGAAATGATGTGTATAGGGTTTTCTGTCTCGTCGTAACTAAGAGATTTCAACCAGGCTGTGACCACTGTGTGAGTAAGTGAGTAAATGCTGAGCTCTTTGTTAATTTTATTATATAAGTAACCTCCTAAGAATCCAAAAAATCTCGATGAGAACGCTGTGTTCCACCGGACATTCAGGGTGTCACAAGTGTGATAATTTCTGCGTTTACCTTTCAGCTTAGTATGTTCAAAAGTAAGTTTGGCATGCTGTTTGAGAACGATCCCTAAAACAAACAATTGCCTCACAGTCAGGACGTCAGTTAACTGATACAGGTCCTTGGTAGAAAAGAGGAATGGCAAGGACCGACTTACTTTAAGGACTGCTCTTTGCGCTCTCTCGACTTTGATCATGCTATATTTACATGCTCCTCCCCACACAGTAATACAATAGCTTATAATGGATTGACATAGGGCAAGATAAATGCTTTTGACGACCTGAGTGTCCGCTATGTGCCGTAAGTTCTTAAAGATCGACATTAGTTTCCGCGTTCTGGAGGATAGTAAGTCCACATGGTGACAGAAGTTCAGTGAATCGTCTATTACGACTCCCAGATACTTAACCTTGGAGGCTACGGTAAGTTGAGTGCAAGTGCAGGGATGGCTAAGTTGACATGTATGATATATTATACCATGGCTGTCAGTTGTTGATGATGAACTGCTCTTGATAGTGAATGGCATATAATGCGTCTTTTCAACGTTGAGAGTGGTCCATTTCCTTTGAGCCATGTGGTCACCTTATTAAAACCTAGCTGTGCAGACACAAAAGCATCATCCCAGGAATCACCATGAAAGATTAGGGCGGTGTCGTCAGCATACGTGACTATCTTTCCGGTCCTGAGGGGAAGGTTGCATAGGTCATTTATAAAAGTAAGAAAGAGTGTAGGTCCCAGAACACTACCTTGGGGCACACCGCAGACAACGGACTGGTCATCGCTGACGACATCACCAACCCTGACCCTCTGCATTCGATCAACCAAATAATCTTCAAACAGTCGAAGCTGAGTGTCCCGGATTCCTAGTTTTTCGAGTTTCGATAGTAAGAGTGGAACACGGACCGTGTCAAAAGCCTAAAAACACTGCCACTACCTTCTTCTTTTGGTCAAGTTTGCGAACTGTGTGATCGACAAGTTCATGTACAGCATCATGTGTTGACATGCCAGCCCTAAACCCAAATTGAGAACTCGACAGAAGATGCTTTGATTCTAAGTACTTTAGAAGACGTTTATTTAGGAGCTTTCCAACGATTTTTGAAATGGCAGTAAGAATAGAAATAGGTCTGTAGTTGTTGACACAGCCCGTGTCACCACTTTTGTAGATTGGGATAACCTCGGCTAATTTAAACTCTTTCGGGAAGGTTCCAGAACTAAACATTAAATTAAAAATGTGTGTGAGAGGTGGGGCTAGAGTTTGGTGATACCGTTTCAGAAATGTACCAGATATATTATTACGGCCCACGGTATTGCTCTTTTTTAAGTTACCTATAGTACTTTGGACTTCAACTTCGTCTGTGGGTACCAAGGCGAAAGAAAATGGCTGCGAGACAACATCTGAGAGACCATTCCAACAGTCAGGATCGAGAGCTTTGTCAGATAGGTTCTTACCGATGGATACGAAAAATGTATTTATCTTATTAGCCGATACTGATGGGTTAGAGGAAGTGAGAAGGCCTGTAGCGGGTGTATGCTTTTTGGTCGTGTGTGTAATTTGTTTTATGGCGTCCCATAAAGTCTTAGTGTCAGCTGCATTATTTATTAGTTTTGTTTCGTATTCTCGTTTTAGGCATTTTAGTAGCGAGTTATAGAAATTTCTGTACCTAGTATACGTAACCTTTATAACCTCGTTGGTCGGGTTTTTTTTTGCTTTTATGTGAAGCTTGTCACGGTTCTTCATACATCTCAATAAACCAGGCGTTATCCAAGGCTTCTTGATCCGTTTTCGATTTGGAATTCGGTGTAAGTGAGTGTTAGAGTTAATTATATAATTCAGTTTAGTAACAAGGCGAGAGGTGGCTACACTAGTGTCAGAAGTTTCGAAGATAGAGTTAAAGCAAAGATTATTCATGTCGCTGTCCAAATTATCATAATTAATTTTCTTAATTACGATACAGTTCGAGGAACGCTCCTGGTGTTGCTTAATGAAAATAACGCAGTCATGATCAGTTATCGCTGTTTCAGCCACGTAGCAGAAAGCCGGCAGTTTGGTTTTGAGCATGAGGTGGTCCAGACAGGTTTTGCTGTGCGTAGGCAACTGATGGGCCGGTAAGATACCATGAGAAGCTAGTAAGTTTAGATAGACAGCTGAGTTGGGATCTTTAGTACCGGTCGAAATATCTGTGTTAATATCCCCGATAAGAATGACATTAGAGTGATTAGAGTTGCAAAGAAGTTCGTTGAGTGACTCGATAAAAGGATCGATGTTCTTATAGCCAGCGGGTCTGTAAATTGCTATTACGATCGTGTTATTATTAATTTTTATTGTTAGACAGTTAGCCTCCCGTAAGCTAGGCTCAAAAATTGATAAGCGCATATTCTTTTTGTGGTATACAATTACTCCTTCGTTTTGTGTAACGTTATTTTCATTTTTAGTATAGCTGTAGCCGTCTAATAAAGGAACGTGGGATGTGTGTCGTAGCCAACACTCCGTAAGAATAACAAGATCCCAGTTAGTTGCAGAGCGATCCAGAAGTGTTAAGAGACTTGAGAAATTACGATTAAGACTACGAATATTTTGGTGAATGATTTTCAAGCTGGTGCGTGGTTTATTTATTAATTTCGGGCAGTCCGCGATCTCGCAAGTGGAAGACAAAGCAATATCAAAGCTATCAAGTTCGCTATTTACATACATACATACATACATATCGTCACGCCTTTTATCCCCGAAGGGGTAGGCAGAGGTGTATTTCTACACCCACTTTTCGCTAGATATACTTTAGTCCCACGTAATAAGGGGCGAGCCTATTGCCGTACCGGGCACATTTCCAGACTCCGTGCTGCTACTGAGAATTTCGTGACAGAAATACCCAATAACACTGCCCGACCCAGGAATCGAACCCGGGACCTCCCTATTCCACGCGCACATTTATGCCGCGAGACCAATGAGGCAGTCGTATAGGGTTTGATGTCGAGTTTTCCGTCTCTACGCAAAAATGGTATTTGCATCGTGTTATCCCTTAGTCGCCTCTTACGACACCCACGGGAAGATAGGGGGTGGTGACACTTGTATTCTATGCCGTCAACCACACGGCATCGGCATCGGTTCGCTATTTATTGTATTAATATTATCGAATTATGAAATTAGAAGTACAAGTAGGTTAAACCATGTATGATAATTTTTTGGTGGGACATATTTTGTACATATTTTGTTTTACAGTAGTTACGCTAATAGCTTGTAGGGGATTTAAAGGTATTGCTAGAATGGAGAAATTGTTACGTGTGTCGGCTAAAAATTTATGAATGATACTATTGTTTATATAAGTGAAATGTAAAACGTAAGGTTTGTTTCGATATATTAGAGAGTGTGCCAGCAGAGGTAATTGAAAGGCGTGTATATGATGTGTGTGTGTGCGAGTGAGTAGTTGGAGATATATAATAGGAGAGTGTTTGAGAGAACACCAAATGGCAAAAAGGTTTGCATCAGCAATCCTTTTGGTACGTAGGCACACAGAGGGGTAAAGAACCCCAGCTGCAGATTTTTTTCCGGATGTGAAACCTAAATAAATACTTGTCAGCGGGCGAAACAGCTTAAAGCTGTATTAACTAAACAGTATTTAAAACAAAAAATTGAAATACGTTATTCAGACTGCACAAAGAAATTTTACTATTTCAATTCTGTTCAGCAAATATCTAGATTTCCCCTTAGTACAAATAGTTCATCGCTCTACAGATAATACTCGTTAAGTTGACGCAGCACTTTCTGTGTGTGCTTATTGTCGGGGATTGTCTAGCACTATTACACGAGTGTTAATATGCCCTGAGTGGCCATGACATTTATGTTTGTGGCTTTATCTACTTTAGTTCTGAATGTCCGTTATTAGTTCTGTTGTATGAACGGCTCTTATGCGGCTGGTGTTATATAAGAAAACATTCAATTAAATGTTATTTGGAATTAGAAAAGAGAACAACTTTGAAGTATTTCTCATTGCTCTTTGACGGTAGACAGAATTTCGTATGTACTGTATTGATTTTGCTTATATAAAGCTAAAGAAACACTATCAATCCTGAATTATACCACTTATCATCCCAGCTAGTCCGATTCGATAAATATGGTGATCCCAAATATTGCAGGTCAACATTTCTACGTAAGTGTAAGTACTCGTATTTTCACTAAATATACGTTCATTAAAGTACCAGCGGTGCAGTAAAGTAGTAGATTTAACGAGCCAAAGAGGAACTGACATTAACTCCTTCCCATACAATTAATCAAACTGTCGATTAGCGCGGTTAAATATACCGCGTACATTAATCGTGCAGCTTTACTGTTTCACTAAAATTCCATTCAGTTAGCAAACTTAATATAATTTAAATGTTTAGAGTACCTTGCAATAATCATATCATACCATTGCCTATGATAGGTAGTAATAGCCTGGTGGAGATACCAACAGACTGCCATGCAGAGGGTATCGGGTTTGAATCCCAGGCGTGCACCAACGACTTTTCGAAGTGATGTGCGTATTGATAATTATCGCTTGCTTCGTGCCTCGGAGAGCAAGTTAAAAGATCTTTGACAGTCGTTATAGGGAGTCGGTACGCTCAAATAAACTCATACGGGTCTAAACCATGGAATATCGCTATCCATTCGGGTCGCGGAGGTCAGACGGCAGTGCTCTGTAGAAAAACTAATATTGCTGATATTATTGAGTAAGATAAGACTATAGAGCGTTACGTTAGAGTATTTAGCGGACCCAGGGCTCCAAGACGTGTAAGTCTGGGATGCATCCGGGATAACGCAAGGACGACGATGATCACCATTGCCTATGACTAAAATCTCGCCCAAGTGAACTGTCATATGAGACTGTCGGTAGGATTTTCCTTTATCCATAGTTTAAATATCATTCATGAGATGGAAAAAGATAAGATAATAATAAATATTTGATCAAATAAGATACTTATATCCTATAATATTTGTAGACAAAGGTAAGTAAGGTAGTATGCCAAAAGCAACACAACGACATTTCACGACAAATTTAAAGTACTACCTACAATGTTGTACACAAAAGCTAATTGTGAATAATTTACTTTTTGTTTGGACACCACCGGTGCGTAATGAAACTTTAGGAACTTTTATGATGACAGATGTTGGCAACATAAAATTGATAATGACAAATAGTATCTAAATGTTGATAAATAATTAATACTAACTCGCTGATATTTTGCAGCACCGACGGCGTAGTGGTAAGTAAAAAATACTAGCCTATGTGCTATTCTGATAAACTGCGCGTTAGGAGCAACAACTTCTAAGTTCCTCAAAGAGTAAAAAACATTCATTCATGGCTGGATATCCAGCCACAGAACTTTTAAACAGATAGAGATAGATAGATAGAGATATCCAGTTGATTTGCAAAATTGATTTGTTTTACAAAACTTTTGTCCCTGAAGTAACGATTTGATAAAATTTTGTTTCTTCAAAGTTAAATTTTTGGGCATAACTGACACCTGTTCCATTTACAAGAATGTCAAAATAATTTTGGTATTAATTATAACTGAATTTTATATATTCCTTTACGTTTTATACGTCTACATCCTGTTATATTTTGTAATTTTAGAAAGCCGAAGACGTTAACAACGCTATGGCTGCACGTTGATTGATAACCGACATCACCCAGCGTGCCCGCCTTGTAATCATCGAATTCACGCCGCCATTTTGCTGTTTTCTAGTAACAAGACTAGCACAGTTTCCAGCTCCTCAGACATTTCAAGTAAGTAAAGTTTTAAATTTGTGCTTTGAGACTGTCATAATAATGTGAATACATGTACCCCTAAAATTTTCTGATAAACAAAATCTAATACTATTTTTAATGACCTAAGTTTGTTACTTACCTCAATAAATTCAAGAACTTTGTCAGTACTTGATGTAATATATCGAAGGTTCACGGGCAAAATGTATTAAGCGACATCCTGGCCGATATTGAGTTATATACATATTCGGAATCGCCGAATTTTTCTGCGTCGTTTGCACTCGGTTTCGTGCTAATCTGAGCATTTTTTGGCGCTTAAAACAATAGAAAATTTAGGCGCAGTTCGGAGTAGCTTTGATTGAAGCGACAACATTTTTTTACAATTTAAGAAAAAATGGACTTCATACAGGCGAAATATTTAGTGTTTTTGACTTGAGCTATTTTCCCCGGCATAAGTTTGGTAAGATAAGGTGCTTGAATCGTCTTGCCTGCGCCTAAAATATATACATACCGTCGCTTAAAGCATTTTGCTTGCACCTGAAATTCATACTTGATGTTGCTTAAAATATTAAGCCTGCTACTGAAATCCATACCCTATGTCGCTTGAACCGTTTACCATGCGTCTGATATTAATACACACAGGTGCTTAAATCATTTTCTTATTTAATAAAAATTCTTTATACTCGGCGGTTAAATTCTTCTTCTTGAACTGAATTAATAAAGACTCGTCTCATCAGACATATTGTATTCTAAGTGGTGGAAGTTAAAACATGTTTTCTCTTCTGGAATTAGGAAATCTATATTCGTTAAGATAGTCAAAATTTTGTATAAATCGTTTATCCGTTGTCGGGTAAGACATATCGAATGTGAACTGGCAACCAGTAATATCTCAATTTTGACAACTTTAGAGGCAACATATTTGCTTCATTTAAACAATATTTCGTATGTGACTGCCTCGTTGGTCTCGCGGCATAAATGTGCGCGTGGGATCGGGAGGTCCTTGGTTCGATTCCTGGGTCGGGCAGTGTTTTTGGGTTTTTCTGTCACGAAATTCTCAGTAGCAGCACGGAGTCTGGAAATGTGCCCGGTACGGCAATAGGCTTGCCCCTTATTACCTGGGACTAAAGTATATCTGGCGAAAAGTGGGTGTAGAAATACACCTACCTCTGCCTACCCCTTCGGGGATAAAAGGCGTGACGTTTTGTATATATGTATGTATCGTATGTTAAAAAAACTACGTAGTTAATATTTTTTTTAATTGTACACGTTTTTTAAAACAAAAGTTACATTATAATATGCTTCCTTCTAATATAAAATCGAGATATGACAATATAAATCAACACAAGAACAAACAACATTTTACTTGGAAAATTATGGGCGATGCCAACAAGATTGTCAGTCCACCTTGCAGGAGGCCTAGCTCTGCTACGACGTCCGGTGCGTAGCCGCCACTCCAGAACCATTCTGCTCCAACGGCCATCGGTTCTCCCTGCAACTGCCACTTCAGCATGGCTATTCGGAGAACCATGTCGGTGACTTTGGTTCGCCTGCGTATTTCCTCATTTCTGATTCGATCTCGCAAGGAAACGCCGAGCATAGCTCTCTCCATCGCCCTTTGAGTGACAACACTGGCAACACACAATGTTCAAAGGCTTTCGTCTAGAGACACTGCGGGATATCAGACGTGAAGACATCTATAGGAGCTGGTACGACACGGACGTTATGCAAGATTTTCGTCTTGTTCGACCCACTTGTTGGGAGACTCTACAGATGCCACCGAGCATTGTGCCGAGGTCTACCATGGTCTCAACCATGACTAAGATATTGTCAGTGAGTCGAAGGTGAGTTATGCAGTACTCGCCGTTGATGTTGATACCGAGTCCTTCCCAGTCCAGAAGCTTGAAGACTTCTTCAAGCGCAGCGGTGAATAGTTTCGGAAATATAACATCTCCCTGCCTCACCCCTCGCTGTAGTCGAATAGGTTTCGAGCTCTGGTTCTGGAGGCGGACTGACATGGTGGCGTTTTCGTACAAACACTTCAGTACTTCGACGTATCGATAGTCGATCTGGCACCGTTGGAGAGACTGCAGCACCGCCTAGGTTTCGATCGAATCGAAGGCTTTCTCATAGTCTACAAACGCCAAGCATAAAGGCTCGTTATACTCCTCGGGCTTCTATATGTGTTCAGTATGTGGTCTATAGCACTATTATCCTTTTCGGAAAGTGGCTTGTTCAGAACGCTGGAAGTCGTGTAGCTTGCAAGCGAGACGATTCGTGATGAACCTTGAAAACAGCTTATAGACGTGGCACAGAGAGATGGATCTGCAAATCTTTAAAAGGGTATTGTGGAACTTTTTGAAGAACGGCACAACCACACTTCTGTGCCACGCCTGTGGCGTTTTACTTTCGTGTATGACGGAACTAAAAAGCTTACGAAGCATTTCTAAAGCGGGTATGCCGCCAGCTTTCAAAAGCTCTGTCGTTATTCTGTCATCACTCGATGCCTTGTTGTTTATGAGCTGTTTTAGGACCCATCTCGCATTGAGGTGATCAGAACCTGGTCGAGTTCAACGCCAAGAAAACACAGGTGTGCGCATTCTGAGCCAAGGTATCTCCATTCCTTCCCCATTCCTCTCTTCTGGACACTCCACTACCGATTCAAGACAGCCTCAATATCCTGGGTATGGACATACGCAGAAATCTCAACCAGAAGAACTACATCGAGGGTGTCATCAAATCCGCATCTCGGAAACTTGGAGTCCTGAACAAGGTGAGGAGGTTTTTCGCGCCGGAGCAGTTGTGTCTGTTATACAAGACCCAGGTTCGCTCCTGCGTGGAATACTGCTCTCAATTTTGGAATGGCTCCGCTCAGTGCTTATTGGACGCCCTCGATAGGTTGCAGCAGCGTGCTGTCCGTATCATCGGGGATCCAGAGGCCACTAAGCCTCTTGAGTCACTGCAATTACGCAGAGACATGGCCTCAATGGCTGTCTTCTACCACATCTATCGTGCTCCGAAGAGCTTTTTCAACTAATCGCACCTGGCTGGGTTGAGGTGCCACTCTTACACGGTAGAACAGATACCGTCACGCACCAAACGGTTCGGCTCCTCTTATCTCTGCCGTACAATTAAGATGTGGAAATCTTTACCAGTCCACGTGTTTCCCTCCACTTATGATCCCGGGTCCTTTAAGCGGGGCGTGAAAAACTTTACTCAAGGCCGTCAATGTGAGGGCCATCATGCCATAATGCCATGCTGGCTGCTGGGATGATGGCCATCACTATGGGACTTCACTGACTGCTTAACATCAGGCAGCATGGAGTCAATTTGTTCGGCAGAAATAAAAAAAAAACACTAATCTCGTGCATGCTGACGTCCGGGATGTCTTCGGTATGGTGTCGGGTTAATCTAGCTCTAGGGTCGCGTGTGGTCGCGGGGTCGTGTATAACATTCCATAGAATCTTTCTATCTCCTCCAAGAATTGAGGTCTGGATGACACAACACTGCCATTCTCCGTGTTCAGCTTTGTTAGCTGACTTTGCCCGATAGAAAGATCTCTCTAGAATACATTAGAGCCTTTTTTCCGCTCGACCGCCTCTTGAACACATTTGGTGTTTTATCGGCGGATATCGCAGGTCAGAGACTTAGATATCCGTCTATTGAGGCGCCAATATTTTGGCATGCCGCAGCCAATATCAAGACGGATAAATCATTTGTAATTACTGATAATTTCCGTTATTATTTATGCTCTATCGAATCCAACCAAGCAATTGGCTAGTTAGTCATGAGGCGGGTAGGGAGTTAGAACATAGTCCTGCAATCCCTAAGCGGAAAGCCTGTGTGACTCGATGCGCTAGAACATCAAGCCATAAATGCTGATAACATAACTAAAGGGGGTAAAACGAGTGAGCCTTTTATCCCCGAAGGGTGTATTACACCCACTTTTTGCCAGTTATGTTTCGGTCGCAATTTAATAGTTTAATAGTAGTTAAAATAATATTATTATTTTTAGAAAAGCCTTTTTTTGTTGTTATCACCAGCTTGTTAGCTGAATATTTTTCAAATAGCGAAAAATGTGAATCCTTGTGCCACTATTATAATAAAAACGATCACTTGTCTGATTTTAAACACATATTTGTTTTATTTTAAAATTTCTTTAGTTTTTCATTTGTAGGAAATAAACAATAGTCCAAATTAATGTTGATCTAACCGCCAATCCTAATTATACATACAAATTAATTGTTATTTCAAACAATTTACTTTTAGAGAAAAGTGCTACATAAATCATTTTAATCTGCAACTACTTTATGATATTTCAATTGCTTAAACCGATTAGCCTGATTTTATTTTAGTATTCCAATGGTTGTTCATATATTTAGCCTTACACAAAATAATACCAGAGTGTCGCTTAAATCGTTTTTCCTATACCTGTATTGTGAAGTTTATGGCACTTATATCATTTAGCCTGTTTCTAAATAAAAGTAAACTGGGGTAATATTGTATCAAGCGACTTTTATTTCTATTAATAGTAGCTTAAAAGAAATGAAAACTATACTCAATTATGCAGCTTTTGTCATGGAACTCAACTTCGGTCACTTTTTCGTTAATAACCTTATACTTTTTTTATAACGATTTTTTTTCGTAAAATTGAACCTTTAAAACGCTCTCCTGTAAAGTTTAAAAAATGTCGTTTAATACATTTTGCCCGTGAACCCTCGATATCTTAAATATAGAAATAACACGCAACATTCTACTTTAGATTAATATATCTTGTAAATATTCCTAGACTGACTAGTAATATGGAAATTAATTAATTACTGTTTGGCTAAACCGTCACCAAGTTTTGAACGATGTGCTATAAATTCGACAAATTAGTTCCCACGGGTGTCATGTAAACTGATCACGTCGTTTGTCAGATGAACGGCTTGTAATCCCTCGACATCAGTCTGCTTACTAAATAACGGTGACTAAACCAAATTTTGTTGGTCCGTAAATTGATTAATTGTCTATAAGGATTTACCAGCATCATCACCAGCCCTGTATATAAACTGTCTCACTGCTGGGCATGTGCCTCTTCTAACTATGAGAAGGCATGGTCCACCACGCTGACCAAGTTCGAGTTGATCTCTTTCGTGAACATTAAGGAGAACTCTCAGACATGCTGGTTGCCTCACGATGTTTTCTTCACCGTTTAGCATAATTTTGAAAAGTAATTGGTGCGTGCTGGGGATAAGAACCCGAGACCCTCTGCATAGCAGTCAATCCGTCTCTCCTCTAGGCTATCGCTGCTTTTATCATTATGGGAAAATATAATAACATCGGAAAGGCCTTGCGCACAATAAGAGAGTGAATAATAATAATTTAATGAGTGAGTTTGAAGTAACAAAACCACACTAAGGCTCTGAAAACAGCTTAATATTGCTCTATATAAAAAAGTGTAAATTATGCAGACTGTGATAGCGTGTGGATGTTGGTTTTATAACATACAGTGCAGGCCTTTCGCCTCCGCTTTACGTGAAATCCTAGTGCAAAGTACCGATGAAATAAAACGTGGTAATATTTAGGTAGGTACCATACTAAGGTAAGTAAGGTTAGTTACCTATTTTATATTGCTTTTGATGTTCCGAAGTGAGTTTAAAAGCAATTTTTGACGTTGTTATCGATTCATGGAATAAGTCATGTTTTTGCAAAGTAAAATCAATATTATGACGCTAAATATTTATTTAGAATAAAAGGTAACATTATACAATTCTGAACTGAAGTGTTCTTACAGGTTGTAAAAAGAGCGCGCACTTAAATGAAATCTATAGCTATCGGCTTAGATCAGTGCGATAATATGCAGTAAATGTGTCACAGTGACGACGTCGTTCTAGTTCTTTTGTTACTGTAATTAATCGACCACTGAGGCGTTTGTGGATGACTTGATCATGACTTTATGACCAATTCTATTCTACATGCACAGTTTCAAGAGACTTCTACGTCACACGCAGTATTAAATAGCTATTCTTTGCTTTTCATGTGAATGACTGACCTCCTGTCTCCAACAAGGCCAAACGATTCATGTTAGAGAAAACAACCAGGTCCATACGTGTCCTCCGAAATACAGCAGCGCTCTAAATGTAAATGTCAACAGAAACGGTCATCCATCCCAGGGTGACCTTTGCAAAATTTGCTTAATTTTGGCTATCTATATGTATGGCGAGATGTCGTTACGAGCGCTAAATTAGCAGAACTTGTTTCTTAGACAATATATTATTATTTAAGAATATATATATAGACGAGAATTAACGCGAACATGCAAATTAGGTATTTATATACCTTATTTTCAATCGGGAAGAGGGCTTCAAATTGTCATCGGCGTGGAATCCTGTGATTCGGCTAACAACACCCCACTTTAACGCGCAGTCGGCGAATGTTCAATATACAGATACGGTTAGTGTGTTTTGCGCCGGTACTTCGAATATCAACGACCCGGGGGTAGAGATAGAATCTTCTACCTCGCACTCGGAGACGTGACATCGCCACACCAGTCAGCTTGCGACCACGGGACGTGCAACCGTCTCGAAACGTCAAGCAAAATAAGGTATGTAAATGCCTAATTTGCATGTTCGCGTTAATTCCCGTCTATATATATATTCTTAAACATGCAACGCGAGTGTTTAAAAGTTTCTATATTATTATTTATTAATTTTATATTGGCACCCCACGAATGAACCCAGATCGTAATAGCTACTTTCTCATTTATGAAATAAATTGTTCACCCACAACTAGTCCTAATATTGTAAGAAAATTACTTATTGACAAAATACATTGCATTATATTTACCTATACAGTATCAGTTGTCGGGCAGTGTTGTGTATCTACAGCTTGTCAAACATACGACTCAACAGCGGGAATCATGTCGGTTGAACACAGTATCAACAACATGGGCGCAACGATCACAAATTCAATTTTGTAAATGTTTTGATTTTATATTGGAAAAGGCTGCAATGCCAATATCAGTAACTGCAAGGAAGCTTACACAAGCTTTTACAAGTTAAGGGATTGTGACATATCTATAATTCAACTTTTTATCATTTCACGCCAGCATTGTACAAGTAGTTATTATCTGGTCTTCCAATAAATAAAATTATGTGTTCCGTTAAATCTGTCGCTATATTATGCTCCCATCGAGTGCAAGGCTGCCAAACCTTCAGATAAACATTTTTTTTTGCACTTGGTTAATTCTAACGCCTTATACATATATACATAGACTCACGCCTGTTTCCCGGAGGGGTAGGCAGTTCAAAGTAAAAAAATAATTAAGAATATCTACAATCCTTAATAGTGATTATAGGCTATTTTTTTAATTACATTAATAGCAATAAGCATCAACGAAACGTGTAACATTTCCTTTCAACAATTAAGCATGGAAGTCGTTGATACAAAGGTTTCACAGCTAATTCCGTCACAAAGTCTAGCTCGTTTAATCACCTAGCGCGCGTGTAACGGCTCATAATAATGTCAGCTCATGGACTCTGCACCACCCAAAGGTTGACTGGCAGAGAATGCCACAGGCATTAAGTCCGCCTTTGTACATTATTTTGTTATATTGTGCAAGAAGTAAAAAAAAAAATAATAAACATGTTTGAAAAAAATACCAGATAATTGCGAGTCAGAGCTCACCCACTACGGGTTCCGTGAAAATAAAGTGTCAGAAGACAGTCAGACGAGCAACAAAATGATCCCATACGATACGGGTCCGATATTTTTCTTTTTAGGTACGCAACAGTTATTTGTAGGCCTCAATTTGTAAATTGAGCCCTACAAATTAAACGAGGTCATAAATAAGAAACAATATGCGTGTCAAAATGAGAACCTCACAATCACCCTTTTTCGATGATTAATAAACAAAAGTAACTATTTGAACATACTTGTTGTCAATACAAATATTAACCTGCAAATGTCTCGCAATTCTTGTAATATCCTGCTAACTGCACTTAAAGTTAATTTGTTTCCTTTTATCTGCCGTAATAACGGTTTACCAGAAAAGTTAAGTAAATGTCTGGTGATTATACGAAGCTGACCTATAATCTTAAATAAGTTCTGAACCATTAGAAGTAATTGAAAATAGGGGAAAAGTTCCAGATTATTCTTATTTTTGTGTAAAAGGCAGTGTAGGTTTTTGCTGTAAGATGTAATGCGCACTTCTGTTTATTGCTTTTGTTGATTAAGGCTATTCATTCATATTGAACATACTAAACCTACTCTGAAAATGACGCACAAAACGCGTTTCTTCAAGTTTGTGAATAATGCCTACTATATAAAAATGCTAAAAATTACTAATAAATACCTACGTTGTATTACGGTATTTCACCGTAATAATTCTTAAAATCTATTATGTCTTATTACCTGCGCTAGGACCTGCGCAGTCGAGCGCCGTACGCGGGGATGACGGAGTCCTGGGGGGTTGAGCCGAGCGGCCTTGGCGGTAATGTGACCGTGAGGCAACACTCCCTCTTTGGTCCTGATTTCACGCTAAACGGTAGCCCCCGCTGTGAGCCGCAGCGGGGGAAATGGCCATCGTGTCCCGTCAGAGGGCCACAGGCTAGGGACGTAGGGTCCACATCAGCAGTCGGAATTTATTTCGGCTGTTGATGAGGTTGGTGATGGCTATACGGAGGGCGCAAGCGAGGGATGACGGCTAGAGTTGGTAACTCGGCTCAGGCCGTTGACCCAAGCGTGCGCCCGAAGTCGTGCTGTAAACCAGCCCCGCGTTCCTATATCCCTCTGGTAATCCTAACGTCCGGTATGACGTTCCCTGATGCGGGCTCCATGGAGGGTGGGAAGCCAGAGGGATGAAGTCTTAGTAAACTTGCATGGATACCGAAAATCCCAATATTACCCAAACTGTGACGGGGTCAGCGAAAGCTGTTCCCGCCGCATCAACCAAAACCAAACAGATGGTTGACGCCGTGGCCTCGGCTGCAGGTGTTAAACCATCCCCCAAGGACGAGACTTCAGCGCTGGCTAACGCTAGTACTGGTCCCGTCCTTACAATCGTCAGCCCGTTCGAAATCAGTCGAAATCAAGCGGGCAGACGACTCCTCCTTCGCAGGCTGGCAAGTGGTAAGCCACCACAAGGGCAAGGGTAAGGGCAAGACCACCAATCCTGCCCAACACCCGCCCACTACACAACCGAGTGGCCCCGCTGCTACCAGCTCTGCGAAGAAGAAGAGGGCAAACAAAAACAAGAGACAGCGCCTGGCAATAAGGCGGAAGGCGGCACAAACCACTGCCGCAGCCGGTGCTGCCTCTACAAAAACAGCGGAGCAGGCCGCTATCGCAGGTCCCAGTAATGTGACCAGCGCGCAGCCTGCGCTCAGTAGTAGGGGGTGTACGAAGGCCGGAGGCAGTACGGGGAAGCGGCCTGCCGCCAAGCGGTGGGCTGGTGACCCTGGACGACATCCAGCCCCAGCACCACCAGGAAACACGGCAGGTAAAACTGCCGAAAACAAGGAAAGAGGTGAGGCCAAACGTGCTCTCAACGAGACCAGCTCGCCCCGAGGGGAGCACAAGAAGCCCCGCCTCGACTCCTCCAGGATACAGGGTAAGTCCTATGCACATGTCTCCAAGGCATCTCTGGGCGTTGCAGTAACATGCAAGCGCACAGGGAACTTGCCGAAGGAGTTCGTGGACCGGATACTCACGGAGATTCAAAGGAAGATCCTGAGTGACGCCTGGTCGACTAAAACCCCAAAACGCCCCGCCCCTGCGTTCACCGGGAAATTCATGTACGCGGACGGGGTCCTCAAACTCTGGTGCGCCGACGAGGCAACGCGTACCTGGCTGACGGAGGCCTCTCTCCTGGTCCCACCACCGGGCTTCGAACGAGCGCCCCAAAGAGAGTGCGGTGCGGCATTGTTGTTCCGAACGAACAGGGAGTCTGGGACGACGTGCGCGACGTAGGTCGGGCTCTGGAGTTCCAGAACCCCTGGTTAGCGGTCGACAAATGGTCTCTGCTGCACTCGGCGAGACAGTCAGGTGGGTGGTTCCTGGTCGTGGGCGTCCCGAAGGAACAAGTCCCGGTCCTGGTGCAGAGCGAGCGCCGCCTCGCGTTGGGGCTGGGTGCAGTCTACGTCCGGTTCCGGGACTCTACAGGCAAGCATGTCGACTATCCTCCGGGACGCGACAACTCCACACAGCAAGTCTCAAACACCCAGTCAGGGTGCTCCGCGGAATCCGGCCCGTCAGAGTCGGCCGCGTCTGGCTCGGGGGCTGGCCCGTCAGCCGAGGGTAACTCGGAAGATGAGAGCCTGCTCCTGAGTCCGGTACGGCGGGACGACGGGGTGGAGACTGGCGACATCCTGGCTGGCCTAACGCAGCTGAAGGTCGGGGAGGGGGGGACATCACCCACAGATGAACCTTCTGCCTAGTGACATCAGCTGCCTACAAATCAACCTCCATCATAGCCAAACGGCCACTGCGCAACTGCGCAAATGGATGGAGGTCCAACATTCAGCCATTGTGCTCATCCTGGAACCTTGGATAAGGGGTGGCCTCATTAGAGGCCTCTCCAGCCTGGGAGGTAAGATTTACTCTTCTACTGACCACACACATCCAAGAACCTGCATACTCACAACTAAAAACATCAGAGCCCAAGCTTTAATGGAGTTCTGTTCCAGAGACATCACAGCAATACAAATCGAAATAATACAGCAGCCAAGGAGTATAGCGGTCGTTTTCGTATCGCTCTATATGCCCGAGGCCGAAGACCCGCCTCCGTTTGACCTCACGCGTCTGGTTAACCAGTGCGAGAGAACCAATACGGAGGTCGTAATAGGAACGGACTCCAATGCCCACCACCAAATGTGGGGTATGGACTGCAACAATAACAGAGGTATGTCATTGGTTGAATACTTATTCACCACTTATCTTACTCTATTTAACACAGGTACGGAGCCCACCTTCGTCACTAAACGTAGTCGGACAGTTATCGACTTAACTCTCGCAACAGAAGGAGCGGCTGAACGCATCAAGGGATGGCACGTCTCGAAAGAGGCATCACGCTCAGACCACAGATGGATCAGCTTCTCCATAAAAGTCGATATACAGCCCACACAGCCCCGCAGGAAACCACACAACACTGATAAAGCAAAGTATGTCCTACTACTTGAAGAGAAACTTACCCTTACGGCCACGCCGCCGGTACTGGGTGACACTGTACACATCGACGAGCAGGTATGTACGCAGTCGATGCTAGACAGCTATTATGCAGTTTGCCCGGAAACCACTCCGCCTTCAACCCCGGGGAAACAACCCTGGTGGGGCGCTGAACTTGTACGTAAGCGCAAGAAGGTAAGAAAGTCTCTAAATAGGGCAATGAACACAAGCGCGGACGCAGATTGGGACGCTTATAAAGCGGCCAAATCAGAATACAGGAAATTCCTCAGATTCAGACGCACCAAGAGATGGAGAAAATTCTGTGGAAGCATTGAATCTTGCCAACAAGCAAACCGGGTAAGGAAACTACTGGCCCAGCAACCAATGGTTGCACCAGGTACTCTCCGTAAATCGGATAACACATACACCACATCGGAGGAGAAGACAAGACGCGTCTTACTCGAAACACACTTCCCAGGCTGCGTCCTCACCCCGGTAATAACGTGGCACGATACACCAACAGTGGCGACCGAACACGAATGGAGACACGCAAACAACGTGGTCACAGAAGAAAAACTCCGATGGGCCATCGATAGCTTCCACCCCTTCAAAGCAGCCGGACTGGATGGCATCTTCCCAGGGTTATTACGATGGGGAGGAGAACCTGTCCTTAAAAGACTCCTGGCAATTATGAGGGCTAGCCTGGCCCTCAGATATGTACCGAAGAGGTGGAGGGAAGTCAAACTAATGTTCATACCAAAACCAGGCAAAACAGACTATATCCATGCAAAGTCCTTTAGACCAATAAGCCTCACCTCCTTCATGCTTAAAGCCTTGGAAAGGCTTTGCGAGAGGGAACTAAGAAGTGGGGCTCTTAAGCACCTACCCTTACATGCCAACCAACATGCATACAGCTCAGGGAAATCGACGGAATCGGCCTTACATCAGGTCGTGAACCAGATGGAAGCTGCTATACAACAAAAAAGCATCTGCCTGGGCACCTTCATCGACTTAGAAGGAGCCTTCGACAAGACAAACTTTTCCAGCATAAGCAACGCCCTAGCCAGGCATGGTGTGGACCAGATGCTCATACAGTGGATCCAAAACATGCTCAGCAAAAGGGTAGTGCGCCTGCAAGGCGACACTCAGACAGCCTTGATAACTAAAGGGTGCCCACAGGGAGGTGTACTCTCCCCGCTATTGTGGAACTTAGTCATCAATGAACTCATAGACAAACTCAACGCGAGATACTTCTTTACAATAGGTTATGCAGATGATCTAACCATACTCACCTCAGGTAAGGTAACCAGTACAGTGTACGACCTAACCCGTGCCTGCCGTGACCTAACGTGTGCAAAAGCGCTTTCTTTGGCACTTAGCATTTTCTACAGGCAATGCAAAGAAAATTAAATCGTATAAAAATAGATTAAAACACTTCAAATCAATTCATTAGAGAAGCGCAGATGCTTAAATGACGCTATGTTTGCGATTAAAATTTTAAAACATAAGATTGATTCTCCTCAACTGTTGGCCTTGTTCAAATTTCGTGTTCCATCTAGACTCCCGCGCAGCTGTATCACTCCACTTTGCCCGCCCCGCAGAAGGACGGTATTAGGGTCAAATTCGCCTTATGCAAGGATGTGTAAAATTATAAACACTTACAGTGATTGCATAGATCTACATACTTATTCTATAATAAAACAAAAAAATATATTCCTCAACCAGTTGCCTGAATAGTATTGTATCTTAACTGTCAATGTTATTGCATTTCAACTTTTCGTCTTAAAATAATTTTATTAAGAACACCTTAACATTTTATAATATTTTATTTTTGTTTCCTGGCTTATGTAAAATTGAAGAGTTGTCAATTGTATTGCCATTTCTATGAAGTTCTGCTTAAGTAACTATACTTCGAGCTATGAAATTATTGTAACAATTGCATGTGGTGTTTACCTATAATTGTTTAATACACTACTGTATTTTTTTTGTGTTATTCGAGAATATTGTGCTGTACCAGTGTAATTAAATGTTGGTAAACCAAATAAATAAATAAATAAATAAACCCAACAAGCCCTACGCATAGTAGAGTGGTGGTGTAATGAGTACGAATTATCTGTAAACCCGACCAAGACCTAACTAGTTATGTTCACACACAAACGCGCGCTGGGTACTTACCGATTGCCCAGGTTATTTGATACAGAGCTTAAGCTGTCTACCGAGGTCAAGTACCTGGGCGTCACTCTCGACAGCAAATTGACATGGAACAGCCACATGGAAAATAAGCTCAATAAAGCCAGCATCATTTTCTGGCAGTGCAAGAAGATGATAGGTAAACGCTGGGGCCTATCCCCCAAAATTGTCTTATGGCTCTATAAGACAATAATACGTCCGATGGTAAGCTACGGCGCAGTAGTGTGGTGGTCTCCGACCAACCTAATAACGGCCGCCAACAAGCTTCAAAAGCTTCAAAGACTTGCATGCCTAGCGGCCACGGGCTGTATGAAAACAACGCCAACAGCGGCACTTGAAGTGTTGCTGGACCTGCCTCCATTGCACTTGTTCATACAACAAGAAGCAACGATGTCGGCAGTCCGGCTAAGAGCTCTGAAGCTCTAGAAAGACACTAACACACCGCACACTAACAACTTAAATACACTCTTTAAAGAAGTTCGTATCACACAAGCCATTGGCGACTGTATAACGAAACAATTTGTTTTCGACAAGAAATACAAAATCCAACTGTACGAGGACCTACACGAAGGAGCAGTTACCCACAAAGAGCTCACGATCTTCACAGATGGGTCTAAAACAGATACAGGTACGGGTTAAGGAGTATTCTCCGCTGGGAGTCTACAACACGGTCTACCAGGCCGAATGTTTTGGCATAATCCTAGCTGCCACAGCAATCATGGCACGTGAGGTAAGGGAACGATCCATTAGGATCCTCTCAGATAGTAAGGCTGTCCTCTCAGCCCTCAAAAGCCATACTATCACCTCGGCACTCACGCTTGAATGCCACCAGAAACTAACAGAGGTAGGTAAACTAAACAAATTAACACTGCAATGGATCAAGGGCCACAGTGGCTCAAGAGGGAATGACGCAGCCGACGTACTTGCCAGAAGAGGGGCCACTTTAGAGGTGGTGGGATCCGAGCCCATTATTCCCCTCCCTTCTGGTTTTTATCGCAACCTGGTAAGAAATAGGACTAGGACCAAACACAACCAGTCCTGGATTGGTATTGAAACATGTAGGCAGGCCAAGGAGGCTCTTCCCGCAGTAGACGGTAAGATAGCCAAACAAATCCTCCGGATGTCCAAACAACAACTACGGACAGTCACGGCCGCCTACACAGGACACGGATTCTTTAATAAACACCTATTTACTATAGGTATCACCGACAGCCCGCTGTGCAGGGCCTGTATGGCAGCAGACGAGACGGCAGCCCACCTGCTCCTCGACTGCCCTGAGGTCGCGCAGTACAGGCAGCAGTACCTGACCAGATACAGCACCTTGAGGAAGGCCGTGGGCCACATCAAGAGTCTGCTGGCCTTCCTCGAAGAGCTGGGGTGGCTCGAATGACGACACCATTCCCACCCGCACGCAAAATACACGCCAAGACGTGGAGTTGCGGAAACAGCCCGTGCCATCAAGTATCAAGTATGTCTTATTTGGAAGCTAGTATATCTAATCTGTCCGTGTGGTGACGGATTAAGAATACGCAATGTCACCACCCCATATCATCCCATGGGTGTCGTAAAAGCCGACAGAGGGACCATACTATGCAGAGAACAGCACTGTAAGAGAAGGAAAACTTAAAACAAACCCTATACCAACCCGTTTGGCCAGCGTGGTATAGTAGGCCAATTCCTTCTTTCAAAGGAGAGGCCTAGTCCAGCAGTGGACTGTAGGGGGCTGATGGTGATATCTAATATCTATACTAATATAATAAAGCTAAAGACATTTTTTTTTTGGTTGAACGCGCTAATCTCAGAAACTACTGGTCCGATTTAAATAAATATTTAAATATTATCTTTAAATATTTAAATTTAAACTCGATAGCTTTTACCGAGTAAAGCCAAAGACTATATAACGTTATGCTATGAGCCGAGTGCGGAGCATTAGCCCTAAATAATGCAGATATAACCACGAGAACAGCTAGCTAATCATAAATGGAATTAAGCACCCCGCGAATTACAGTATAACGGGTATTTGAGTAGGTTGCTTGGGAAAATACAAACGTGCGAATAAACTGAAACACTTAATACAATGTGTGATTGACTAATACTACAAAATTAAAAGTCACAAAGTTTGTTGAATTTACCTCATACCAACTTTGTTAGTCTTGGAGACAAAAATATTTAAAGTTACACATTTTTTATATCAAGGACCAGAACTTTTAAAATGTATTTTATTCATTCATTTATAAAGGTTTAGCGTTTGAAGAGTTAAGGGTCTTGTAGAGAAGTGGGATTGAAGATTTAACGTGCGTAGGATTACGACTTGAGCTTTATTTTTTAGACTTTCAAAAAAGTATTCGAGAAATTGAAGATTCTTAGAAAAGAGGCTAAAATCTCAAGGCCTTTGGCACATTTTTTTACTAAATTGCTTCATTTTTATTCAATGTTTCGGAGAATTTGTATTCATTAAATAAGCCGGCCTTTTTTAACAAACGACAAAACCTGAATACTCAGGCTGTCTCAGGCATACACATTTTATACATTGACATGCAAAGGCCACAAAAATATATAATAAGGTTCCTAATTCTTATAAAACACTTAGCAATAATAATTATATTTAAACGCCATCTAAAAAAATCTTTAAATCTCGAAATGCTATTATACAGCTGTTAATGAATTTCTAAATGATGGACATATATTATAATTGAATAAAACTGAATTATGTGATTATTTTAATACATTAATTGGACTGACACTACTCTTAATATTGACATTTCTATTTTACTTATGATTTATTCTCTTAACTGACATTACCACTTTAATGATTTGTGGAAACACACACATGACATATTTTAGATAATTAAATTAATTTTATCAATGATTATATTATTGAGAGTTATCCTCATTCTAATTAATTAATTTGTGTTTTTTTTTTGTGATTTTTGTGTGTTTTCTGACAAATAAAAAATCTTAAATGTTAAATCTTAAATCTTTTCTGAATTTTAGAGTATCCACATCTTTATATTTTTCTTCTACATGGATGGTGTAGTGGTTCGGCTATTACGCCCTTCTAGACTTGCGTTATCCAGTTACGGTCGTTGCAATAATTGTACAAGGAATGTATTCCTAGTGTGCCAAATTATATTAAAATAATTAAGAATGTTAAATGAATTACACAGACGCAGACGTTTTGACAGACGTCAAAACAGACAAATATTCGTACGAAGGAAGCCGGCAACATTGAAATATTGCTGAATTTAATTCAATATTATCCCAAAATTGCACGCGTAAATAGTAAAATTGCGTAAAAAAGATGTCTACACCCACAGGCCACCAAAACTACAATCACAGTGCCGCACATGTTTGGTAACCGCAAAAGTTTCGCCGCCGCATGCGAACGCGTCTATGGACTAACGCTGTTAATAACAAAATTATTTTTATTCAAAATTGGGTTATAACGCTGTTAGTACACCTACGCGTTCGCATGCGGCTGCGAAACTTTTGTGGAACTATTGCGGCGACGAAACATGTGCGAAACTGTCAAAATAACAAGAAGATCTTGACGCATGTTCTGTCAAAACGTCTGCGTCTGGTGTAACGACAATTTCCCAGTTATCTGCGGAATAGTACTGACAAGGTTGCAACTTATTAATCTTGCTGTGTAATGGGTGTAATGGAGAGAGACATAGCATATACAAAACGTTTTCATGCAACTGACAAATACTTCGTAGTTTCGTTGACGATTGCGATTAAGAATACGGAATATCACCACCCCATATCATCCCATGGGTGTTGTAAGAGCCGACAGAGGGCGCATATTATGCAGAGAACAGCACTGTAAGAGAAGGAAAACCTGATTCAAACCCTATACCAACCCGTTTGGCCAGCGTGGTTGTAACGTATGTCCGGTACTTACCGCGTTGCGTCACAGTACCGCCCATACGCTCGGCCAATCAGAGAAAGCCATCGTCCGCACTCGCAAAGCCTGACCAAATATGGTCATAAACGGACTCTCAGCCTGATGGAGGGCCCGGTATATAAAGGGGCCGACAGAGAGGCCGGCACCGCTACTCTAACGTCGCTTCTACTATAACTAAGCGTACCTACTGACCCTACGTCGTATTTACGTCTATCCTGGTCCCAGCTACGGGTAAGCACTACATTTACTGCGTTAGCGTACTGCCCATCTCTCTACCTGCTAGCTGAGGCCGGCTGACGCCGCCTGCCTGACTCTATTGGTTGTGGCTCTCCTAATGCTGCTTTCCTTCAGGTTTCAGGTTCACGTTAAGACTCCGGCTACGCTCCTAGACCGCTACACTTTCCTGCATCGCCTTCGGCTTCACCTCTGGCGAAGAGTCTGGCCTGCCCTGCTCATCGTACTCACACCGCCGGCGTCTGCCAGCTGAGCCAACGTCAGCGAGGGCCTGTACCGCTACGCACAGCCTTCGAGCCGCCTGCCTACACACTACCGGAGGGAACAGCGTGGGAGACTACAGCCCTTAGTGTTCAGGCCAGTGTCGTGTTGTTGGTCGGTCATACTCGTGGCAAGGGAAGTGAGACGATACTCTGCAATAAACGCATCTAAAACCTCTACTGCGTCTATACTACAGAACCCGTTACATGGTATAGTATGCCAATACTTCCTTTCAAAGGAGAGGCCTGATCCAGCAGTGGACTGTTAAAAGCTGATGATGATGACTAGCAGCATAAACCTAACATTTAAAGGCGATTAGTGGTTTTTAACCACAACTCAGGTTTTCTGCGGCATTAGGTATAATTGAAGATTCTTTGAGGAAATATTGACCGATACCGAAACGTATACAAAGTTGGATGCTAATTCGATCACAAGAGGCTAATAAATAAAATGAGATGAATTTTGAAATGAAATATGTTGAAGTATGGTGACGTTCTGAGAAAGTACTGAATGATAATAAATCTATTTTTTGTGATTTTCTCTTTTTATTATGTTCTCAGCAGCGGTACTACACATACAGATTAAGTAGGCTCTAGTAGGTAAAGATCTCGTTCTGCATTTGACCCTAACTAGTTAAATATATTAGTATGTTATGTTTCTCTGTTTCACGGATATTATTCTAACATTTGCTGTTTGAACAATATCCGATACTTCTGGAGGCTTACGCGTAGACATGGGTCCAACCCTAAAATGGGATGTGACACATGCGCACTATTAAGTACAACTCTCAACTAGCCGCAGCACGTGGAGGGATGGGCATGGGTGTTTTATGAACTTGTATAATCAAATTGAATTGTATAATCAATTGAATGGCTAGTGTTTATTTTTATTGCATTTTTTACTTTTTCTTTTTTCTGTTAACTTACTTACATAATAATAATATTACACTTACTCAGTGAGGTTAACGAGAATAAAAGATAAATTGCAAGCCTAGAAGTACCAAAAATATCGCCTTCGGCAAATTGCGTTCAAAATTTTCATACTATTATATTGTCCATTTCGCTTTGTGCGGTTTGTTAGCACTTGATCAATAGACATCGATTAGTCAAGCGGTTTGAGCGTGGTTTTGTGGGTTATGCGATTATCTCAAAGCCTTATTGCGTTCACGATCGACTGAGCCGAATTTTTTAATGTTACATGCACACTTTACGGTGCAAGTGACCCGTAAACTTCGCTCCGTCTAAATGAATTTTCGATGTGCTGTAGTTTGGTTCAGGTTATGTAAGAGCTTACAAATTGGCCAATGAATAAAGCTCGTCGCTGCGCTGATTACATTATATTATTAAACATATTTGCCCTCAATTTTGTTCAGGTAAAATGAATCCAATATAGTATGGATTTGAAAAAAAGCAATGCACAAAATTATTAAATTTTATAAAGCGTATTACGATACGCTTTACAAAATTTAATAATTTTGTGCAATGCTTTTTTTTCGTAGACTAATCTTCTTTCTCTTAGCGTTATCCCAGTTTCAGTCTGGGGTCCGCTTTCTAGTCTAACCGGATTTGGCTGAATATTAGCTTTTCCACGGAGCGACTGCCTGTCTGACCTCCGTAACCCGAAGGGATAGCGACATTCCATGGTTTAGACTAGTGTCAGTTTTATTTAGAAGGTACTGACGTCCTGTAACGATTGTCAAAGATCTTCATGACAACCGGGACCGACGGCTTAACGTGCTCTCCGAGGCACGGGACAAGCGATAATTAACAATTCAATACGCACATAACTCCGAAAAGTCATTGGTGCGCGCCGTGGATTCGAACCTGATACCCTCTGCATGGCAGTCTGTTGGTATATCCACTCGGCTATCGCTGCCTTTTTTTCGTAGACTAATATACTGTGCTAATACTGTGAAAATCCATATTATAAATATATAGCATAAAACGTACGGTAGAAGTAGACATCCTATTTGTGTTTAAGCTTATAAATGGGTAGGGATTAGACAACATATTTTACTTAAACGTAGGCAAGTATTCTGGAATGTACCTACTACTTTTAAGTCAAAAGCGTTTACACCAAAACTCAGGATATAATTGCGCGTTGCCGACACGAGCAAAAGAGAAGTCAAGGAGCGGCTGTCGATAGAAGATTTAGATTGCATTGATACTGTATGCACGAGTGCAAAATTGTTCTACACAAAAGTCTTTACACTATTACAGTACGACTGCAGTGCGACTGCAATTGGGTTCAATTTGAATGCGATTTTAGTAAAAGTTGAGATGAGGCAGTGATCTACATTTAATTACAAGAATAATACTTTCTTGAAAGAAAGATCGGATTTTTAACTATAACAATAACTAGATTCACAATCAAATACGGTACCTAAGTTGGATAAATCACTTTATGTTATAATAAACTACTTAGCAACACAAGTTGTTGTCCAGTTAGCGTGTTTAGCTGATATTCAATAACAGCGTCCCATAAATAGCGTTCGTTATAAACGAGTGCGTGTGATAAAGTATCAGCACTTGTCAAGTATCGCGGACGTCCTCGCGACGTTGTAGGTCTTCATAAAAAATATATTTGGCGGCGCGAGGTGATTATGGGCAGAAATTACAGTACCGGAGCTGAAGAACTGATATAAACATGAAATATGCGATGGTGTTTTGATACTAGCCCCATTGCGTTCTGCGGTACTGTTTCAGTTTACGGTTTATAGCGGTATATTTAACGAAGTGAGTAAATTCTGTTCTATAAAACATTGTATTATTATAGATACTGAGACTGCCTCGTCGGTCTCGCGACATGAATGTGCCCGTGGGAATGGCAGGTTTCGGGTTCGATTCCCGGGTCGGGTGGTGTTATTGGGTTTTCCCGTAAGGAAATTCTCAGTAGCACCACGGAGTCTGGTAATGTGCCCGGTACGGCAATAGGCTCGCCCCCTATTACGTAGGACCTAAAAATTCATGGCAAAATGTGGGTGTAATATAACACCTCTGCCTACTCCTTCGGGGATACAGGCGTGAGGCTATAAATAAAAAATAAAATAAATAATATATTATAGATATTCGCAACACTAAAACAGAATAACCTGCTTGTTTTTGACTCGATTAGGCAAATAGGTTTATTTCGAAAACACAATAATGCAAGCTAAATATGTTATGAATTTGATATATCAGTGTTGTTTGTGTAAAGCAATACATATTTAGTTTGTTCACTGAGACAGAGGTTAATTAAACAGCAGTGTTGGTTGCGATGTCACGATGCGACGGGTGTCAGAATGCGTAACATTCAGGGTTGACTTAACGTGTGACATTGCGACAATGGAGACGTACCAATGATAACCAGAGTTACATTCTTTGCGATCTTCAGCGTGCGTTCACACTGCGCCGGACCGGCTAATAAGCCGGAAGCCGGCGCCCGGAGCGAGTGTTCACACTACGCCGCGACCGGCTAATTAGCCGGAGGACGGCCGGCTCCCTAGATTCAATTTACTTTATAGATGGAAGTATTGCATCACAAGATCATCACTAAAATAATCTGACATTGGTGACCATGGGTGGCCATGGTCACCAATGTCAGATTCTTTTAGTCAAAATTAAATAGAACTTCATGTGAAACTTAGAACCTTCATTCATAGACATTTTGTCTTATGCGTATAAAGATTGTACTGATATTTGTCTCTACAAATATCAGTACAATCTTTATACGCGAGATACGTTGAAATTTTATCGATACTTTTATTTAAAATGTTTTTGTATGGAAGAGCAACAAATACATCCTCTGAAACTTTCGCGTTCATAATAACAGTTTATATATAAAACCATTTTCGGCAAACAACTACTAAGCTATGCATGTTTAGTCGCGATTTTTTCCTAGATCATAGCAAGCGATACTTACCTAATAAATGCACATAACTTCCAAAACTCAGAGACATGGGTTTGAATTTGAATTTTATTGCCATTTAAATTAAGTACACGGTGCCTGGTGCCAACCAAACATTGACGTTACTGAACTTCAATGTCCGTTTGACAATGAAATCAGCTAAAAACACGATTTGTTTATTTGTTCCTGACTTGGTTACATATAATAATAATATGCAGGTTTTAATTTGAACAGGTTTTGTAAATGAAATCACAAGTGTCTGTTCCTACGTTAAAACAGTGTCGGCGCTAGGCGTCGGCGACGTCGGCAACCGCCGACGGCCTCGCGCCTGAGGGGCCTCGCAAAAAGTTTTACAAGTTACATACCTAATTTCGTTTCGCCAATCATCCTGGCTTAGGTAGCCGACACCGAACAATTCGGGAAAAAGCTAAGCAGATGATAATGACTTTAATTATTTTCGAACACATGCGTGACAAGATCTGTGTTGGGTGAAAATTTTCATTATTTTATCATTTGGCTCACTTAATTTTAACGTGTTTTTTTACTACGAAGTAAATGGGGCCTCGCCATAGATTTAAAGGGCGTCGCGAACTTGATGTCGCCGACGTCCACATGTGGTCTAGCGCCGCCACTGCGTTAAAATTTATTGATCTATATTTATGTTTCATCGATATTTACTTTATACCTACTAGGAGAGCTGGCATCAATTTTGGGTAGGTATTTGAGGCATGATTGCAGACCTGGCTGGCGAGCAGCGAAGCTATAGAAAATTATGAAAAAATTAACAAAAATGTATTTGAGGCAACATGCAATTTTTAAATATAATAGTTTAATGTATAATAATATAGAATACAAACAAACATAATTCAGATGATTTAGTCGGGACTTTATTACATTGCCAGGCGTTTTTTATATTGGTTTGAAAATAATTTTTTCACCACAGCAGCTCAAACGTGCCGCTTTTGCTGCGAGACAACAGTGAACAAAACGCGATTTTGATTCGAGCGTGAGGCAAAGTAGCTTTTTAATTTTTCAATCTTCAGTGCCACGAATTGACATTGTTCAGCCAAAAGATTTGAAACATTCGAATTTTACTGTGCTCTGTCTCTTTCACGTGCATATAAAAAAGCGAGTGGAAAAAACAAACTCCTTCGAAATTCGATTTTGGAAATTCGACCTCAAAGAAAACACGTTCGGATACGCGTTATACCCTAAAATTTTAAGATATACAAATATCATTTTAAATAAAAAAAATTGTTGTTTTTTAAATGTTATTGTATAAATGTTTAATATATTATTGGATTAATAAAAATAAGTCTAATTAATAGTATAAAATTGGTATTTAACCAATACATTTTTATTTGGAATTTCAACAATGATACATTTGAAAAATAAGCATCAGGGGCGCGGTATCAAAACGCGATTTAAAAAAATAGCGGGAATAAAGTAAATATGTATCCATATAGTCTGTGGTAACCATTTCGCTGATGCTGATAGGGTATAGCGTAACGTGTAAAAACGTGTAAATTATATTTATATAAAATACTTCATCTAAAAGATGAGTGAAACTATCGATGTTGACTGTACTTTAACACCAGAAGAGTTAACAAGTGATTAATGCAGAATTTCGTTTTCAATTTATTCCTGTTAATTTTTATGTTGCCTAAGTAATATGTGTTCTCACTGCTGTGGTGAAAAGTTATGTGTGCTACACGAGAGCAAAGAATTTTGTATCTCGTGCTGTTGAGTCCCTCACCACGCTCAGGATTCTAACTTTGATTCACTCGCTACGCTCGTGAATCAATCATAGAATCCTTCGCTTGCTCGGGACTCAAAATCAGCACTCGAAACAAAAAACTACTTTGCTCTCTTGTTGCACAAATAACTATTGCATGCGCCGGGCTATGTTAAAGCCACGACTAAATCAAATAATATAATCATTTATAGACATTTATCTTACTCTACGCTAGAAAAATCATAAGTCAAAATGAAGTAACTATGTATATTGGACAAGACTGCTATTGTAATGCGGTCTCTATAGTATTTTCCTTATTCTAAGGCCAGCTCCGATCATTGTTACCAACTTAGTAGAATTAGCACTAAAATTGGGGGTTTCAACATTTGCCTAAAATTGAATACAACGTTCGTTTTAAAATAATTTGTACATTGTTCAATCTATTATTATTATATTACTTGATGTGTTGATTTATCATTTAATTTGCATTTTTCTTTACCTATTACCTAATAGAACGAATTATTATTTATGTATACCAATTGTTTTCCGAAGTGAAATAAGTATTATAATGATAATTTATGTGGGTGTCATGTGTCTAGGGAAATTTTATTTGTGGTTTCTGGTGGAGAGCTTAGTTCAACTGTTGGTAACACTATGTCACCGGCACTAGGCATGGGTCTGTGCACGTTGTCATAACTATCTATATTTCATAACTATCTATATCGTTCGATCACCTAATTTGAAGAAGTATTTACTCGTTGATATGTCTAATGCATAGCTAGAATGATAACAGCAAGTGGTTTGGTAAGGCTCGTTTTAAAAAACCATTAAGAATGCTAAGATTGTTATCGAGACCTATAATGACGTATGATGTATTGAGATGGCAAAAACTACGGCAAAAATAGCAAAAAGTTAATCAACAAAAAATATTGTGGAAAAGAAAAATCTAAACAAATAACAAATGTGGCAAGATTAAAGAAATTTAAATATAATGCAAATTTTAAATAAAATTAAACTATGTGAAGAATACGCCAAAAAAAAAACAAACAGAAAAACATCTAATAGTATCACAAAAAGCTGTTTTTTTTAAAGTCCACAAACATTACAAAACGTTATAATTGAACAAATAAACCGTAACAAGACAACAAAAATACGCCAAAATGAGAGAAATTAAAAAAATACATGTATAAAAAGTATACAAAGATATCAAAATGAAATTAAAATATAAAGTTAAATTAAACAAAAAGGGTGCTAATAATAACAAAAAGCTATATGTAATAAAATTGAGCACAAAAGTGAAAAAAATAGAAAAAGTATACCGTTACGTACAGATAAAATAATTATATTTTTATGTGTACTATGTAACATAAAAAGGTAAAAAAAATACATAAATCCAAAACGTATATAAAAATGGTAAAAATATATCAAATCGTAAAATTATTTATCAAAGAGTAAAGGAAACTCCACAATAAATATATCAAAAAAAGAATACAATAAGAAGAAATAAATAAGCCTTGGAATGTTACAAAATGTCTATCAAAATGGTCACCGGCAAACCATTCTGCTGTCAAAAACGCTACGTTAAAATATAACTACATAGGTAAAGTCTGACCGCGCGCGCCATTTCATGGTGGTTAGGTATACTCGTTATGAAATTTAGATAGTCAAACAGTTGACGTATAACTATCTATACCTAATATAGCATATGATCGTTGCCATAACGATCGGTATATTCTAACGCATACTCTTAGCTCAGTTCTACGAGTCCGTCTTAATGCCCGGATCCGGTCTATTGACCGGATCCAGCTTAGTGTGAATAGCTTCATACAAATTGTTCTGCCACTGGCTCGTTATTCGCCGGTCCAGGCATTAAGCCGGACCGGCTAATAAGCCGGTCCGGCGTAGTGTGAACGCTCGCTTAGGTACATTAGTCGAGATTTGACAATGTTTTAATTAATCATCACGATTTTCAAGCGTTTCTTAAATCATAAATACGATTCTAGGTCTCAATGGACGCTTGGGATTGTGCAATGGACTTAGGTGCTTTTCATGAATTTAATATGATGGTTATTATATTATTTTGTTCATTAGCAAGTAATTTATTGGTCAACTATCACCACGGCACAAAGTTATGTTATAGAAAAGAATATATTTATACTTTTTCTAAATATAGAAAGTTATTATTGTTTAAGACGTAAAATAAAATTTTCCGAAGTAGTTTTCTAAGTGAAAACTAAGTAATGAAGGCCAATAAATCGTGTAGGTTAAGTATCAAAGCGCGTTGTCAATTGGGACTTCTACTTGTTAAAATTTAATTACTGCGAAGTCTTTCAATTGAGATTATGATAAAATTATTGATTTCTGGCAGTCACTTAATTTTAACATTATATAACACTATAAAACACTCGGCGTATTTACTATTCGCGCTAATATAAAATGGTATATCTATGAAAAATGCTATTTGAAGTATCTGTTGTTATTTGTTGATCAAAAAACGAACGTTGAAAACAGAATTATTCATTAAGCTTCCCAGATTCCTCTTTAAAAAACGGTTACGGAGGCGGAATTGTTTTCCAAGCAATTTTATTTGATGGTTTTTATAAGAATGGATCACCAAACACGTAATTGCCGAGACCTTGTTCCCGCGACCCCTCAGAAGTCCATCTCAATAATTAATTCGAAGAACATTACCGCAGTTAACTTCACGAATGAGTGACCACCCACCCTGTAAGTCTAAATATGAAGCTGTTTAGGATATAGAATGTTGCAACTGTTGTGTTGATGCTTGTGGCCTCTGCTGACTATAATTTGGGTATCTTATGTTTTTAATAATTCCGCCATCTCTGGTTGGTTTAGGTCTTATATGAGGTACGATTGCCATGCGATGCGATGTAAAATATCAAATCTGACTGCTTTGCTTGTGGTTAGCAATCACTGTTGGTTTATATCAAATATATCTAAGGCGGATTATCTACTGCGGACATAAACGTAGTATCTTTGCTTGTAAGCACAGCCCGTTACACATGTTAGCATTAGCACACCGAGGAAGACCATTCGAACGGCCATGATAACTTAAATTTTCACATAAGCTAACCTGGCAAATCGATATCTAAGGATATTTTTTGGTGTAAAAAGGATTCACGTTTTGAGATGTCTCATTATTTTATACTCAAGCGATCAATCGCTTCAATATCCACCGGATATTTACATTTTTTTAAAATTCAAAATAAGGATGATTTAGATTATGTGGTTAATTAATATTGAATACCTTCTGAAGAAAACAATAAATAATAAAAGTCGTATTAATGTGTACATGTAACTTTTCAATTTTGAAAAGCATTTGCAAAAATACATGTTCTTTTGGTTCAAATACAAACACTTGTATTCATAAATTATGAAAACACACCGTCAACAATTATTCTTACTAGCGTATTCGTTTACATAAATTCATTGCTTGTGTTTAGGTTATATGCAAGGACTGTAAGTAAACGTGTCTCGCATTCAAATATGTATTTATTCAATTAGTTGATGCGCAACAACTGAAGCAACAAAAGTTTATCGCTGCGGGCAAATGTCCCCACCCAACTCTCTTTACAAGCTCAAAGCTTTACTTTTACATTTATTTTAAACCGTGCAATATTTTAAATTGTTCGAGCAGCTTTAGCAAAATGGCAAAACTAGAAAATAATTATATAAAGCTAGACAATAGTCTAGTTTGGAGATAGTTGCTACGAATGATTGAAAATGGTAGTAGGTAGACTTGTCATAAAAAGTGTGAAAACAGAAACGTGCGTGATGAAAACATTTGACATATATTTGTCCATAACTTTTACGAAATTTCTTTTAAAGGATTCCGGGTTACCACTAAAGCATGTGATGCACTGTGTTGCGGTTTGATCTGCAGGAACTTAAGGTTCAGAAATGTGTTTAAGCTAATAATAAAAATAGATAGAGTACTAATTCCATGCTGCCTCCATGGTCCAGTGGTTAGCGTATGCGACTGCTGAGCGGCGTTCCCGGGTTCGATTCCCGGGGCGGGCAAAAGTGTTACTGTGTAACGGGTTCTGGTAGTAAAAACGCAGTAGAGGTTTTAGATGCGTTTATTGCAGAGTATCGTCTCACTTCCCTTGCCACGAGTATGACCGACCAACAACACGACACTGGCCTGAACACTAAGGGCTGTAGTCTCCCACGCTGTTCCCTCCGGTAGTGTGCAGGCAGGCTGCTCGAAGGTTGTGCGTAGCGGTACAGGCCCTCGCTGACGTTGGCTCAGCTGGCAGACGCCGGCGGTGTGAGTACGATGAGCAGGGCAGGCCAGACTCTTCGCCAGAGGTGAAGCCGAAGGCGATGCAGGAAAGTGTAGCGGTCTAGGAGCGTAGCCGGAGTCTTAACGTGAACCTGGAACCCGTAGCTGGGACCAGGATACACGTAAATACGACGTAGGGTCAGTAGGTACGCTTAGTTATAGTAGAAGCGACGTTAGAGTAGCGGTGCCGGCCTCTCTGTCGGCCCCTTTATATACCGGGCCCTCCATCAGGCTGAGAGTCCGTATATTTGGTCAGGCTTTGCGAGTGCGGACGATGGCTTTCTCTGATTGGCCGAGCGTATGGGCGGTACTGTGACGCAACGCGGTAAGTACCGGACATACGTTACAATACCGCCCGCCTTAGGAGAGGATTTTACGTGGCTAACAAGGAAAATCCGACTAGCTTCGTTAGGTCTATGAGTCCGCTACTGTCCAAGCTAAGACGGCATAAAGAGAGAAGGAAGGGAAAGTCTTCTACGGTTTGTAACAAATAGTAAGGCACCATAGTGTATAAGTTTTAGGTCCTTAATGTGCCAAAACCCAATAGAATTTCCAGACGCGTCCGACAACTCGTAAACGAGAGGCGACTTTTTATTAATCACTGTGCACTTCACGAATTTAGGGGCTAGTTTCTTACAGAAGGACTTATTCTTGTCGCTCTGATAAAAAGTCCGTTTCGACACAGTGTCTCCCACATTAAACTCAGCTGGTTTACGGCGTAAATTATACGTTTGGGAATTCCTAGCATGAGCTTGAATGAGGAGTGCCTGAACTTTGTCAAATATGCCTGATAAGTGACCTATGTTTTCTGTGTAATCGTCCCTAGGTATGTATACTATATCATCAGCGTCTGTGTCGACATAGTGTGAGCCGCATGGAACTAGTTCACGTCCATAGACTAAAAAACTAGGTATATAGCCCGTGACTTCATTAACTGTAGTATTTAATGCAAACTGCACCTTAGGTGCGAGAGTGTCCCATAATCTCTGGTCATTTCCTACAAACGCCGCTAAGGTAGAACCAATGGTTTTATTATAGCGTTCGACCGTATTGACATGTGGGGAATATTTAGGAGTATAATGAAGATTAGGGATTTTGTACTTGCGCAACATAGCTTTTAAAGTAGCACTTACAAACTGTTTACCATTGTCCAATATAATTGTACATGGTATACCATGAACCAAAAATATTTTTTCTTCCAAAATATTAGTTATTATTTCAGCAGTTGCGCGCCTGATAGGAAAAAGTAGACAGTATTTACTAAAACAACAAGTTACTACGAAGATGTAGGCGTTTTGTTTTCTTGTGACGGGTAGTGGCCCCACCAAATCTACACTAATGGTTTGGAAGGGTCGTGAACACACTTTGGGTCGTCCCATGGTTCCCAATGGTGCGTGGTTCTGATGTTTGTGCGCGATACAAGTGTCGCAAGAATTTATGAACTTAACTACGTCATCGCGCATTTTGGGCCAATAGTAACGCAGTGCTAAGCGCTTGTAAGTTTTAAATATACCGAAATGCCCCGAAGTGGGTTCGGCATGGTTCTCTAATATGGCATTATTTCGATCAGAAGAAGGTAGTACTTCTTTCCATTCGAACTCCTTACGTAGCATACACCTTGATTTAATCAAATGATATAATTTATTATTTTTAATAGAATAGTCTGGATAGTCATTAGGCGAAGATAAACAACCATTGTAGGTGGCTGAATACCATTGATCAGTGTTAACATTAGGGTCATTCACGTTATTATTATTCGCGTTAATTATATTTACAGGTAGGGATCGTGATAACGCATCGGCAATAATATTATCCGCACCGCGCCGATGCTTTATTTCGAAGTTGAAGGCTGACAGACGAACCGACCATCGAGCTAATCTACCAGTCGGGTTGCTCAAGTTTAGGAACCATTTCAGTGCGGAATGGTCAGTATACACAACAAACTTTAACCCGTTATCTAAATAACAGCGCCAATATTCGAGGGCTGTTAGAACTGCTAATGTCTCCCGTTCTGTTATACTGTAGTTTTGTTCCTGTGCATTTAGTGACCTACTCATGTAAGCGATAGGTAGTTCCACGCCATCTATTTCTTGTATAAGTAACCCACCGATGCCGCTCGCACTCGCATCTGTGTGAACTTGAAAAGGTTTCTCGCAATCGGGACACGATAATATTGGTGCGGAGCTTAACAATTGTTTTAGTTTACAAAACGAGTCATCAGCTTCCACCGACCACTGAAATGGTGCGGCTTTCTTACCGGTAGAGGTAAGTTTGTTCAGCGGACCGGCAATAGTACTAAAATTAGGTATAAATCGCCGATACCATGATGCAATGCCTAAGAACCTTTTGACTTCTTTTTTATTCTTAGGCGTAGCATATTGAAGAATGGCTTCCACCTTACATGGGTCTACTTGTAATCCTTTAGAGTTTACTACGTAGCCCAAGTACTTCAATTCATCACGGAAGAATTTAGATTTTTCCAAGTTGATGGTAAGGTTGGTCGATTTTAATCTTTCGTATACTTTATTTAATAGTGACACATGAGCTTTAAAGGATGGCGATATAAGCACGATATCATCTAAAAAAACGAATACAGAGTTTTCGAACTCAGGACTGTTCGTAAACAAGTGATCCACCAAACGCTGTTGTGTCGCAGGCGCATTCGTTAAACCAAACGGCATAGTCACAAATCTAAATGTTCCTCTAGTAGGCACATAGAACGCAGTCTTATCACGATCACATTCGCGAAGAGGCGTCTGCCAAAAGGACTTAGATAAGTCTATACTACTTAGATATCTAGCGTTCCTAAGGTTGTCTAAAATTTCGGATACGTAAGGTAGTTTGTACGCGTCTTTTTTAGTAATAGAATTAAGTTTCCGACTATCTAAACAAAACCTTAGTTTACCGTCTTTCTTAGGCGTTAGTAAAATCGGTGACGACCACGGACTTTCGCATTTTTCTACCACTCCTAATGCAAGCATTTTAATTTCGCCGGCGGTAACCTATAATATCTTTGGCGTATCGGCGCAGAATCGCCAGTGTCTATTGCATGTTCTATTAAGTGAGTTCGTCCTAAACCGGTTTTTTCAGTAGAAATCGACTCGTATTGCTTTATAATTAACTTAGCCGTTCTCTGTTGTGACTCACTCAACTCACTAAAAGATTGCAATACGTTCGTGTTACTTAGCTTATTTTCACCTAACACACTACACGGCAATGTTTTAGACATGCATACGGATGCGATATGGTTAGGCAGTAATTTAAATAGTTTCCAGAAATCGATGCCTAAAATTAAATTACTTGTAACTTCTGGAATAATATAAGCTTTCAATAAGTGGTTTTGATTATTAAAAGTAGTGGGTAAGTTGATAAAACCGCGCGGCAACAATATATTTCCACCCGCGGACCGAATGGAATTAGTGTTGTGACACTGCTGTATTTCTAACCCGGTTTTAGTAATTACCTCCAGATGGGAGTTGTTACCTAGAATTGTAATGGCTGAACCGGAATCGAGCAATCCACAAATAGGTAAACTGTTAATCGTTACGTTAACATAGGGCCGTAGGTCATTTTTAGGTTTATTATCCAGGATCGAGGCGACGGAATAACTAGAGAAATACACTTTTAGAGTGTTTAGCCAATTTCTCCAATCATCTTTGTCAAAATTGGTTGAATAGGTTGTAGAACCTAATTTAGATTTTGACACGCCCCGACCCTGACCAACAAGTTTTTTGGTTTCGTCGATTTACAGTTCGGGCAGTTAGGGAATGTCACATCCCTACAGCCGCACTTGAAGCAAATTGCGAAGCGATCGCGTTTGCATTCATTCAAACTGTGATCATTGATTCGGCAGCGCGGGCAGTACTTGGACGTGACTAGAGCGACAGAGCTAGGTTTAGACTTAGGTTTGCTAGGTTCGTTGTTCACAGTGTATTCGGACGTACCCTCTATAGTAGCAACGGGATAATTATTGTAGGAATTATTACGCGCTCGGTTATTAGGTTTGTGACTGTAAGCTAGATCTGGTGCCAACGTGTCGTTATTATAATACGGTTCGCGGAATTGAGAGTTCAAACATTTCATCCGTTCGTAGTTTAAACATAACGTCTGCAGTGTTGCTATACTGTCTATTGAAGATATTGACGGAGCTAGCACTAGTGAGTAGCATGGACGTATGTTATGCAATAGGATGTCTAACTTTTCGCGTTCGGACAATCGCTTTGACGGAGACAGCCTAGCAAACAGCTGATTCATTATCGAGAGATAAATAATTATAGTTTCGGTAGCACCTTGAGTACGTCGGCGGATTTCATTTAATAACCGGTAGTCATAATCGTACGGTGTGAAATCGTCTATTAATTTAGTGGTGAGTTCTTCCCATGTAGTGAAATATTCTTTTAGGCCGCGGTACCAGTGAAGTGCGTTACCGGTGAAAATTTCGGAGGCATATGATAAAATTTTAGTGGAAGGTAGATTACGCGCGGTTTGGAATTCGGTTACGCATTGTAGGAACGCTCGGACGCATCCCGTACCGTCGTATTTTAGCTTAGACAGTTCGCTAACTCTCAAATGCTCGCAATGCAATACTGGGGCTAACCCTGCCTGCGTCGAGGTAGACGGCGCAGGTTGGACCTCTGCCACAGCATCAGCTGAGCGAACAGCTGATTGCTCAATGGCGGACAGCTCCGCTAAGAGCTTGTCGAACCGGCTGCACAATTCGGTAATCCGTTTTGAAAACGCCGTAGGACGTTCCATCCTACGGAGTCTATGGTATAAGTGGTTGTGCAGTGCGGTAGACCTCTTAGCTAGGTTCGCGTCGTAAGAGGCAGATAACGAATTTAGTCGCTTGGCCAGCTCAGAGACGGCCTCGCTAGCGCCCTCGAAGTCCACCGCTATGGCTAGACCCGACTCCAAAATGTCATCATTTGGAATGGCTTCCAGTAATTTAGGGAGCTGCTTCCGCAGACCTAGGACAGAGGTAGCCGGCTCCTCACCTCTAATCGCGACCTCGTAAGCTAACTCGTTCTTGTTTAGCAGGAAGTATTTTATGGGGTGTGAGCCCATGGTGTATGAATAACCGCGTAAGTATACACTACACACTACACTTAGTGCGCAAGCGTTCCGCCCTTACAAATGGCCTACTTTACGATTAGGCGTAAAAGTTCGACCGTTAGGACTAATTAGAAAAACGTTAGATTCAAATTTGCGAACTAGTACGTAGTAGGTAGTTACACTAAAAGGTAGGCAATTAGTACAACAATACGTACCGGTTCGCTGTAGCCGCACCTGCTCGCTTACAATGATGGAGACCTGCTAGATGAGAACTCGAGCACGGAAAGCGAGACAATAACCCACGTAGGCGCCACTGTAACGGGTTCTGGTAGTAAAAACGCAGTAGAGGTTTTAGATGCGTTTATTGCAGAGTATCGTCTCACTTCCCTTGCCACGAGTATGACCGACCAACAACACGACACTGGCCTGAACACTAAGGGCTGTAGTCTCCCACGCTGTTCCCTCCGGTAGTGTGCAGGCAGGCTGCTCGAAGGCTGTACGTAGCGGTACAGGCCCTCGCTGACGTTGGCTCAGCTGGCAGACGCCGGCGGTGTGAGTACGATGAGCAGGGCAGGCCAGACTCTTCGCCAGAGGTGAAGCCGAAGGCGATGCAGGAAAGTGTAGCGGTCTAGGAGCGTAGCCGGAGTCTTAACGTGAACCTGGAACCCGTAGCTGGGACCAGGATACACGTAAATACGACGTAGGGTCAGTAGGTACGCTTAGTTATAGTAGAAGCGACGTTAGAGTAGCGGTGCCGGCCTCTCTGTCGGCCCCTTTATATACCGGGCCCTCCATCAGGCTGAGAGTCCGTTTATGACCATATTTGGTCAGGCTTTGCGAGTGCGGACGATGGCTTTCTCTGATTGGCCGAGCGTATGGGCGGTACTGTGACGCAACGCGGTAAGTACCGGACATACGTTACAACTGGGTTTTTTCCGAATTCTCAGTGGCAGCATGGAGTCTGGTGATGTGCACGCCTGTATCCCCGAAGGGGTAGGCAGAGGTGTATTATCACCCACATTTCGCCATGAATTTTTAGGTCCCACGTTATAGGGGGCGAGTCTATTGCCGTTCCATCTTGTAGTAGTAGAGAAGTCATAATTAAATATTTTCTTAGATTTTGTGATAATTAAACGACTTTCTTTAACGAACAGTTAAAGCTATAATGAAGCTTTTATGTAAAATTAAGTAGTAAGTTTAAAACACACGATATAAAAAAATAAGGAGAATCGACAACTCATTGAAAAGTAGCTCTGCATATATAATACATTATTTTTATTCTGGACGTTGAAAACTTATGCGTACGGCATTCCAGGAATCTTTTTACTTTCAAAATAGTGGACGTAATAGTAAACATTGCAGTAACAAAAGCTTTGCACTCAAACAACAAAATCAATAATAATAATAATAATAATTCGTTATGATAATAACTATTTTGATAATAGCGAAAATCTTGGTGATACACATTCAATCCTGTATTGTGCGGCTGTAGCTGTATGTCGGGTAGCGGGAGTTAAGCTGTCTGAAAATAATACCGCTCCTCGACGAACCACTACTGTGCTAGCTTGGCAGTGTAGGATTGAGCGTCGTATCGCTGAGACTAGGGCACTCATTGGAAAGCTATCCTGTTTCAGGATGGGCAATACGCGACCGAGAGTGATGCGCTTTGTGACTCGAGCCTTCGCGGGAACAGGTATCAGTTCCCAGGATTATCAGGCACGAGTTACAGACCGCATCGACTCTCTGAAGCAAAAAGTTTATGCATGGGCAAACCGTATCAGGCGATATAAAAAAAGAGTGGATCGATATTGCCTGAATCGCACATTCTAAAGAGACGAGAGGTGGGTGTACAGAGGATGGGAGCAACCTGATTTCAGGGCCGGTGAGGGTGATGGGTGTCGACCGGACGATGATGCCACTAATTCATTTTGGCGCAGCATTTGGTCGACACCAGTCAGCCATGCGGAGGGTGATTGGATCCGGGATGTTGAGCGAGTATGTGAACGAATCCCAACTATGGAACCAATTTACATAACACAAGACGATATAGCTAGTGCAGTCCGTCCGTTACAAAACTGGAAAGCAGCAGGACCGGACGGACTGCACAATTTTTGGCTTAAATGGTTCCGTAGTTCACATGCTTGCTAAGCGTCTCAGTTCCAATCATCATTGGAATCGGGTTTGCTACCAGACTTTTTAACATCCGGCCACACTCACCTGCTCTATAAATCTGGTGGTACCACGGACCCCAAGAATTATAGGCCGATTTCTTGTCTGCCAACAATTTATAAACTTCTTACATCCATTTTGAGAATAAAATTATCAAAACATAAATATTTGATAATTCAATTTTATCAGTGTCTCAAAATGGATGTAGGAGTGGGGCGCGTGGTACTAAAGAACTCCTTCTGATTGACATGGCCATTAGCCAACAGGTACGCCGTAATCGAAAAAATCTATCGACATGCTGGATAGATTACAAAAAGGCTTACGACTCCGTGCCACATACCTGGATTTTGAGGGTGCTGGAGTTGTATAAAGTAGATACAACTCTATGCACCTTCTTAAGGTCATGTATGGGGCAATGGAGGACCGTGTTGCGCTATCCAGGATGTCGATCGAGTTTGGATTGCGGTGTTCCAATAAAGATCGAGCGAGGTATATTCCAAGGCGACAGTCTGAGCCCTTTGTGGTTTTGCCTAGCACTGAACCCTCTAAGTACTTTATTAGAGGGTTCGGGGTTAGGCTATCGGTTAAGGAGAGGTGGTCATGTTATATCTCACCTCCTTTTCATGGATGACCTGAAATTATTTGCCCTCAACAATCTCCAACTGACTGCATTACTTAAGGTAACTGAAACCTTTAGTAATTCTATCAGGATGGAATTTGGTGTGGACAAATGTGCGGTCATGCATGTTAAGAAAGGTGAGATTATTTCGGTCCCTCTCTCTAACGGAAACTTACAAATACCTGGTTATGTCGCAGTCTTTGAATATCTCTGAGGCTGACATGAAGCAGTCGCTGCAGGCTCGTTTCTTTGGCCGCCCGAAAAAAGTACTGAATAGTCTTTTATCAGGTGGTAACAAGGTGCGAGCCTGCAACGGATGGGCCATGCCAGTCCTTATGTATTCCTTCGGCATACTCAGGTGGACTCAGACTGAACTTGACGCCCTGGACAGAAAAGTCCGTTCAATGCTGACTGCATCTCGGATGCATCATCCACGCTCGTCGGTAATGAGGATATACATCCCGCGGAAATCTGGTGGTCGAGGATTTTTATGTCTTAAGACCCTCCATAACCGCGAGCTGTATAACCTCAGAGAATATTTTCTGCAAATGAGTGTGGATATGCATCGGGATGTAGTTGCAGTGGATACTGGACTTACCCCGCTCGCTTTGGCTAAAGAGAACTGGCACAAACCTGCAGTACTTAGCATTGAGGACCGGAGAGAAGTATGGAAGGGCAAGGAGCTACATGGACGCTTCTATAAGGCCTTACACTGGTCTGATATAGATTTTAAGGCATCCGTTTCCTGGCTGCGCTTCGGTGATCTTTTCGGAGAAACCGAAGGTTTTGTCTGTGCAATTATAGATGAAGTTGTCATGACAAATAACTACCGCAAGTATATCCTGAGGGACGGTACTGTTGACATATGTCGGGCGTGTCACCAGCCCGGGGAATCTCTCAGGCATATTGTGTCCGGTTGTTCGAGTCTTGCCAATGGTCAGTATTTGCACAGACATAACCAAGTGGCTAGGATTGTCCATCAGCAACTAGCCCTTAAATATGAACTCATTGGTTCTGAGGTACCGTACTACAGATATGTGCCCGACCCAGTTCTCGAAAATGGTCCTGCACTGTTGTACTGGGATCGGTCTATCATTACAGACAGGACTATTGTAGCCAATAAGCCTGATATTGTAGTGATAGACCGAGCAGAGCGTCTCGCAATGATTGTTGATATCACCATACCGCATGACGCTAATCTCGTGAAGGCGGAAAATGATAATAAGATTAAATAGTTAGATCTAGCTCACGAGATTGTCGACATGTGGAATGAAGATTCAGCAATCATTGTTCCGATTGTCATTTCAGTGAATGGATTGATCGTTAAGAGCCTCGACCAACATCTTAAGAGGCTCACACTGGGCAACTGGATCAAGGCCTTGATTCAGAAGGCGGTTCTTCTCGATACGGCACGCATTGTGAGGAAGTTCCTTTCTCTGAGGCCCTAACCACCGGTGGCTTGGTTCCTGTACCCGACACCGGTGGGTTTCCGTGGTCCCATTTTATATAGTTAAATTTATTGATATATTTAAGGTTTAATTATGTAAAATTCGATCATGTGAATACTGAATAATAAATAGAAATAATAATAATAGTTTATTTGTTGAAATACTGTATACAAGATGTTAACAATTATTTTAATCCATAGTATCCTGCCGTCACCGGCGTACAAATGTTTCTTTTACATTAAATTATCGTTATAGTCTTACAAATTATTATGCTATTGCTATTACATTAGTCTTATTGTTAATCACATTCACACTGTATGAATCTCAACATTAATATAATTTGCATGTCACAAGAACTATTGAATAATACATATATACAGACAATAAATGGATTAATAAAATAGTCAGTCAATAAATAATCATTAATAATATAGAGTTAAATTGTTAATTAATAATCGAATGTCAAATAAAAAATCTAATGTCAAAAAAAAAAAATGACAATGTCAATTAGGCAAAAATTCAAACAATTAGAATTTTGTCTTCCAGAAATTTTTTGACTGTATAATAACATTTCATTAGTAGAAATTCAAAAAGTTTATTTTTAAATGGTCCACAGTGTAGCGCTTTAGTATTTTCAGGTAATTTGTTAAATATGCGGATTGCCATACAATATGCAATGCTTGAGTGTATTTGCAATTTTTGGTTAGGAGCGTAGAGTTTATGCGCTTTGCGGCTAGGTCGAGTTACCACATAATTCCATTTTTCAAACTCATTCATATTATTGAATACAAAAACACAAATTTCAAATATGTATAATGCAGGAAGTGGTAAAATTATATATTTCTTGAACAGTGGGACGCAGCTATCGAGTGGATGGGCTCCACTGATTGCTCTAAGACATTTCTTTTGTGCACGAAATACTTTAGTGGAATCCACAGAACTACCCCACATTATCACGCAGTATCGTAGTTTTGAAGATACATAGCCATGGTATGCACATAGAGCCGCATCAAGACCGGCTACTCGCGTAATCCTGTGTAATACGAAGACAAACCTATCAATTTTAGTGCAAAGTTCCTCAATGTGTGATTTCCAATTACAGAATTTATCTATATTAACTCCTAAGAATTTTATAGAGTCTACTTCATCAATACTGTTACTTTCATGTTGTATTTTTAGTTGTGGTCGTTTGCTATTGTATGTTTGGAACTGTATCATTTTTGTTTTGCTAGTGTTTATGTGTAGATTGTTTACTTTGAGCCATGTTATTACTCTGATTAATGTTTCGTTAATTTCCTTCTCGTAGTCAGTAGGGTTGTTATTGCTATTTTGAATGGTGATAGTGGTATCGTCTGCATAAAGGATACATTTGTGAGGAGATATATTTGGTAAGTCATTGATATAGATCAAGAACCGTAAGGGACCTAATATACTGCCTTGGGGCACTCCACAGTTATTCTGGCGATACGCTGATCTGTACTTTGTTTTGCCTTGTTTTGAATAACCTGATATCTCAACGCATTGCTGACGATTTGAGAGGTAACTTTCAAGCCATATTAACGCGTTTCCTCTGATGCCATATAGGTCTAGCTTATTAATAAGTAACTTATGTTTTACGAAGTCAAAGGCCTTAGACATATCTAAGAATATTGACGCTATAGGCTTTTTATCGTTAAGACTAGTAGTGATATGTTTAGTAGAGTAAAGCAGGCCAAAGTGGTCGATTTATTTTTTCTGAATCCGTATTGTTCTTGTTTTAAAATGTCGAATTTTGTTAAAAATTAATATAATTTTTCATACATAGCCTTTTCAAAAATTTTTGAAATTACAGGTATAAGTGTAATGGGACGATAATTGTTCATGTTAGTTTTGTCACCTTTCTTGTAAATGGGTTTGACTTTTGAGAATTTCAATCGTGAAGGAAATTGACCTCGACTAAATGACAAATTGATTATGTGGCTGATAGGGGGTGCTAGCATCATAGCACAATGTTTGAGGAGCTTGGTATGTAGGTCATCGTATCCAATTGAATTGGTAGATTTTAGATTATTAATAATTTTGAAAATGTCATTAGCACTGGTAGGGTCAAATAAATAGTATTAGGAGGGTTGGTCAAAGGATATGGATATATAGCATCTATTAATGGATTATTTGTAGTGTTATTAGTCATGTCAATAAAGAAATTATTAAAAATATTGGCTATTTGGTCAGGACGTGAATATGTGTGTTCATTTAATATTATTTTGTCTATGTCAGCTAGGTCTACCCTATCTTTGGTGTTACTCTTAATAATATCCCAAGCGGCCTTGCATCTATTTTGGGCTCTAAATAAATATCTTGAATTTTCAGATTTTTGTGCCTGTAGAATGCATTTTTTAAGAATCATTGTATATGTGCTGTAAGCTTTTTTATGTTGGTGCTTATTTGCATGAGTTAACCTATATTTGAGGTACAGACGTCTCTTATTAATACAACTTTTTTTAATACCTTTAGATATCCACCTGTTTTTTAAAGGTTTGTTTGTAATTTTTACTCTGATAATGGGAAAGCACAAATTATAAAATAATGTTAAAAGGTCATGGAAATAATTGAATGATTGATTGGTATTGCTTAGCTGATAAACTTGAGAGAATGTCAGAGAAGATATATAAGAAACAAATTTTGTTATGTTCTCTTTACTTAGATCACGGCGGTATTCAAACCAATTTTTTTTTACATTTGATCTGCTGTCGGTATTGCTAACCTCAAAGGATGTGGACTGGCCTGTCTCATGATCTGATAGTGCATGGTTTTGTATGCAGGATTGAATATTGACTAAATTACTGGCAATGAGGTCAATGCAAGAGCTCTTTCTAGTAGGTTTAGATTGGTAATACTATAGTTATTAAAAATAGACTCTAATTCTCGAAGATTTTTGCCTGCTTTTAAGACATCCAAATTCCAGTCTCCACAGATAATGATTCATTTATTGTTACTTTTTATTAGTTTCCCCAAAAGAATGTCCATTTTTTGTAGAAATATTTTAATATCGGAATTAGGTGTTCGATATATGCAGACAACATAGAGTTTGAGAGCAATAATTTCAGTAGCACAATATTCAAAATGGTACAGTACAGGCTCTACTATATTTTGCAAAGGTTTACACCCTAAGTTTTTATTGACCAATATGCATGTCCCACCCATTCGTTGATGGGGCCTTGAAAATGCTGAAACCAACTTGTATTTTTTAAGTATTAAGTTATTTTCAGATCCTCTTCGGATAAAAGTTTCAGACAAACAGATAATATCTATATTCAAATTCATATCCTCTAGTTCTAACAATGTTACTTCTAGGAGGTCCTTTTCTCCACACAGACCGGTCTTGAGCCGCCCGCATCCAACCTCCTCCCGCGATCTTGACAAGATCGTCGCTCCACCTTGCGGGGGCCTACCTCTGCTGCGTCGTCCGGTACGTGGCCGCCACTCCAGAACCTGAATGTCGTAAGTAAGACCAAGGAAAATACAGAAAGCAAATATTATCTTACGGTAGAGACGGAAAATTCAACATCATACCCTACGCCAACCGTTGGTTCAGCATGGTATAGTAGGCCAATCATCTTATTGTCTTACATTGCCATTGCCAAACCAGGAGAGGCCTATGACCAGCAGGAGAGGAGGTAGGTACCTACTTCACATCACAAGGCAATTTCAGCTTTCATTGAAAGTCACTTTCTACCATCATCCAACCATAGCCTACGTCATTAACACGTTGGCTGCGGCAAGTAAAATCATAAACCTTCATCTGGTGTGGCGGCAGGTCGAAATGTGCCCCAAACGATTTTTCCGCCAGTGCGTGACAGGTCTTTTTCGACCTACCAGCACTAGGGTAGCTTAAAATGCTATAACTTTGCGAAAACATGGTGTATATTTTTTTTTTATTCTGTTAGAATAACCTTGAACCCAGCTTCCTTAGGTTTGATTCGCCCCGGAATCTACCAAATAGGAAATGAGATATAAACCAGGAAAAGTGGCAGGCCGATATCGACCTGAACCGCATTAGAAGGTATTTTTAGCAGTGATGGGACATACCAAAATAAAGGAATATCGAAAATAAAACAGAACTATCGTACATAAAATAAATGACGATTTTTATTTAATTGTGGCTGTTTTGAAAACATGACACGCAAATATTCATGTTGCATTGCCTGCAATATTTTTTAATTCCTTTTTACTCTTTTTTTTGCTTTGTCGCTACTGAAGGTTCGCCGCTATCTCTCATAGCACCCTGCACAATTTCATACGATTGAAAAGAAACAAAATTATTAAAAAACGGGACTTTATACTTATTAATATGTTTTTATTACATAGTAAATTCCATAAAAATGTTATAAAATTCATCATCATCATCAGCATCGTGAACCTTTGAAATGGGTACGTCACACTGCTAGCGCGGCCGTGAAGCGTATGAGAGTAGGTAAGCTGTGCTAAAAATTGTAATTAAGTACAGTTTGATTGGTGCCGTTTTTCAAGCCGCGATCGTGCATCTATTGTATACTTGATCGAAGCTTTTAAATCACCTTTCAAGCAAAAAAAAGATCTAGATCGAAATCGTTTTAGCACCGCTCTGTTTGCGTCGGGGGTTAAAAAGCGAATATCACTGCACTTTCGCAGGTTACCGTACATTTCCAAATATTATAAGTACTGCTATAAATATACGTGTAGGTAGTAAGCAAAACTTACCGCTTTTACTTGGTTTTCCATGATGTTTTGTTCCTAAATACATTTTATTTTTCTTAATTGGAAATATTTTATCACTACTGTCACCAGCAGTTATAATTGCAGGGCGAATAAAAATCTTCCAAAATTTGTATTATTCTTTTATTGTTTGCCATCGTCAATTTTATCGACAGACAACAACACTAACTGGCGGCGCGTGCGCTCTGTGCGGTATCAGGTCGCCGGCGGCCTGTTGGGTTGGCGGGCTGAAATATACTCACTGCCGCACTGAGCGGCTATATTTCACCGCTAGTACGTGGTAGGTCGAAAAAAGCCTGCCGTGATGTTTTTTTGGGGAATACCTACAATTTTGACTGCAAGCCGAAATATATATTTGTCTCTGTCATAACCTTAAAAACACCTAAAATAATCGTTCCGCACCAGCGAGAGGGACATAGTTTTCTTCGTCCGCACTAGCTGTACGGCAGGCCGAAATCGGCCTGTTCCGCAGTGAACGTGTTAATTAGGAAAGAGAGGTCACAACTGTACGTTTTAATTAAAACTTGGATAGGCTACATATCTCTTAAAGTTATAATAAATTAATGGCACTTAACATCCTTGTTATGTTACATGTTACGAAGTTGCGTAACATGTTGCAAAGTTGCGTTACTTGGGAACAACAGTAATGTAATATTGGGGATTCTGTATCATTTGTTCTCGCTTCGCTGCGAACCGCATGATACAGAATCCCCAATCGTTTTCACCGTATCGTATATACTTAACATTCACAAACAATAATATCAAGTTCGACTCGTTCGATCAACATTATTGATCTATACTTTATTACTTGACGAGTGTCATATTTATAAGTAGAACAATGCAGTGTGTATCAATTAGTTGATCAAGAATTTATTTGCATTTTATGCTTTGGTCTAGAGATTGCGAGTTGGCGACAGCCGTGCATGGTTTGATTTCCGATGGCAAGTTTTAGGTAGGTATTTGGTATTAGGGATCGAACCTACGACATTTAGTGCAGAAATTGATTCAACCACTGTACCAATAATACCATATTATCATTAAGTATGTAAATAAATTAATAAATACCATACATACACACACACATACACAACGTCACGCCTTTTATCCCCGAAGGGGTAGGCAGAGGTGTATTTCTACACCCACTTTTCGCCAGATATACTTTGGTCCCACGTAATAAGGGGCGAGCCTATTGCCGTACCGGGCACATTTCCAGACTCCGTGCTGCTACTGAGAATTTCGTGACAGAAAAACCCAATAACACTGCCCGACCCAGGAATCGAACCCGGGACCTCCCGATCCCACGCGCACATTTATGCCGCGAGACCAACGAGGCAGTATAGGGTTTGATGTCGAGTTTTCCGTCTCTACGCAAAGATGGTATTTGCATCGTGTTATCCCTCAGTCGCCTCTTACGACACCCACGGGAAGATAAGGGGTGGTGACACTTGTATTCTATGCCGTCAACCACACGGCCAATATATAATTATAATAAATACCAGGATATCGAGATCTAGCCTCATACTTGCTCAATTTTCAAAGTAGGTATCTATTATTATTTTATAATTAAGAATGGCTAAATAAAACAAAATCCAGACCGAAACAAATACTTATTTGTTCCGTGCGGGAATCGAACCCGCGACACTTGGCGCATTTACTAGCAGTACATTTATGTATTATCACTGTACCGTGTATCGTTTCTTATAGTTTACGAGCGCCCTTGTCCTCTAAAAGTTAACAAATAAGATTTCTTTATCTTTTTTATAGCCCTAAACGAACATCATAAACTGTGGAATGACTGTTTTATTACTTTCCTCTCCAGATTTCATGACATTATTTTGTTAAATATAAAAACTGGCGCCGTAACTACCCTTGAAATGTGCTGAGAAAATTCCTCGTTGTTCCAAGTTGATACCGTGCAAAATTAACGACCTCAAATCAGTCACAGTTTTTTCGAAACTAAGATTAGATACTCTCTGCTTCATCAGAATATTGCTGGTATATTAAAGCAATACCTTTACCCACAGTATATGATGTTCGTTTAGGGCTATAAAAAAGATAAAGAAATCTTATTTGTTAACTTTCGGAGGCCAAGGGCGCTCGTAAACTATAAGAAACGATACACGGTACAGTGATAATACAGGAAATAAGTTTTACATCGTCATTATACCTATAAACCTACTTTCATTCATTTACTTTCTATTTTGATATAGCTCAGTTGTTAAAACTTTCGGTTAAATTATCATATTTTCAACGAGAACATCGTGATTTACGGCGATACATAAACAATATAAAAAACAAATACAAAAGCTTTTCAAGTTATTCATGGGCCCTAAATTAAATATTTGTACAAATTTTTAATATGGCGCAACAATCTGCCTTTTTCTACCTTTATGTAATTTATACTACCTACACATTCTTTATTCTAGCCACAAATTGTTTTGTTCCACTTACATGGCACATGACAGCAACGAAATATGTTGAAATCTAAACGATTCCTTTCGAGAATAAAGTCTAGACAATAGATAAACATAAGTACTATTTTTTGTAAACACATACATATTATAGGTACTCGTACATAGAAACACCCAGACCATTTGTCACTACGTAACCACTTTTTAAAACGTATTAACTCAGAGATAACGAAATTATAGGTATATTGATTTACGTAAAATAATTCTTAGTTCAATAAATAACTAAATATATAAATAATTAAATGATTGTATCTGAACCTGGCAGTGAATTTACATACACAGAATAAGAATTGGTGACGTAATATTCTAGCTATATTTAATACACCCAACCAAACCTGCCACAAGCACTCGACTCTGGAGCTGACATTCTGTGGTATTTGTGCGATATCTTAATCTTTAAATACCCTTTATATATTTTCTAACCCCTTAAAAATGTATATTATTTTATCAAAAGTTATGGAAATATTCTTTCCTGGTTTTGCACCAGCAACAATTTATGTGAATGACATGGTATGGATGCGGATGTGGATGTGTACTTGTATGATGAGCTACATTTTATTGAGGCGTGTTTACCTTAGGTAAAAAAAAATATTCGTTTACGTCCGTTTAGAACATTTACCGGAGTAGTTACTCTTATGATCAACGTACTTGTTGAGATTTCGGGCAGCGGATGGATGCGGGAAGCTCAAGATGATGATCATCAGCCAAAAGACAATTGCTGACCAAACCACTGCGTTATTCGTATTTGTAATAATTAATTTACGTTATAATTATATCAATGCGATCAATTAATTACACAGACGTTGGACGCAGATAATATCTATTTATATTGTAGCGCGTCATTTGCCTATCGATTCTCTAACAATAAATCAACATGATAACGACAAATTACTATATATAATAATTAATAAGTAATCAATAAAATGTTAGCGGCTTTTATGATTGACTGCTTTTCAGAATTAAAGAGTATCCATATCTTCATATATTCGTTCTAGTATTATTTATAATATAGGTACCATACAAACCAGGGATGGCAGGCGCAGTGCTTGCGCCCATTACGCCATTCGACATTTTGTGTCATCCACATATGGTTGTTAAAGTTGTTCGTTGCAATAATTGTACAAGGGTACATCCCTTGTAACTATTACGGTAAATATTTCCTAGTGTGCTATATGATATAAAAATAAAATTTTGAAAATCTGCAAACGTTATGCCAAAATGTAGGTATTATTTATTTATTTATTTATTAAAACTTCATACACATCGAGTGTACAGGCGGACTTAATGCCAAGGGCATTGTCTCACAGTCTACCTTTGAGTGGTGTAGAGAGAGAAAGGTAGGTGTATTGTATACTGAATAAATTACGGTGATCAAAATTCTTACATATAGAATATATTATAAAATACATACATAATTATATAAATACATTATATACATAATAATATATACATAAGCATATATATATATATAAATAAATAAATAAATATAACCATATATATTAGAATATTATAACAACTAGATGAGATAATACAATGTTATTCTATGATGTTACTGCTGCCTTAGCCAACAGGAGCTCCTTAGAGACTTAAACTTGTACTTTGTATCTGACGTCCTGATCTCGAGCGGGAGGGCATTCCATAGAAGAATAGATTGAATTGAAAACGAAGAGTGTACAAAAGCAGAATTGTGAGAAGGGACTGAGAGTAGAAGATTATGAGAGGAGCGAAAGTTTAGGTCGTGGTTGGAACACAGGTATTGAAAGTGAGAAGTTAAATACTCAGGGGAGGTATGGGACATAAGGATAGTATAAAGAGTAGTGAGAGCACGCAAGCTGCGTCTTTGACGAATAGGAAGCCACTTCAATTGAGAACGATAAGCAGATATGTGATCATACTTACGAAGATTGAAAATGAATCGAATGCAGTTATTGAGAAGACGATCAAGTTTATTGAGTAGATCTGCATTCAGGTCGTAGTAGCACACATCAGCATAGTCGATTAAAGGAAAGATTAAAGTTTGCGCAAGCATCACTTTAGTCTTGGATGGGAGAAAGTTCTTAAGACGGTAGAGTGCGCGTAAAGTACCAGTGACTTTTTGACTTACCTGAGTTACTTGAGTTCGCCAATTAAGCGAAGCATCCATATGAAGCCCAAGATTTTTAACAACTGGATGCAAGTCCACGTTAGTGCAGTTAAAGATAATGTTAGGCAAAGAGGAAACATCCAGTCTTTTTAGCATCCATTGGCTACCCAGGATAATGGCTTGGCTCTTAGTAGGGTTAACAGTTAGCCCGAACTTGTCACACCAATTTTGTATGGCTGCTAGGTCCTTATTTATTTTGTCTATTGCCACTGATACGCACTCCAGATTTTCTTGAGCATATATCTGCAAGTCATCGGCATACAAGTGATACGCACACTGAAGATTTTGAGTTATGAGATTTATAAAGAGAGAAAATAAAAGAGGAGAAAGAATACCGCCTTGAGGAACGCCAGCGCTAAGTTCACACCAACTTGAAGATGAATCGTCAATGTGGACAGATTGCTGACGACCTCGAAGATAACTTGAGAACCAATCCAGAGCTCCAGATGAGACCTTGAGATAGGAGAGGATGGATAAAAGGATATCGTGACTGATGGTATTGAAGGCATTGGAAAAGTCAATCAACACCAAGACTGTGACTTTGGTGTTCTCCATGCCTTCACGAATATCGCCAGTCACTTTAAGGAGAGCGGAAGTGGTGCTGTGTCCAGGCCTGAAGCCTGATTGCAAAGGACTTAATAAGTTATTTCGGTATACAAACCGAGCCATTTGTTTGTGCACACAGGCTTCAAGCACTTTGGACAGGAAAGGGAGAATGGATATTGGACGGAAGTGGTTAGGAAAGGAAGGGTTTGAGACTTTGGGCAGAGGGATGACGTAGGCTTTACGCCACGAGAACGGAAAGGAGCCAGACTCAAGGGAGAAATTAATTATGTGGGAGATAGCCGGCAGGAGAGGATCTAGGATGGTAGTGACCATACGACGACTGATATTGTCGTATCCCACGGCATTTGATTTAATGGAAAGGATTATCTTTTTGATGTCATCCGGAGACTCTGGAGAAAAATGAAAAGCTTCAATATCAGGTTGTGTTAAACCAGCTAGGTAGTTAATAGTGTCGCACTTGGTCTGATGATCCAATGGGGTAGAAGTAGAGAAATGTTTATTGATATCATCCAGACCAAGTGAACCATGGATGTCAACACGCTGCTGTCTGCCAATACCTAGCGTTCCAAGGAACTTCCAGATATTGGCAGGTGAAGAAGAAGTAATGTTATTGAGAATATGTCGGCGTTTGGCGTTGCGTACCATCTGGTTACACCGATTCCTTGCAGATTTGAAAAGCGCCCAGTTCTCGTCACATCGGTCCCTTATATATTTCCTGAACGCTCGATCTCTACGCCTCATGGCCATCCTAATACCAGTCGTGATCCAGGGTGCAGGAGGTCGTTTCAGCTTCACCCGCCTCACTGGGGCATGGACATCATACAATTGACAAACATTGTGATTGAAGATATGAATCTTCTCGTCGATGGAAGAAGCAGATAACATGCTATCCCAGTTAAGCTCGGAAGCGTCCTGACCCAGTTTTGTCACATCCAAGCGACCAAAGCAACGCATGTGCACAACTTTAGGTGGGGATTTGGGAGGCTTAAGGCAATAGGACAGGAAGACAAGGTCATGACGGGAGAATCCGGGAGCAGGATGTTGACCATGGGATGAGACCAGGGAAGGGGCAGAGGTGAGGATTCAATCAAGCCACGTATCCTCCCCGTTACTGTTATGGTGAGTAGCTTGCAAGGGAATAACGTGGAGGCTGGCTGACTCTAGAATTTCGAGGAGTTTACGGGAACGACTGGACTGAGGGGAAAGGAGATTAGTGTTAAAATCGCCCATAATGATGTGATGAGAATACTGTGACCCTAAAGATTCCAGAATCGGCTCGAGACTGGAGAAATAATCGACAGAAGGAGACAATAGACGACGCCAAGGACAGCTTTAGCTCCCTTGACATCAATTTCCAAAAACAAGTATTCCGCAGGTGAAGAAGTTGGTAAAGAAGACGTGAGAATTTTATGAGGAATATTACTGCGGAGATATATGGCAACTCCGCCCCCTCTCCTACCAATTCGGTCATTACGAATTAAAATAAAGCCAGGGAGAGAGAACGAAGTAGAAGGAAGTAATGGTTTCAGCCAACTCTCCGAGATCAGGACGGCATGTACATTGATATCTGAGACAAGATCTATGAGGTCAGTATGGTGAGATAGGATGCTTTGGGCATTTATATGAATAGCATTGAATGTCAATTTAGCCTGATTAGTAAACGAGTGTCGCAGGCATTTGTCCAAGGTGTGGTCTACGGAGCAGAAACTGTCAGTATCAGAAGAACTAGCTGACTCATTGGCAGACAAAAATGTATCTTCATCATCCATAATACTTAGTAGAAATGTTATAATATATATAAATATAAAAAAATAAATATATATAAAATAAATATATAATCTATCCGATAAAAATATATTACAATACTTAGTGAATTCAGTAAAATTATAATTATGTACACTACAGGCATCTCTACACCACCCGCCAGCTCACACAAACGAGTAATATTACGATAAAAAAATATATATCGTGTTCTCTCTATCGATCCAAGTCCTTTCAACGACAAGGTAAACGATCCTGACGAATTTATTACGTTTAGCTCTACTACTTTATTTTGGGATCATACTTTGAGTAGGCCGCTCGTTCTGAATAGGCGACACTGAGTTGACACGAATAGGGATAAACTAAGTCAGAAATTTAACCTTAAACATACTTTTAACTATTAAATTGTCAGAGGCCGAGGATACAGCAGTGGTGTCTAGCAGCGGACAATGGGGAGATGTTAAATAAAATATATTTCTCACCAGGAGCAAAAAGTCTTTTAATCTTCAAGATTAACAACCTTCTTGTTTAAGAACTATTGATAGCTTGGGTAAAATTGGATTTAACAATAACTTAACACTGGGCAAACTGAGACGTATACACAGAGATGAAGCCATGACCAAAAAAGGGAGGAAGGGGAGGTTCATAGACAAAAAGAGACCAGCGACAGACAGTGTCTCCATAAACAAATCTGATTCTTTATTATAATATATTAAGCCATGTAGATGGAATACCTTTCTAACACTTCCCCTTATTCTATTCTACATGGTCATACCAACATCAATCCATGACATGCACACACAAATAAAAAAACTTACAATACACAATAATAATAAGTTTGCCAAAAACAAAGAAACAACATTATACAATCTTTAACACAGATAATTACATACATTGTCAGGTCACCATTAAAATAAATCAATTATTACATAATTATATAATACATTTATATCTGCTTAGTCTCTTTAGTCACATTTTACATTCATTTGTGTTATACATGTCACATGTTTTACAGAGCTTAACGTTTTGGTGAGCACATCTGCTATCATTTGATCACTCGATAAGTACTTTACTTTGGCAAAGCCATTCTGAATCAAATCCTTCACAAAATGATATCTTAAATCTATATGTTTGGTTCTTTTGTGGCAGTATTCTTTAGATTCCAATAATTTGTGAGCACTTTGGTTATCATTATACAAGACAATTTCAAATTTCTTATCCAAAATCTCAGACAATTTTTTTTTAATAAAACTTAGGTCTTTTAGTGCTTCTTTGATACCTATGTACTCACTTTCAGTGCTGGATAGTGCTGTACATTTTTGTTTACGAGACTCCCAATTAATGGTATTTATGCCTAACTTAATCACATAGCCAGTATAAGACATTCTATCAACTATATCGTTGGCCCAATCAGCATCTGCATAAGCAGTTAAGGTTAAATCACAGTTCCTATAAAAACATAGTCTATAATTTATCGCACCTGCTAAGTATCGCAATGTTCGTTTAGCTGCAAGCCAATGAGACTCATCAAAGCCATGAGTAAACTGACTTAGTTGACTACAAGCAAAACTCAAATCAGGCCTTGTACACACACATAGATACATCAAGCAACCCAGTAACTCTCTATACCTATGTACATTTTCATCTAGACATTTACCTTGAGGTTTACATAATTTATTCCCTAATACCATGGGAGTAGATACTGCTTTACAATCTTGCATTCCAAACCTTAATAATAATCTTTTAATATAGTCAGATTGATCCAAAGTAAGTATGCCATTGTCCTTATCATATGTTACATTCATACCTAGACATGTTTTTAATGTCCCTAAGTTTTTAACATTAAATTCACGCTCAAGCAAGTTACAAAGTTCATTTTTAGTTGTGTCACTGTTACTGAATATATAAAATTCATCAACATATAGTGCAATTATAGTTATACATTTATTATGTTTCTTAATATACACACATGGTTTACTTTTATTTTGTGTGAAGCCATTACTGGTTAACAATTGATGCACTTTCAAGTTCCACATTCTACTTGCTTGTTTTAAACCATATATGCTTTTTAACAACAAGCATACCTTATCATTATCGGTATCAAAACCTTCCGGTTGTTCCATGAAAATATGCTAATCTAAGTCACTATTTAAAAAGGCAGTTTCTACATCTAGGTGATCTATGTTCATTTTTAGGTCATTAGCTAATGCAAATAAAATTCTCATAGAACTGTGGCGGACGACAGGTGAGAAAGTGTCATTATAATCTACACCATACTGTTGTGAAAAACCGCGTGCTACTAAACGTGCCCTAAATTTGTCCTTACCCATACAGTTCTGTATAGTTTTGTAGACCCATTTTAGGCCGGTCTACAAGCTTCCATACATTATTTTTAATAAGAGCATTATACTCTTTTTGCATAGCTGCCTGCCATTCTTCACTATCAGATGAAGAAATAGCTTCCGCATAGCTCACAGGGTCAGAATCACCCTGAACTAACAATGACATATCATAGTCTTTATACCTGTCTGGCTGTTTACCACGGGTATTCCTAGCGGGTCGCCTAGTGACGGTCACTAAACCTTCACGACTAGTCACGGCTTCTTCCCCTGCAGATGTCCACCCCTCAGACTGCAATGATGTGTCACTTACACAATCAATGGTGTCCGGTAACTCTGGACTTAGCACTTCATCACCAGTTGTGTACTCCGACTTAGGAGCTGAAACCACAGTTAAATCTTGGTCAGAAAGACTGCCATTATTACTATTCTCATTTAATAATATATTATCATTATTAATGTCATTTTCATTAAAATTATCATTTACATTATTAGAAGACTGGTTATAAGAATAAGTACTACAGTCATATTCATAAAAATTATAGCTATTTGGCTTATTTCCATCAGGCTTTAAAAATTCAGTCTCTAAAAATACCACGTTCCTTGCCAAAAACACCTTATGAGGCACTAAAGGGTCGACAAACCTATATCCTTTGGTAGTGTCACTGTAACCTACAAAGATGCATCGTTTAGATCTAGCATCAAGTTTAGTCCTTTTCTGCTCAGGTATTAATGAATAGGCAATACAACCGAATACACGCAGGTGAGTTAGTGACCTAGTTCAACCCTTGAACGGGTCCAAACCTCTTCAGGTGTCTTCAATCCTGCCACAGCAACAGAAGGGGACCTATTTTTCAAATATACTGCGGACATTACCGCCTCTCCCCAATAGCGCTGGCAGAGACCAGACTCCTGCAACATGCAACGGGCCTGATCCATCAGAGTCCTATTAAGCCTCTCGGCGACTCCATTCTGTGAGGGGGAGTACGAAACTGTTGTCTGATGAACAATTCCCTCATGACGCAAGAATGCTTTAAACTTGCCATTACAGTACTCACCGCCTCCATCTGTCCTGAGACACTTCAAAGGGTAGCCGGATTGTTTCTCTACTAGAGTCTTAAATTGAATAAAAACTGACATTACCTCAGATTTATTCCGAACAAGGTATCCCCAACTTTTCCTACTATAGTCATCAGTAAATGTCAAAAGGTATCGAGCACCGCCCCAACTGCAGCTGCTCATCGGTCCAGCCACATCAGAATAAACCAGTTCCAGCGGTTGAGTGGCACGCGTTGTGCTTGAAGGAAATGGTTTAGTTACCTGCTTCCCCTCAAAACATACCACACAATTTTTCAGTTGATCTTCACTGTCCTGAAACTTAAAATGATTCGCTTTCCGAAGAGCACACATACCAGCATAACCCAGGTGACCAAGCCTTTTGTGCCAGATACAAGCTGGTACAGCTGCTACCATCGCACTCTCTCTTCCCTGCACTTCAGTTAGAGAAGGTGAAGAATGCTCCACGTGCAAAACCCTATTGACAATACTATCTTATTTGTAGATACCGTTGATATTTCTAGCATACCCAAAGCTATCCCCATTAATTTGATATGTCCTATACAAGTGACAACCACCCTTGTCGAACACCACAGTAAAGCCTTCTTTAACAAGTTTACTAACAGATAATAGATTTGTGGATAAATCTGGTACCAACATAGTATCGACAACTGCACTTTTATTATTGTTAAATAAAATGTGAATTTTACCTGAGCCGACGCTTGACAATTTGTCATTATTTGCTATACATACACTCTTTTTACTAGGCTTAAAGTCCATTAAATGCATTTTATTGTTCGTCATATTTGATGTGCAGCCACTGTCTACAATCCAGTCCGTTGAGCTAATTAAAGCGACTTCTGAGGTTACAAACGTTTTGTCAGAACGTTCACCTATATTATCACGTTTAAATTTATAACACTTCGCTTTAATGTGGCCTGCCTTTTTGCAATAATGACACACTATTTTATTTTTACTTTTAGCAATATAAGCCGTATTATTATTATCACTGTTCACTTTCCTAAATTCTTCCTGTAACAGTCGCGTGTGAACGAGCTCAGTTGTCAGATTGCCGCTAATACACGCAGTCTCCAGATTAGATACAAGGACATCGTATTCCGTTGGCAGTCCGCTTAGTAATATTTCCGCAACTTCGGCATCCTCTATCGACTTGCCAATATCTGATAATTGCTGGACCAACGTCATTACTTGATTAATGTACTCGCTCATTGAAGCAAAGCTCTTAAATTCAGTTTGATGCAATTGACGAGACAAAAGGACACGCCTGTACAATCCCTTATCTTCGAATATGCTTGATAACATTCTCCAGGCATCTTTTGCAGTCTTTGCTTCTCGTACATATTGATACAATGATGAATGAATGCACATGCAAATACGAGCGAGTGCACGTTGATTTCGCATCCATGTCCGTACCTTCCACACAGCCCCATAAAGTTTCCAGTGTTAATGCCATCCGCATTATAAACTTCCAATTTGTGTAATTTATAACACCGAGCAACTTTTCAAAGTTGTAAAAAGAACCGCTTACGCCGACATTCATAAGGTCATTGCTCCCGGCGCCATTTTCATTCCGAGTCGCTTCCATAGTCGAATTTGTGAATTACCGTATAAATTTTATTTTTGTTTCTCGCGCAGACAAACAATTCTTTAGGTACTAGCTCTGCGAATACTCTGGGCCCATAACCTATTAAATTGTCAGAGGCCGAGGATACAGCAGTGGTGTCTAGCAGCGGACAATGGGGAGATGTTAAATAAAATATATTTCTCACCAGGAGCAAAAAGTCTTTTAATCTTCAAGATTAACAACCTTTTTGTTTAAGAACTATTGATAGCTTGGGTAAAATTGGATTTAACAATAACTTAACACTGGGCAAACTGAGACGTATACACAGAGATGAAGCCATGACCAAAAAAGGGAGGAAGGGGAGGTTCATAGACAAAAAGAGACCAGCGACAGACAGTGTCTCCATAAGCAAATCTGATTCTTTATTATAATATATTAAGCCATGTAGATGGAATACCTTTCTAACATTAACTATTTCCGTGTCTTTGTCTGACTTGTTTACAAAAATCTCTCGCTAAAGATAGAGAGTTTAAGAGATTTATCTCAGTTGGAACATCTTCGAATCATTTGTTTAAAGAAAGTTCGTAAAAATGAAGAGATTGCTGAAAATACGCCAGATGGGTGTGTTCCAATAATAATAAGTACTTTCAAACCTATGATTTGACGGCCCTTCACTGCTCACAGTGCACATAGCGTAAGTAAACACGCCATGCATAATTTTGAATATTGCCGGCACTGAAACTATAAATTTAATACTAGTTCTCTTATTCTGTTAACAATAAATTGTCATCTTACTGCGCCTGAGGACGCTTTGTAGTTACTATAAATTGAAAAGTACAAAAAGTGGAGCATTTTAGAAAAATCGCAATTTATTATCCGTAAGTAGTCTCTGTTGTTTAACGTCTGTTACGTATCATAAACCGTTCGCTACTGCGATAAGCGAACTTTAAGCGTTTCTTTTTCCCAACACGAGTCCCGAAGGTAACATAGCATGTCACGTCAGCGCTATGAAGAGACGTTTACGTGAAGTACGAAAATTCTAGTTATGCCTCCTTTTATTAAGGACAACCATAAGATACTTTAACATAGCTATCTAGAAGTGTTATACACTCTTACACTTTATATTCAGCATCGAGTGTATTGAGTTTCGATTATTTACTTGAATACATTAGGTGTATTCGCGGGGTCCGAATCGGGAACCGGGGTTGGCGAATCAACCAGTTCGCGTGATTAAATGCGTTTGTCATTGTCTCGTTTAGAATTTGTTGACCACAAAATTGTCGTTGTGGTGACGGATTAGGAATACAAATTTGATGGAGGCGACTACGAAAAACACACGAAGCAAATAGTATCTTTGCAATGAGACGGAAAACATGGTATATAGGCCAAATCCTTCTACTGTCTAACGGCACTGTGTAAGTAAATTAGGAGAGGCTTAAGCCCAGCAGTGGATTGCGAATGGCAGTTAAGTAGTGGCCCACAACATACTCTCCGCACCCCCAAGAAGAACACTTGAAAGCGTTGGTCCCATCTGTCATTAAAGTTTATGACAGTCGTGACTGGATGTTAGTAGTATTAGTACTCTCAAGTGTCAGGCTAGTGGGTCCCAACCATAAAATATCTCATACAAATATGAGAATTGGATCGCTCTGTCAGAATTTCAATATTTTGTCAAATTATCATCATGGTTGTCCTAGAGTCATCACAAGTTTTGTGTGTTCTCCAAACAGCCCCGGATTAACTATGTCATACTGTCTTTTATTTTTAACTAGGGGACGCCAGCAGCTACGCCTGCAATATATTTTTTAAATTTACTCGTTTTGAACGATCCCGTGGGAATTTCGGGAAATCCCTTCTTAGTGCACCCCTACGGTCCCCAGAGAACATACATGCCAAATTTTAGCTTCCTGCGCCCAATAGTTTCGGCTGTAGCGTGTCTGTTAGTCAGTCAGTAACGCAAGGATTTTATATATTAAGATTTAAGACTTGAGCTCTTGTTGTTGTAGCCTCTTCCATAAAGGCCTATAGTCAGCGCTTTGACCTGATATTGATATAATTTCTTCTGGGTCTACCCTCTTCTCTGCTTCCTTCCATTATTTACTTCCGAGATGTTTTTTAAGAATGTGTCATGTCGTCAAGTGCCCTATTTTTATTTTCTATTTTGTATTGTTTCAATAATGTGCTCTTTTATTATATTTAATACTTCCTTATTTAGTTTTCTTTCAATATATTATTACTATTGCGAAAAGATCCATTGATCCATGTACCATGGATATTCTCAAAGGGACTTTATAAATCTCCTTTTATCCGCATTTATCCCCCGTAACAAGCTGATTATGTTAACGGGAAGGCTAAAAAATATTCACGGATATTTGCCTCTTTAAATATTTTCGTTTTCACGAGCAATAACCTTCTTGGCAACAATATTGAGTGTTGTCGTCTGCCTAATATTAGGTTACGGGATAAAGGGAAATATTTTCTATCCTTAGTTTGAATTTTACAAAAATATTTACCTACATATTTGTTAAATTCAAACTAAGAATGATTTAGATTATAAAAATTACATAGTTATATAGGAATTTTATATACTGAAAGAAAACAATAAATAATAAAAGTCGTAATACAAGTGAAGTTACTTTTTTAGTTTTGAAAAGCGTCTGTGAAATACATGTTCTTTTAGTCCAAATACAAACACTAGTATTCATAAATTATCAAAACATGGCGTCAACAATCTAGTCACTTGCAGTATTCGTTTACATAAATTCATTGCTTGTGTTTAGGTTAAATGCAAGGACTGTAAGTGAACGTGTCTTGCATACAAATATGTAGTTATTCAATTAGTTGATGAGCAACAACTGAAGCAACAAAAGTTGAACGCTGCTGGCAAATGTCCCCACCACACTGTACACTCCCTTTACAAGCGAACAAACATGTAAACTCAAAACTTTACTTTTGCATTTAAATTGTACAATATTTTAAATTGTTTAGAGCAGTTTTACTACAAAGGCAAAACTAGAAAATAATAAAATAAAGCTAGATGATAGTCTAGTTTGGAGATAGTTGCTACGAATTATTGCTGAAAATGGTAGTTGGTAGACTTGTCATAAAAAGTCTGAAAACTGAACAGTGCGTGAGGAAAAATGTTACATATTTGTCCATAACTTTTATGAATATTCTTATAAAGGATTTTGGGGTACCACTAAAGCATGTGATGCGGTTCGATCTGAGGAGAACTAAGTGTTCAAAAATGTGTTTAAGCTAATAATAAAAATTGAGTACTGATTCCATCTTGTAGTAGTAGAGAAGTCATAATTAAATATTTTTCTTAGATTTTGTGATAGTAAAAAGACTTTCTTTAACGAATAGTTAAAGCTAAAATTAAGCTTTTCAAATCTAGTAAGTTAAAAACACGATTTAAAAAATTAGGAGAATCGACAACTCATTGAAAAGTAGCTCTGCATATATAATACATTATTTTTATTCTCGAAGTTGAAAACTTATGGGCACTGTAGTCCAGAAAAACTTTTTCCTTTCTGAATAGTGGACGTAATATAAAACTTTGCAGTAACAAAAGCTTTGTACTCAAATAATAAAATCAAGGCCTTTTTGCACAGTATCAACATGGAACGTCCGTGAATTTTCTCAGTACATTTCAAGGTTAGTTACGGCGTCACTTTTTAAATTTAACAAAATGATGGTCATGAAATCTGGAGAAGAAAGTAATAAAACAATCATTCCACAGTTTATGATGTTCGTTTAGGGTTATAAAAAGATAAAGAAATCTTTTTTGTTAACTTTTGGAGGTCAAGGACGGTCGTAAACTATAAGAAACGATACGCGGTACATTGATAATACAGGCAAGAAGGTACTTTCAAAAGGACTCCGATACCGACAATGCACAAAAGCAGCAGAAAATGTGAGCATGAAGGTTCTCGTCTGCATAATTTAGTATGTAAATAGTGTGTTCCTATTGAATTTTACTATAAATATTTTAAATGTTACCATAATTTAGTATATGCTTTTATTTTTACTCATTATAATTAATATCAAAGGGGCAAAGACATTTGTAATTCAAATGAGTATTCTAAAGCTGCTCAATCTAATATATAAAATTCTCGTGTCACAGTTTTCGTTCCCATACTCCTCCGAAACGGCTTGACCGATTTTGATGAAATTTTTTGTGCTTATCCGGTATCTATGAGAATAGGCCAACATCTATTTTTCAAAAAAAAAAAATTTTGCAAAACAACGTTTGCCGGGTCAGCTAGTAAGCTTATATAAAATGTCCTCATTCTGTCTTGGATAGCAATGCGCGTTGCCATGTCTCGTTAGTAAATCTATCACTATAGAAAGTTGCGTATCAAGTAAATTTTATACTAAAAGATCGATGTCTCTGTTAGAGACTTCGATCTTTTACATACGTTTGTACGATATCAGCTGAACAAACATAAACTGTACTTATATAAAAAGCATCCGTAACTGACTGACAGAAAATGCACAGTTGAAACAAAGGTAGACTGGTGGATAATGCCCAAGGCATTAAGTCAACCTGTACACAGTTCAGTGTATAAAAAATAAATAAAATTATGCAAGAAGCAGACATTTGGTACAGACCTTGGCAGACGTTTGGACATAGGTATTCTTAGCAGAAACGGTTAAATTAAATTAAAACTTGCGCGTGAAGCTGCGGAAATCCTTTTAGTTGTATATTTTTTATATAAAAATCCGGCCAAGTGCATGTCAAGCCACGCACAATTTAGAGTTCCGTAGTACCCATTACCTACATGATCTACTATCCGTAGGCAGTGACCTACGGATAGTAGAATTCAAGCTTTATGTACCTATACTTTGGCATATAAAATCTATTCCCATGCATATTTATTTTCATCATCATCATCATCATGACAGCCTAGAGACGTCCACTGCTGGACATAGGTCTCCCCCAAGGTTCTGCACACAGACCAATCTTGAGCCACCCGCATCCAACCACTTCCCGTAATCTTGACCAGATCGTCGGTGCACCTTTATTTATTTATTTATTTATAGACTCACGCCTGTAATCCCCGAAGGGGTAGACAGAGGTGTGATATTACACCCACATTTTGCCATGAATTTTTAGGTCCCACGTAATAAGGGGCGAGCCTATTGCCGCTACCGGGCACATCACCAGACTCCGTGCTGCTACTGAGAATTCGGAAAAACCCAGTAGCACTTTTGTCCGACCCGGGAATCGAACCCGGGACCTCTGATCAGCAGTCGCATACGCTATCCACTGGACCACGGAGGCAGTCGCACCTTTAGGGTGTTATTATTTCTTTAAAAGTTATGAATATACAATGAGTCCGTTGCCAGTTTATCCCACTAGTGAGAACAACATTTCTTTTTTATCTTCTTCATAATTTTAGCTATAGCAATATAGACACTGCTGTGTTGACGTGCGCAAGTGCTAATTTATTATTGTTTTCTTTAAGCTAGTGTTCCGAATTATATAAATGTAAAGATATATAGTTTATTATTCTAGATACAAAATTGCGCTCTCGTTTACAATAAATTGCTCTTTTAGTATAATTGCCAATTTAGTGATCAGAGAATTAAGAGCTATCCAGTCTGTAATGATCCGAATACGCCATTAGGTTCTGTCCTAATGAACAGTTGCTAACGAGCTGTTGGATCAATTCTATGTGTAATATTCCAAGTCATCATTTACCGCGCTATTATTTAAACCTATTAATTGCAGACTGAAATTATAGTGTTGCATTTATTTTAATTAATGAGAGAGCTGGATACCGATCTCCTTTTTCCTTTCCCATCATCTCGCTCTTGCTCCTTTTCCTTTTCCCATCACAAAAGCCGACAACGCACTTGTGACTCCTCTGGTGTTGTAGGCATCCATGGGCGGCGGTAATCGGTTACCATAAGGCGATTAGTCTGCTCGTTTGCCTCCTATTTATTAAAAGCAGAAATGTTTCTGCAGCATAGATGATAATGGCAGTAAAATATATTTTAAACAGGCAAGGATTGCTACGTCTGTCTTAATTGGCGTCTTAATCTATGTATACACCACTATTTTTAATTAGTACAAAAAATTAACGGGGCACTAAGTATCTTTAACTGATCATATTTTTGTAGTTAAAAAATAAAAACACTTAGTCCCAAAACTGTCTCAAAACTGTCCACATAAATACGCAATTATTGGTAAATGTATAATTACGACGCGCGTACTATGACTTTTTTAACAGTAGTAAATGCTCCATTGATAAATTTCCCCCTGTACCTCTGCGCCCGCGCCGCGCCCAGATTGATGCGACAAACAGTGCTAAACTGCAAGCGGAACTGAGAACACCCATTTAATTGTTTGTCTACGTTTGCCCAACTCGAGGCTTATCAGTTCACATCATATGTAGCTATGATTCGTGCGTACTTTTTGAGTGGAGGAATCGCGAGTGCAGCTGTGTACCCATGGACATCTTTTTGTGAGTGTACAAAAGTGAGCTGGTTAGTGTCGAAAAATTAAAACAGTGCATATTGGACGCTTTTGACGAAGTGAAAAGACAGAAGCGTACTTCTTGACAATGGTGGTGGACGTTTCGAAGGACAATGGATATACTTGTAAGTTTAGTAAATAATACCTGTTTAAGTAAATAATAATTTGATGCGGGCGGCTCAAGATAAGTCTGTGTGGAGAACCTTGAGGGAGGCCTATGCCCAGTAGTGGCCGTCTCTAGGCTGACATGATGATGATAAAATAATATTTGTAAATAGCAGATGATTCTAACTTCATAAATACTCCAAAATTACTCTTTTCTTTTATTACAGAATACCTTCTTTTATTTTGATATGTGTTTGCTTTCTAATTACATACCTCCGTATTTAATTACTTGTAAAACGGTAAATTTTGCCGGCACTAAGCCCGAATGAAGTATGAAAGAGAGGGTAGAACTAAAAAAATTAAAAAGTAACTACCTACACTTATTATTTTGCTTCATTTTATTGTCTACGGCTACCTACATTATTAGTGCGACGGAAAGAATGCGTAAGAGTAGGACGGAAAGTAAGTTCTATTAATGAAGTAGTGAATGGATTGTAAAATATGTCTATGATTTAGGTGAGATTTTCTACAAAAAGCAAATTATTATAACTTTGCTATTAATAGATATTATGAAATTCTTACGTCACATATATGATAATAATGTCTTCGCTAATATGTCCTTAAAGTTTTTGTACTAATTAAAAATAGTGGTGTATAAGTTAATATTCATTTCAACAACGTCAACGAAGGATTTGTTTCTTGATTATGATTAATTACACCCTGAATTGGTCCCCTTTGATTAGCAAGTTGATGATGTATTAATTGTCAATAGATTTGTAATTAAACCTCATACGTTATTATATTTTAATTATTATGATCATTAGGTAGTAATGCAATTTAAAAACTATGCTCCTAATAAGATCTACGTTTCATAATTATATACACACAAGTACTTAATTTGCACTCTATCTCTCTCCATAGCACGTATTATTTTATACCGCATTTACCTTGCAAAATGTGGATTTAATGCTATAATTCTATCATTTTCTGCTCTGAAGATCAGAGTGATGCGAGAATAGAATAGGTGAATATTATCGATTTTAAAATTTCACGATTTGTATCCATCATACAATTTTATTTAAACGGGTCTTATTCGCGATATTTAACTAATTTAAGGTATATTTAACCTATGTTAATATCGCAAATAAGACTATACGAATATTAAATGAAATTGTATGAGGTGAATATTAGTTATACAGTTAAAATACGTTTACGTATCACTACGTGACATAGGTCTACCCATGAAGTTGTTAGCTCAACGATGTTTATACTTATGACACCGCTTCGCGTCAGCAATTTAAACCCACCCACGGCATGAACCATTGTCTTTTCGAGTACAAGTGCGTATATAATGAAAGACGTGTAAAGTCTGCCAACACGCATTTAGCCGCCGTGGTGGACTGTGACCTCTTATGTTGAGACCCAGCCTGTACCCAGCAGTGGAACGGATTACAAACAAGTCTAGTGATGATGTTGATATTCCGAAATCCAAAAACTTACTAGATTATCTATTAAATTAGTGAAAACAAACGAATATTATATATATCATTAAGATGTATATTAAAATGCCTTAGAAATTAGATGTTTATATATATGATATTATTATTTATTATCTTATGATAGAGAGTATTTAGATGGCTTAGAAACGTTAGAATTGGAGATTACTCGCGTGAGGGCGTATTTTGTTGGCCTGAGGGAATATTGAAATACGGAATACTATTTATGTAGCTAAGAACATTATTGTACTCAAAATAAACAACGAAATACTGTAAATAAAAGTTTTATGTATTAACGAGACCGTGTAATATGTTTTATTATGATAATATGAGTTAGCTTTTTGACTTCTAATTGACTTCTTCAATTCAATCCAATTTATTCAGAAACAGTTTACATTGTGTTGAACTTACATTAGCATGAAACATGTCATAAACAATTCAATAAAATACAATAACAATATACATTAACATAGAAACATCATTAAATCATTCAATACTCATACATTAAAAACACATGTCAAAATAAAATTGAAAAATAAACAAAAGAAAATCATAACCAAGGATGTCAACTAACATAATAAATAAAATGTCTCAAAATGTAAAATTTCATAATAAAATATATTAATTCTTTCATTACCTAATAATGATGCAATACTATATATATTTATTTCATAAATTGTCAATTGAGTAAAGAATTTTTTCTAATAGGAATGCCTTTAGCTTCGCCTTAAATGATCCTGTGTATAGTGCGTTTTTTAATTCAATTGGTAGTCTATTAAATATCTTAACCGCCTGATATTGCGAAGTGTGCTTAATTATATTCAAATGTGCCACAAACCCAATTTCAAAGTCTTGCCTACGTGTTCTCTCCCTTTTCAGCCTGTCCTCATGTGTTTCATATTTAAAGATATATTTTTTAAAAGTGCATAATAGTACAAAAATATATACAGGCCAGGTACTGTGAGAATAACCAGTTCTTTAAAGTGTGGCTGACAGGTCTCTCGTTGAGAAATGCGAACAATGGTGCGAATTGCTCTCTTTTGGAGTTTGAAAGCCCTTTCACAGTTGTAGTTGTAACTATTGCCCCAGAACTGTATACTGTATCTTAATTTAGACTCTATTAGGGCGTGATACACTATTTTTAGGTCTTTTACACTTACTTCATCTCTTAAAGATCTTAAGGCATAGCAAGCAGATGATATGTATGAGTCCAATACTGATAGTTCCTTTTTGCAGTTTAACTGTTCATCCAAATGTATTCCAAGAAACTTTACTTCTTTGATTAAATCTAATTTAACACCATTTATTTCAATGTCCGTAGTATCTTAGTTACGTGCAGTTGTTTTAAATAGCATTATATGTGTCTTATTTACGTTTATTGTGAGTTTGTTTACCGTAAACCAAGAGTAAAAAATTGATAAGGCTGAATTTACTTTATCAGTAAGAGTTTGGATGTTAGTTGACGTAGCTATAGCATTGGTGTCATCCGCAAAAACTACCAATTGTATATCAGGCATTATTCTGCTAATGTAGTTAATGAGATCATTTGTAAATAATATAAATAACATAGGTCCCAAAATTTATCCTTGTGGGACTCCAGACATAATATTTAACATAGTTGAACTATTGGTTATTTTTAATCCATTATTTTGTGTACCACTAACTTCGACAAACATTTTTCTATTATTCAAATATGATGAGAAGATTTGTAGGGCTGTGCCTAATATTCCTATATAATATTCCATAATATTCCATTTTTGTAAGGAGTAATTTATGATCAATGGTATCAAAAGCAGAGCTCATATCTTAAAAGATACCAGCTACCCTTAGTTTTTATTTATCATCATCATCATCATCAGCCTTTATCAGTCCACTACTGGACTAGGCCTCTCCTTTGAAAGGAGGAATTGGCTACTATACCACGCTGGCCAAACGGCTTGGTATAGGGTTTGTATCAAGTTTTCCTTCTCTTACAGTGCCATATTCTGCATAATATGCTCCCTCTGTCGGCTCTTACGACACCCATGGCATGATATGGGGTGGTGGCAATCCGTATTCTTAATCCGTCACCACACGGATAAAATTTTATTTATATTGTCCATTATATCGCCTATCAAGGTATAAATAGCAACAACAATCAATCAACTTATTAAGGCGATTTATTTGGGTTAAAAATAAGTTCTGAATTGTTTTAACGAGTTATATTATTTTTGGGCAATAGGCTTGCCCTCTATTACGTAGGACCTAAAAATTCATGGCAAAATGTGGGTGTAATATTACACCTCTGTCTAGGTAGACAGAGGTTTAATATTTTATTTATAGACTCACGCCTACGCCTGTATCCCTCAAGAGGTCTTGAGGGATACAGGCTGCAGTTTATACATAAATATTATTTTTTGCTATTCTCAAGCACAACACTTTACTGTGTGCCATCCTCTGGCTAATAACTTTTATTTGAAAATGCAATTTCTCTGCAGGCTGGTGGATTCGTCGCCCGCATAGTATGTTAGGTTGCCATAAATTATAGACCCAAATCTTCTTCATAAATTACTCTCCACAATGGCAAAAACCGTATAAAAAGCCTGTGAATTTTGAGTTCATCGCGAACAGACCAATGCGACGGGGGACTTTCTTTTATAATATGTAAGGATTATACGATAAAATGCGATACCACAAAACGACGAAGGCAGTTCGCACAGTTGGATAAGCCACGCTGACAGTTTGCTGCCATGCCACGTTGTTTGTTCCATTGTTAGCAGCAACAGAGCCAAAAGTCGGCAAAGTGATGTTTTGTCGTCTGTTATCAATCCTTTCATCATCATCAGCCTTTAACAGTCCACTGCTGGACTAGACCTCTCCTTTGAAAGGAGGAATTGGCCTACTGTACCACGCTAGCCAAATGGGTTGTTATAGGGTTTGTATCAAGTTTTCCTTCTCTTACAGTGCTGTTCTCTGCATAATATGCTCCCTCTGTCGGATCTTACGACACCCATGGGATGATATGGGGTGGTGACATTCCGTATTCTTGATGCGTCACCACACGGACCATTTGCATAGAAATTATCAATGTACAGCCTTACTTTGATTTGTCAGATATACGGCCAATATCGTTTGAGCTCGCTGTAAATAGCGTTTTTTATATCTAATGGGTGTTGTACTGCTGTTTGTCAAAATAATGCCCCTAATTTATCGTTATGGAAGTATATTCGATGTAAATGGTAATACCTGTATTGTGGCTGCAGATTGTGGGGCTACGGCCCCGCTAGTGACGTATCTGTTTACAATAACAACACAACACTTTCGATGGAACTTTATTTGTTAGGTTTACAATAGGGTTGTTTCCAACTAGTCAAATCAAGCACTTTTAATGAAATGTCAAAAATGACCTTTGCTAAAGGTTTTGTATAAAATATGACCTAGTGACGTCATAGTGTTTTGCTGTCAAATAGAATACTTATTATCAATAAATTGATGCTAAAAATGTAAAATTAAGTTTTAACATTAATTGATGAATACTATTATTTTGACATGTTTCACTAGATAAAAATACTAGTATAATTTATTTCACTTGCAGAAAACTTCCCTATTAAAATCCATTCATGTTGTGAGGCTATATGCGTGTTTGGGGTTGTTTCATGTACACATAGCAGTGGGTATTAAGACAAGTACAAATATAAGATATGGAATCAACAATCGATAGATAGATGATAGAGAAGATGAAAGATGTTGTTATGTTGTAAGAAGTAGGCTTTTAGGATTCGTCACTGAATTGTGGAGAATATTATTAGTTCAGTTTGTTTCCGGCCACGGAGATTTGATTTGATGAAAATTGCTTGTCCCAACGACTACATTTTCAGTTTAAGCAACCTTTTCAGTTATTTGAGCCAAGTGTCGTGCCTAGATTTGTAGATAACTAGACTGCAATACCGTAAACAAAAATAAACGGATCCTACGTAGTTGATTTATGTTCAACGGTTCCTTGTAATAAATCTGTAGCAGTGTTGTACCTTCCTCCGACAAGAGGTGTTCAAAAAAATAGAAACCTCGTTAATAATGAATCGGAACAAATAGATAGGCGCGCTCGCAATATATCTGCTGGCACTTACGAAGTTGAGAACCTATTTTCAACAGACTTCAAAAAAAGAGGAGGTGCTCAATCCAGATGTACCTACTTTTTTATGTTTATGAACGCCGTGATTTATGAACCTACTTATTTAGAATATTATTTATTTCATTTGAAAGGTAGTCCTTGCCGCTTTGGTCCCATTCTGAAGTTTGATAGACATCGATTTTTTTGTGTAAAATTGTAACTGATGAATATTGTGCTCAAGATACTTAAAGTTTTGGTTATTTTGTTGTCCGTATTATAGATGCTTAACTACTTAGCTTTTTTAGGGCGTAACGTAGGTTAATCAAGGAATATTTTCAAAATTATAGCATGAATATTATTAGACATTATATTAATGTGTTAAGTGGAATATGTCGCAGACGTAACCTGATTAAATATTATGTTATAGAATGACTTTAGAATTTTGGAAAAGGTTGCCAAATTGGTGGTTTTTTCTCGTTTTATTTCATTTCTCGCAATTAGGTCGGTTTGCCCATTTAAACTAATAGAGCTGAAGAAAAATTGAAATAGCAAATTACATTCAGTAATCCAATTACTTAGCTATGTTATGGGCTATGTTATATCACGGTACCACATTTAGGAAGTAAGCGAAAAGAAAAAAATATAAGTACTATAAAAATTAGCGCTAAACAGTATTCGTGAGCACTATATTATATTCTTGTGTTCGGGTAAAAATAAGAGTCGTCCTAAACAGCTGAACTATGATGCAAATTCATGTTTGAGTGGTTTAAATCCACAACTAGAAATGTGAGAGGCACTGTTTCTGAAGCATGGAAAATAATTATGCGTGTGAAGGCTAGATGGTTATGAATAATATCCAATTATTTACATAGACTGCCTCCGTGGTCCAGTGGATAGTGTATGCGTCTGCTGATTGGGAGGTGCAGGGTTCCATTACCGGGTTGGGCAAAAGTGTTACTGAGTTTTTCCGGATTTTCAGTAGCAGCACGGAGTCTAGCAATGTGCCCGGTATCGGCATTAGGCTCGCCCCCTATTACGTGGGACCTAAAACTCATAAGGCGCAATGTGGGTATATTATCATACTTCTGCCTACCTCTTCGGGGATACAAGCGTGACGATATATAAAAGAAAAATAAAACAATTATTTTACAGTACATTCATTTCACTGCCACAGACGCTTCATGTCCTTGCTCGGCATTACTGGCTTGCAGAAAAGGACGGCAATTTTCCATAATTTCTCGCTACGGACCATGGAGCGTACAACTTTTGAAGCTAGACAGCGTCCATTCCGATTGAACGCACCGACGGAATAAGCAACAAACTACAGGAAGTTTTATTAAGTTTCTTAAGAGGTTGCCTTCTTTGTGCCGTTAAAGATAGTATGAAATATTAGTAGTGTTGCTTTTATGGTATAAAAATACCCCACTAAGTTACTTTTATGAAGACGAAGCACCATAGGTCTTTGTGCTCGGCATATTATTTTCTAAGAAGAATGTTTTTTTGTTATTTGCTTGGTAATCTGTAATTGTCTCCCAGAGGACACATAAAAGTTTGAGATGTCCAAGACGAGGGAAATCATAAAAGTGCCGCTGAAATGGCAACATTAATTTAGTACACGGATAATGCAAGTGATTTGTAAACATAAAAAACAAATAGAAGTATGACGACACAAACATTGTTGGTAGTCATTTAAAGGTTAAGTAAAATGTACCTAGATTTTATATAGAGAATTTAATATTTTTATTAATTTTATGTTACATTTCAACACTTACAGCTAATACAAAACATAATTAAGGATAGAAAGAAAAAGGGCGACTACAAGATTTCACACATACCCTTATTTAATAAGGGTGGTAATCAGCAAAGTACACATATAAAACTTAAATGAATATATATATTAAATATTTTAGCTGCTCAATAAAAACTCGGCTTAAAACATACTAAAGTGACTTGTTGCCATTTGTAAAGTACACATATTTTGTTTACGTCACAGCATATTTTAGCCGTATTACATAAAATAAGCACCCAATTTAAATGGAAAATAGAAAATTTTGTAGACGAGTGACGTTATGCAAAAGTGAGTGCTATTCACGTTGTGCCAGTGCCGACATTTATTCCATCTGGGAGACGTGAATTCGTTTGTGGTTTCCTTTGCATAGAATTTCGGCGTATTTCATACAATTTCAATTTTTATTTACCACCAAAAAAATAATTTACTGATAAAAATTTACTAGAATAACAGTTATGTTAAAATTTTTGTATTTTATTTATCTCATATTTCAGTGCAAAGTTGTATGCATTATGTAATATGAAATTTTGTAAAAAATATCATTTTTTTTACACCTAGAAGCTGTTAATTGTTAATGTTTTATTTAATAACTCAATTTGTTTTTTTTGTTAGCACGCAGCATTTCTATTAGAGTTACTTAAATAAAAAAAAACTTAAATTAAACACTTTTGGATCCTATCCAAAAAAATTATGAATTTTAGCTAATGAGCTGTCAATGAATACTCAAGAGCACTCTAGACGTCGAAAAATGAAATATAGTTGCGGTTGATCAGCAACTATCTGGCTCGTGTTCCAAGTGTGTTTAAGTCCACTGCAGGCCAAGCTAAAAATTGTACAAGTCCCTACAAATTGACTTCTTATCACGATGGAATTTGAAAAATGTGCTCAATATAAATTTTGGTATTTCTTAAACTTTAGTGTCTTAATTGAAAGCAATTTTGAAACAAATAAAGATACCCGTACCTACACCATATTATTTTTTGCGTCAAGAAGCATGAAAATTGCTTTTTTAAATATAATATTTTGCACATTTCATGTTATTATGTTTGACGATTTTAATGTGTGTTACTGAAACTACTTTGATGAAGTTTATTGTCTCCGAAAGCTGCAGCCATTAATTTGCAATTGGAATATGGTTTAAGAGTATTATGATAATGTGCGTGAGGAATACAATTTAAGGGTATGATTTGTATGTATATGACAGACTTATTACAAATGGAAATCCGTAGGCTTTACACGTCAGCCACGGGTATACGTATGCTTTTTTGTATATATATTATATCTATACACGTAAATAGATTTAAGGATAATGTTCATAGAAGAAAGAAATAATGTTAGTATTTACCATTTTTAACAATCAACATTACAAGTTCATAACTATATATTCCAATTCAAATAATTTATTGCAGAACTAAGTGTAGTTACATGGTCGTATACAGTGATAAGTGCTTAAGACTTAGCGCCCTTTGCGAGCGTAGCAATATGTATTTACAAAACCAGGTTGGCAACCATATTAAAGACATTATCATATAACATAAGTATCTATTAAAAATAAAGGCAATTTTAGTTATACAAAAATAATATTGACGTTATTAGGATAATATAGACATTAAGAAATTAGGATAGGTACTTATTCTGCATATAAACATATTATCTTGGTATTATATTACTTTATATATATTTAAATATAATATATACCTACAAATTTATTGGTACGCTTACAGCTATCATTTCTTTCCTACCAATAATATCTCCATCCAAAGGTTGCCTGGTAGAAATCGCTTTTAGCAATAAGGTATCGCCCATTGTACTGTATCTTATGTGAATTTCGTTAAATATTTGTATAAGTGTACAATAAAGTGTATAATACATAAAAATAAACATAACATTAACACTAAAATGGTTATAATAGTATATAATAAGAAAAAAATTAAAATTGGAGGGATATGTATGTAAAATAAAACTAGCTGACCTTGCGAACTCTGTATCGCCGTATTAGGGAGTTTTTTCTTATTCCTTCTTTTTCTAAACCACTTTTCCAGGAAATTCTGAACAAAGTTATCAAACTCATCACTGCTTAATCTAAAAATTCAGTTCTTATAAAGTTATACAAACGAACCAACATTGATTTTTATACATATCCATAGCACAAAACACTTATATTCAGAGAGAAGAATGACAACTTCATACAAAATTTGTGAGGAAATTTCTCCTTGGCGTCTAGCGCCATCTATTTGCAGCCCATACAAAACTATTGTAAACGTCATGTTTGTATTAGCGCGGGCAATTCAAAATTTGTGGTATATATACCTATGTTGGTATATCTATTTGCTTGTTTACTATGGGTTTAAAACAAGAAGCACTGTATTTTTCGAAGAGTTCCTTGAAGTTAATGTATATGCCGATTTAGATTTGGTTTTCTATAGAAACTGATTACTAATATAATCAGCGTTCCACATCTTCCAAGAAAACTTTCAAAAAACACAGTTTAGAGTTCAATAGAGATAAAGATTTATTTGTTAACCGCTTGACCGCGCACAAGTGACTATTTTCCCTTTTTGCAAAAATAGATGAGCGCGTAAACTGTAATTTTTCCCACGCTTTTCCGCTGCGCATTAATCTGTTTGTGGAACTCGAATAACTTAACCAATATTATATATTAACCAATTGCGGTATATTGCATATCAATAGACGCGTAATTAAATGAGCTTTCCAATGATATAAATTAAAACCATATAATATGGTTGAAGCCTACGCAAGGGCAGTATAAAGTGAAAATAGAATTTTTTTCCCTCCATTTTTGAGCGCGATTTTATATTTCGGACATATTCCTTTTTCTCGTCGTTTTTTATTATGAGAGGTATATAAGTATTATACACAGTTAGAAAGGATTTTTAATTGCAAACCGTATTCAGCTTATACTGTTATTATGATAAACAAAAGTGTCGAGTAAGTCGGTAAATACGACATTGTTTACGTTAAGGCCGCTCGCCTAAAGTTCAAACGTAATTTGTTTTGTACCATTAGAATGAGTCATTCATTAGGTTGCAGAAAAATAAACACCACTCCTCTCAAATTATTAACAATCGCACAAAAACTAGTTAATTGAGCACGCCCTCGTCTTTAACTGGCGGCGTTTTCGATGCTGAGTAAGCACTTAAAAATGGTGAGCGGTCAAGCGGTTAATAGAGCAATGCATACAAATCTTAAAACAATGTAAGAGTCACTTGCTCAAAACTGGAGACTATATCTCACAAAATAACACTGGATTTCACAAAAAAACACTAAAACGGAGGAACAAGGTGCTCGATTCAAAGTTTTTAATGCAGGAGAAATCAAAACAGTAGTTTTTATATCGAAATATCAAAAATAAACCAAAATTATAAGATAAACGGTGCGCAAGCGGCGGCAGACATTTTTCTTGTAGTGTTACCAGTAAATGAAAGGCAGCGATAGCTGAGTGGAGATACCAACAGACTGCCATGCAGAGGGTATCGGGTTCGAATCCACGGCGCGCACCAATGACTTTTTGGAGTTATGTGCGTATTGAATTGTTAATTATCGCTTGTCCCATGCCTCGGAGAGCACGTTAAGCCGTCGGTCCCGGTTGTCATGAAGATCTTTGACAGTCGTTACAGGGCGTCAGTACCTTCTAAATAAACTGACACTAGTCTAAACCATGGAATATCGCTATCCCTTCGGGTTGCAGAGGTCAGATAGGCAGTCGCTCTGTGGAAAAGCTAATATTCAGCCAAATCCGGTTAGACTAGGAAGCGGACCCCAGATTGAAACTGGGATAACGCTAAGAGGATGATGTTACCAGTAAATGAAACAAAATAATTAATAAAAAATATATTTTCAATTATCTTTTTTATACTGCGGTTAACATACTTTGCTGTATTAATTAATTACCAAAATATCATTCATAATTAGTTCAAAGTGTTTAACATCGTATTTTAATAAAATAAAATAAAAACTTAATCTTTAGTGTATTTTTCCATTGGTCATTCACTACATCAGCCATTATATCGCTATCTCGTTTTCCCACTATCGATGTCTCTGTCGTGACTATCAGCCCACCTATAAAAATCTCGTAGAACTGAGTTGACCGACCCAGATCCATAGATAGATGAGCCTGTAAAAGTTGTTTTGCCTTATTAATTATTTCTAGGGTAGAAAAATAACTAACGTTTTGTAAGTGAGGATGTGGCAAATGAGTGATAGAGGCCAATACTTAACTGATCTAGAAATGTGATAAAATTACTAATATGGCTATAACAAATTGGGGTTGATGCTAGAGGGTTGTATGTATTTTAATGCAACATCATAAAGAACAGAAATTAATAAAACATGTACAACAGAATAAAATAGTATATGTTTGAGTTGGACCGCCCTTATGAGTTAAGGGTTTGAAAAATACATTACGCCTGATGTTCAGACCTACCGAATTTACATACAAAGATTTCATACAAACCGGTCCAGCCGTTGTAGAAGAGTGTTGTGACTAACACTGTGACACGCATTTTAGTAGTTTTATTTGTATGTAAATTCGGTTGTCTAGCCGTGTGCTTGACGGCATAGAATACAAGTGTCACCACCCCCTATCTTCCCGTGGGTGTCGTAAGAGGCGACTAAGGGATAACACGATGCAAATACCATGTTTGCGTAGAGACGGAAAACTCGACATCAAACCCTATACGACTGCCTCGTTTGTCTCACGGCATAAATGTGTGCATGGGATCGGGAGGTCCCGGGTTCGATTCCTGGGTCGGGCAGAGTTATTGGGTTTTTCTGTCACGAAATTCCCAGTAGCAGCACGGAGTCTGGAAATTTGCCCGGTACGGCTAAAGTATATCTGGCGAAAAGTGGGTGTAGAAATACATCTCTGCCTAACTTTTCGGGGTTATAGGCGTGAGACTATGTATGTATGTACATATTTATGTAAATTCGGTAGGTGTAAGAATCTGTCGTAATATTTTTTTTCAAATTTCTAAGTCATAAGTATTGTCCAACGCAAACATGAATTTTATATTTATTGGTCAGTTGTGCGCCAAGCGAATACAGGTGTCAAAAAAGACATACCGTATCACAGTGTTAGTTACAATACTCCTCCGTTACAGCTAGACCGATTTGTACGAAATTTAATATGCATATTCGGTAGGTCTAAGGATAGGTCGCAATCTATTTTTCAAACCCCAAACAGCCGGTTTCAATACTCGATATATCCATGGATTTGGAGATTCGAGATACGTGTTTGAATATTTTGTATCGATCTTATGTCAAAAATGGATATAAAATTTAAAAAAAAATGGATTGATCGAATATTAAATTTCGCGGTAAGTCATAAGGGTTGTCTAGCCCAAATATGTTTATTTTTTTATTTTTCGACATATATTTTTATTTTTTTATTATGTGGTTTAAAAAATGCATACCTACAATTCTTAATTTGCAGCCTTTTAGCAACAACCCTTATTTTTAAATAGCCATATTAGTAATTTCAATCACTAGATTAGTTGTCCACGCCGGGCGCATACCGGAGTAAAAAAAATCGTTTCACAATGTTAGTCCCAATACTCCTCCGAAATGGCTGGACCGAGTTGTATGAAACTTAATATATATATTCTTTAGATCTAAGAATAGGTCTTAATTTATTCTTCAAACCCCTAAGTCATAAAGGTGGTCCAACCCAAACATTTTATTAATATATTTTTTCGCCTATCTTTTTTATTTCTTTCCATTACTTTATGATGTGGCATTGAAAACACAAACAGCCCTTAATTTTCACCCTTTTAACATTTGCCCCTATTTTAGTAAACATATTAGTAATTTAATCATATCACTACATCAGTAATTGTCCACGCCAGGCGCATACCGGATTCAGAAAAAAATGTGTCACAGTGTTAGTCACAATACTCTTCTAAAACTGCTGGATCGATTTGTATGAAATATTTGTATGTAAATTCGGTAGGTCTGAGAATCGGTGGTAATGTATTTTTCAAACCCCTAACTCATAAGGGCGGTCCAATCCAAATATACACCGCTATTTTTTAATTAGTACAAAAACTTTAAGGACAGATTAGCGAAGACATTATTATCATATACGTGACGTAAGAATTTCATAATATCAATAAAGAGCAAAGTTATTATCATTTGTTTATTGTAGAAAATCTCACTAAAATCATAGTCATATTTTACAATCCATTCACTAATTCATTGATAATATTCCATCCTGCTCATTCGCATTCTCTCTGTCGCACTTATGATGTAGGTAGCAATAGAAAATAAAATGAAGAAAAATAATAAAAGTAGGTAGTTATTTTTTAATTTTGTTGGTTCTACCCTCTCCTTCATACTTCATTTGGGCGTAGGACCGGTAAAATGTATCGTTTAACAAGTAATTAAATACAGAGGTATGTAATTAGAAAGCAAACAAATATCAAAAAAATTGGGCAAGTGCGAGTCGGACTCGCGCACGAAGGGTTCCGTACCATCATGTATAAAAGAAAGTCACTTCGTTGTATGTATACTTAAATACTTTACAAGTTTCTACCTGTTTATTAAGATCGAGTAACAAATTGCTTAAAAATTACGTTTGTTGTATGGGAGCCCCCCTTTATTATTTACTTTTTTTAAATTTAATTATTTATTTTGAAAGGTAATATACAACTACATATTCTGTAAAAATTTAAAGCTTCTACCTGTTACAGTTAGTAATTTTGAGCAAAAAATACGAAAAAATACACGTTTTTTGTATGGGACCCCCCCTTAATATTTTCATTATTTTAATTTTTAGTATTTGTTGTTATAGCGGCAACCGAAATACATAATTTGTGAAAATTTCAGCTTTCTAGCTATCATGGTTTATGAGATACAGCCTGGTGACAGACAGACAGACAGACAGACAGACAGACAGACAGACAGACAGCGGAGGCTTAGTAATAGGGTTCCGTTTTTTACCTTTTAGGTACGGAACCCTTATAAAAGATGGTGTTCTGGACTAAAAGAAAAGAGTAATTTTGGCGTATTTATGAAGTTAGAATCATCTGCTATTTACAAATTATTTTATCGTCATCATGTCAGCCTAGAGACGTACACTGTTGGACATAGGCCTTCCTCAAGGTGTGTGGAGAACACAGACCGATTTTGAGGCGCCTGCATCAAATTATTATTTACTTAAATACGTATTATTTACTAAACTTACAAGTATTTCCATTGTCCTTCCAAATGTCTACCACCGTTGTCAAAAGCATCCAATATGCACTGTTTTAATTGTTTGACACTGACCCGGTCACTTTTTTACACTCACAATACGATGTCCATGGGTACACAGCTGCACTCGCGATTTTTCCACTCAAAAAGTACGCACGAAGCATAGCTACATATTCCCGTGATATGAACTGATATGATAGGCCATCGCGTCGGGCAAACGTAGACAAAAAATTAAGTTTTGCAACGAAATTAGATACGCTGACTTTCGCTAGTAATTTAGTACTGTTTGTAGCATCGTCGGGGCGTGGCGCAGGCGCAGAGGGGCGGGGGGGGGGTAATTTATCAATGGTATGATAGTACACGGGTCGGTCATAGTATTAGTATTGCATTTACCAATTATCATGTATTTTTGTGAACAGTTTTGAGACAGTTTTGGGACTTAGTGTTTTTATTTTTCAACTACATAATTATGATCAGTTAAAGATACTGAGTGCCCTGTTAAATTTTTTGTACTAATTAAAAAATAGCGGTGTATACTATTTTATTCTGTTGTACATGTTTTTTAATTTCTGTTCTTTATAATGTTGCATTAAAAATACATACAACTCTCTAGCATCAACCCCAATTTGTTATAGCCATATTAGTAATTTAATCACATTTCTAGATCAGTTAAGTATAGGTCTCTACCACTCATTTGCCACATCCTCACTTACAAAACGTTAGTTATTTTTCTACCCTAGAAATAATAAGGCAAAACAACTTTTACAGGGTCATCTATCAATGGATCAGGGTCGGTCAACTCAGGTCTACGAGATTTTTATAGGTGGGCTGATAGTCACGACAGAGACATCGATAGTGGGAAAACAAGATAGCGATATAATGGCTGATGTAGTGAATGACCACTGAAAAAATACACTTAAGATTAAAAAATATATTTTATTTTATTACACGTACTATGTTAAACGCTTTGAACTAATTATGATTGATATTTCGGTAATTAATCAATAGAGCAAAGTATGTTAACTGCAGTATCAAAAAGATAATTGAAAATATAATTTTTATTAATAATTTTGTGTCATTTACTGGTAACACTACAAGAAAATTGTATGCCGCCGCTTGTACACCGTTTAGCTTATAATTTTTGTTTATTTTCGATATTTCGATATAAAAACTACTGTTTTGGTTTCTCCTGCATTGAAAACGTTAAATCGAGCACTTTGTTCCTCGGTTATAGTGTATTTTTGTGAAATCCAGTGTTATTTTGTGAGATAATATAGACTCCAGTTTTGAGCAAGTGACTCTTACATTGTTTTAAGATTTGTATGTATTGCTCTATTAACAAATAAATCTCTCTCTATTGAACTTTAAACTGTGTTTTTTTAAGTATTCTTTGAAGATGTGGAACGCTGATTATATTAGTAATCAGTTTTTATAGAAAACCAAATCTAAATCGGCATACACATTAACTTCAAGCAACTCTTCGCAAAATACAGTGCGTACTATTTTAAGCCCATAGTAAACAAGCAAATAGATAACTATATAGGTATATATACCACAAATTTTGAATTGCTCGCGCTAATACAAACATGAAGTTTATAATAGTTTTGTATGGGCTGCAAATAGATGGCGCTAGACGCCAAGGAGAAATTTCCTCACAAATTTTGTATGAAGTTGTCATTCTTCTCTCTGAGTATAAGTGTTTTGTGCTATGAATATGTATAAAAATCAATGTTGGTTCGTTTGTATAACTTTATAAGATCCAAATTTTTTGATTAAACACTGGTGGGTTTGATAACTTTGTTCAGAATTTCCTGGAAAAGTGGTTTAGAAAAAGAAGGAATAAGAAAAAACTCCCTAATACGGCGACACGGAGTTCGCTGGGTCAGCTAGTTTTATTATACATACATATCTATCCAATTTATAATTTTCTTTATTTTATACTATTATAATAACTATTTAAATGTTAATGTTATGTTTATTTTTATTTATTATACACTTTATTGTACTCTTATATAAAGATTTAAGGAAATTAACATAATATACAGTACAATGGGCGGCCTTATCGGTAAAAGCGATATCTACCAGGCAACCTTTGGATAGAGATATTATTGGTAGGAAAGAAATGATAGTTGTCAGCGTACCAATAAATATTTATTTGGTTCACAAATCGAGCGATACAATGAAGAAATAAACTTAACAAGCGTTTTATGAAGTAACATCATGCACATATGGCACATAGGCTCTAAAATAGTGAACCCAGCATGCGTACTAAATATTACATAATCATAATGTTCTATTAACACATACCTATCTGATCGCTGCTCTCAAATAAAAAATAACAGTGTGAAACTGTGGAATGCATTACTCAAAGTAGCTAATATTTTGAGATTACAACTACAATATTTAAAATACAAAAAAACAATGATATATATATAATATAAAAACATATTATTTATATCGTGGGTATAATGGAAGAACTAAATAACTCCGATTTTGGCCAAATTGACCTTTTACCATTTTCGTGAACCCAAAAATGTGCCGCATCTTTTGGTCTAACAAACATTCTTATATCTTAACCCAGTCCAAAAATAAAGTCATTTTTGTGTTTCAATTGTCGAAATAGATAAGTCTAAATGAACATTAAATATTAGTAGAAAAAATGACTAACTCTATAAATAAATGAACAACTGTGACTTCTGATCACTTGAGTATGAAATGAATTAGCTAAATTGAGTTATTTAGTTCTTCCGCGCACGAAAATATTTTAATGAAACTAGTCAAGTTGAAGGAAAACTAAACAACTCGAGTTATTATATCGGGCATTAATGAGCGTTCTTTCGTTTTTAAATAAGTATTTTTATTTATTTCTTCTTCGAGAAAATGTAAATTTATAAGAGAGAGTTGAAGTTATGTAATATTTCTATTTATAGTATACGCACGTAAGCAAAGTTATCGTGCAATTCAGTAGAACAAATTAGCGCGAAATAATGTAAACCTATAGACCAACCATTCTCAAAGTGTGTTCCGCGGAGCGCCAGGGCTCCATGAAGGATCTCTAGAGGCACCACGAAAATTTTGCTCCAATTAAAATAAAATTACTTAAATATAACTAAATCACTAGGTAGCAGAATACAGCAAAATGATCGATTTAGATTCTAAACTCACTGCAATTTTAAGTAGTAGTACGTGCAATATGCTATGTTTTTACCGGCGTTTTCTTACAATCGGATAATTATATTATAAACAGATATACTATTATTAGGGGAAAGTGGTTACCCTTCGTACACTTCTTAGATTTTATTTGTTTAACTTTGCAATTAAATGATGAATTTACCTAGTTTATGTACCTAACTGTAACAAATATATTGTAGTTTGTTACAAAAAAGTCCGAAACTATTATGTCAAAAGGTTAAAGGGTTATGGCCATTTTTCTACGATAAGATATTTGTACGAACGTACCCCATGTATGGGGTACGTTCCTACAGTAGGTGGGGTACTTTCGTACGCCATGGGGTACATTCATACAGGGTTATTAAAAAGCCAATTAAAGTCCTTAAATTTTCATTAATTATCATAAAAATATTTATTTATCAAAGAACTAACTTCATAATAAGTGACTTGACTCATAGCCGTTAAACTTTGGAAAAATTAAAACGTTCATCCTTAGTTCACTTATTGATAATTCTAAAAGGTTGTTTAGCGCGTCTTACTCGCGATAAATAATATATTTAAGGCATAAATATCTGGGTATTTGCCAACGTTTCGGCCGATTTGCTTCAGCCGTGGTCGCGGCGGGACTGGTGAGCTCAGCGCCTTTAATTATGGCTTGCCTCGTGCCTCAGAAGGCAGCTCTTTAAGACTGGGCGGTGTGGACACCCCTCCCTACTTTTTTCTGACATCAAGATTTGATGTCTTCCAGCCACCGGTGCAGGCTAGGTTTCTTAAAGGCTTTAGTACTGGTAGCGCCATCTACCTTCCTATCTATAACGAATCGCATCAAGATCAATCGTTCCACGTCTAGTGCGAGCGATACCATATTTCCGTCCCGCTCTATCCCACTCCCTGGAAGAGGCACTGCCTTCGCCTGATTCGTCGACGCGATCGTGGACGCGAGTGAGAGTCGAGAACATTCCTCCCTTATTCCTTTCTAGGCGACCCAGAACTCGCCCTAATACAGTCCATTCCATTAATCCTTCCCAAGTCGCCTAGAACCCTACGGTTTCGGTGTAAAGCCGAGCCAAGTACCGTGGGCCAAATCCATACAAAACATAATTTTGATAGGTTATTTAGTAAACCAAAGAGTAAACCCGGCCGCTGTGGCTGACTTTTGTGGATTACGAAAATGCCTCCAACCCCATTGGAACTGGGCTGTCCTACAATGCACTGCCTACACTACATGTCTCTCAGAGAGCTATGAAATGGACAATGGATAAAGGATAACAGGATTTCGCTAATGGATAATTTCCAGAACGAGATTATCCGGCAGAAGACCAAAGAAACTGACATAGATCAGAGTTATAGCAAATTGAATGGGGGAACTTATGGCCAGTCGTTTAAAAAGCAAGTTCTTAAATTAAGGCCACGCCTCAGCAAGCGTAGTGTTGGCCGCCAGAATGGGTCTTGTGGCATACCCTGGGGTGGCCCACCTCTAGGAGTAATAAGCTGATGAAATGAGCTAAATGAGAAGAAGTAGTTAATATACTTGTTTGACCATTATACGCCCTCTTCCTATTATGAAAGCCTAAAGGTGAGAAAATACGTCACGAGATAGCGAGCAAGGCGTGACGTAGCAAACCGATACTCCGAAAAGGTAGACAGAAGTTGTAATTATTACACCCACATTTGTCCATATCATGCATTTTTAGGTCCTACGTAAAAAGGGGGTCTATTGACGTTACCGGGCACATAGCCAGATTTCGTTCTACTACTGAGAATTCAGAAAAATCAGTTACCTACACTCTTGCCTAACCCGGGAATCGGACCCAAGACCTCTCGATCAACAGACGTATAGGTTATTTACTGTGCCATTGCCTCCATGGCACAGTAAATAACCTATACGTCTGTTGATCGACAAAATAAATATAAAATATACGAAGATTTATGTCAGTAATATAGTCTTTTCTACAAATGTGGACCTTTTTGCTCAACTTCTTCCTTCAATTTGTCTAGTAATTTAGCATAGTATGCTGCAGTAATAGTTATCCCTTTCGATCTCTCTCCATGAACATCTCAAAAAGCAGTCAGCATTACCTTACCAGCAGAATAAACGGCCTTTGTCCTTTGGAGTCGGTTCCTCCTTAGCAATTTACTGTTTGGAATGTATTATTTATTTGGGCTTATAATGGTGTATCCACGTTTCATCTACAGTCTTTATTTGAACTAAAACTTGGATGTATGAGGCCTTAACTACGCAAACAGAGCTTTAAAAAAATGTTCATTCGACGGGTCAACGCGGTTTTGGTCTTAACGTGAGCAAACGCAGCTTGCTCATGCTTAAATCTTCATTTAATATGTAACTAATTCATTTGTTGGTAATTTTCATACCCTCTGCTATATCTTTTACTCAATTCAGCGGTCGTCTAGCACCATTTGGTGAAATTTTGCGAGGTTATCTTCAGTGGTTGCAGTGTTTGGACGCCCGCACCTTACCTCCCTAGCTCTTACGACCAGGTTTAAATTTAGCTGCCCAAAATTTAATTGTACTAAATGATGGAGCAGTGAGGCAGCGATAGCCTAGTGGAGTAGGTACTAATAGTTGTCCATGCAGGGGGTATCGGGTTCGAATCCACGGCACGCACCAATGACTTTTCAAAGTTAAGTGCGTATTAAATTGTTAATTATCGCTTGCCCCGTGCCTCGGAGCACGTTAAACTGTCGGTCCTGGCTGTCTGAAAGATCTTTGACAGTCGTTACGGGGATTCCGTACCCTCAAATAAACTGATACTGATCTAAACCATGGAATATCTCTATCCCTTTGGGTTGCGGAGATCAAACGGTTGTCGCTCTGTGGAAAAGTTGATATTCTGTCATACCTGATTAGATCAATAAGCGGACCTCGGGCTCTAGGACGTGTAAGTCTTGGATGCAACCGGGATAAGGCTAGCGCGATCATGATGGAGCAGAGAGTCCCCATAAACAGAGTTTTAATCAAACTTGAATGGCGTCAGCGTAGTGCCTTTTAAAAACAAGAATTTAATGTCAGCTCGATACAACATTTCCCATTTTCACAAAACACACTTACATCAACTTAATCGTATGGCTGTCAAATAGCAACTACTGCTACTAAATAGCTGAAATGTTGGTGGTTAACTGCCATAAGAAGTAAAATTACATCCACAACACTTTTTTTGACGAGTGCTGCTTCCTTCAGGTTGAGGTCGGAAACTTTTCAACACACCCTAGTATGTTTTAATGCAAAGGCAAGTTATTTTTGTTTTAGTTGATTTTTGAAGATTTATAATTAGTCATTTAGTTGATTTTATTACATAATTATAATATTTTGTTGTCATACCTAATTCTGTTAATTTTTTATATTGTAATTTTACGTTTATTTTTTTATATATATTATACAATGTTACTACTTCCAATCCAGGTTTTTATTTCATGTGAGATCAATAATCAGTGATAAAATTTAACAAATAAACTTTCACTTAGATTGCCCAACTTTCGTGTTTAAATATTTCTTTAGGTTCAAAACTCAATAAGTGTACTTAGTTGACCCAAATTCATGTAGGTATTCACATTCATTTAATGTGTGGGAAAACTGAATAACTACATTATAGAATTAGCTAACTACGGTATGTTTGCAATATCTTGGTGTGGCAAAATTGGATAACTTGGTTTTTTATTTTTAATATTTTTTTGGTTCATGATAAAAGCTAGTTTTATCAAGCATAGAATCGACAGCAAACATGCTTAAAGCATATAAAATTGCCAACGGTAAAATTGTTCTCCATTTCTTAGTGATGTAAAAAAAACTGTCAAAAAATCAGTAAATCGCGATTATCTCGAAACTTGAAATTTTGAGTCATTTAGTTCTTCCATTATTCCCACGATATTATATATATAATATGAAAACAGCTTCTTTATATTACGTTTAACTGAGAGTAACGTACCGGAGAAAATGTCAAATTGCTGTCTTATATTATTGCAACTTAGAATCATACGATATTTAGGAGAGTATTGGTTATGTGAGTTCTGCAATGTGGCAAACAAAATGTCCTTCTGTTACATAGTCTACTATTCGTGCGCGGGACAGCAATTTGTACTCCCTCGAGCAGTGCCTCGCAATCAATATAACCATGAATCAATTTATAAACAAATATAATATCTGCAGCCTTTCTTCTATGAAACAAGGTTGTCATTTTAATATGTCTCAATCTTGTTTCATAGCTGAGAAGGGTTTTACACTTGCCACTTATAAAAGACATTTGATACAAGAAGTGTTTTTAAACTCTTTCAATTTTGCTCGAATGAACTTCATAAGCAGGGTTCCACACAGGACTCCCATAATACATAATACTTCTTAGGATACAGTTGTACACAGATATAACAACATAAGGATCTCTAAAAGATTTTAATTGGCGGGATTCATCAATATGATGTCGAAAATTAAGTTGACTGTCCATTATAATTCCCAGATAATTATCTAATATGTGGAACTTCTTCCAAAACAACATTATTTATATGGTATGTAGCAGCTATTAAATTTCTCTAATAATAAAATATTTAAATATAATTATATATTCTTAATGTTAATTTATAAAAAGGCAGCGATAGCCGAGTGGATATACTAACAGACTGTTATGCAGAGGGTATCGGGTTCGAATCCACGGCGTGCACCAATGACTTTTCGGAGTTATGTGCGTATTGAGTTATTAATTATCGCTTGTCCCGTGCCTCGGAGAGCACGTTAAGCCGTCGGTCCCGGTTGTCATGAAGATCTTTGACAGCCGTTACAGGGCGTCAGTACCTTCTAAATAAACTGACACTAGTCTCTAAACCATAGAATATCGCTATCCCTTCGGGTTGCGGAGGTCAGACAGGCAGTCGCTCTGTGGAAAAGCTAATATTCAGCCAAATCTGGTTAGACTAGAAAGCGGACCCCAGGTGCAAATGGGATAACGCTAAGAGGATGATGAATGTTAATTTATTTATTATTATATATAAAATAAAAATAATAAAATGATGTATAATATATTTATATATTATACATAGTTTTAATATTTATATTTTATCTAACCTGCGATTATGGTCTTGGGTGTTTTTTATAGTTCTGACGTCGCAAAAACAAACAGGAAACTAGATATTTTCATCCGTATAAAATAACGCGAATAAGAATTCTCAATTAATTTCCAGTTTCACTACTAATTGTTCTGGTAGTTGTATCCGTAAGTCAACGGTGTGGAACAAGAATAAACAATGATTTCCATCCCTAATCCGTAAATAAAACAAACTAACAACTTGCATAGGTAAAAGTTTCTTCAAAAACTTGCTATCAACATTACGTCACGAATATCTAAAACGTATGTTATAGTCATTAATTATTTATCGTCGTTACAAACTCGATGAAAACAACTTAATTGAAGTGACAAACTTGTAAAATAGAGTGCTTGTTGTCAATGTTACAAAGTAACTTGTAACGTTGGAACTTTAACGTTGCATGTGGGTCACCGCTATTTAATTTAATAATATATCGATATAGCGGTGAAAATACCAATATGTATACTTATTTCTTTAAAAATAATCTATACAGCTTTTAGCAAAAAGGAAAAAAAAACTGATTTTAAGCAATTTTGACTCTAAACCAAGATAGAAGAAAGGGTCGTGGACATCTAGGGTTTGCGAATTCCCGACAGTTTCAAAGTCCCGGGACACGAGACAGCCTACAGTCAAATACCCGGGAATACCCGGGAATTCGAGACTTTTCAGAAAATAATCTTATTTCAAATGTTTGCCAATTTTTTTAAGCGATTTAAGCCTTTCTTAAAGCATTTCAAGTTACTTTGTGGTAAAACGTTTTAAAATGTATTTTTTTTTGTAAAAATCAACATTTATTAAACATAAAATTATAATATCTTCATAACTTGGGTTAATCTCAGTCTTAATAATTACTTTGTTTCTTTTTTAAATCACATACAGATTCATTTCTAAGTAGGTAAATCTTATAGTAATAAAAGAAACTTAGTAAAAAAAATACTTTACCTTTACTATTATCTAAAATCCTAGTATCTAATCATTGATCAAAATCACAAAATTGTTAATTCTCTTAATCACAGTTCTGTTTCATGGTTTAATAATAAGCAACTAACACAGGACGAACTAAAATCAATAACAATGATTTTATTTATAATCCGTGGAACGTTGCCTACATTTTGTGGTCGAATTATGGACCCATTACGAACCCAAATAATTATATACAACAGCTGTAATCGATAACCGACTGCATAAATAAGCAGCCAGTTATTAAATAAATAAATATTTGTTTTTTATTGGTTGAGAAACATGAAAAGTTGTTATATTGCTATTTATTTGATAAACGAGATTCGTAGTTATAACGATTACGAAAATTTACAGATGTACGATTTATTAAGCTGTAATAATTATGCCAATGGCGACACGGAAAACACATTTATTGTGTTGTTTACTCAATACTTACGTAGTAGACCAAGTAATTATTCATTAATCTAACAGATTTGAAAATCAATTACATAACAATTTCGATAACCTTGTCTCGTCTCGAGTCTCGACACGAAAGTCCCGGGACTCGAGACAGCTAAAATTACGAAATTTCCCGGGACTTCGAGACACGGGACGTCCCGGGACCCAAACCCTACGGACATCGAAGGTGATGTCCAGTAGAAACGTATTTCTGGCGTCGCTCAGGGATGCAGAGAAGACTTAGCTTGGATTGCCGCACAGCCGAATAGAGGGCCGGTCACTCCCGCGCCACGGTATATATAGCCCGCTGGGAGTGCGAGGCATCCATTCGAAAGTAGTGGGCGAACGATGTCAGACATGACGTCACAAACTGTACCTTACGCTCACTTTTAATTGCTTCCTAATTATCGCAATCAGTTTTGGAATGTATTGAGTTCACTGGAGACTCAACTTTACACTTTTGTTGTACTTTGGACGATCAATACCGGAGTAGAACACACATTTACAAATGTGAGACGCACCGACAACAATTAGAGCGTTTCATATGAAAGATGTGAAATATGTGAGCCCGTCTGTTGATCATAGATAGCATAAACTCGAGTACCTACGGCCTTATAACAGAAAATTAATCATCATTATCATTTTACGCAAATATTAGGCTTAAATAGATTTCTGTGAAAATATTCTTCAATAATTGACAGTGCCGGTGGTCCAGGTCTACCATCCGACCCTCTTTCCCTTTCATCAGAACGCCTAGAATGTCGACTATTTTGCATTTTCTATAGGATTGGTAAAGCGCTAGTGATGACCAGTTGAAATAACTGGCACCTGATGACCACTCACAGTTTACAACATACTAATAACCTGACACTATAAAAATAGTTTTTAGTTGACAGACGCTTCTGCTTCTTGTGAACACGAATTTTATTTGATTCTAAGTCAAATATTTGTTTGCTAAGAATTAGACTGTTAACGTGTCTTTAACAGGTAGAAAAGGGCAAGTATATTTTGAAACGAGACGTACATTTCGTTCGCTGTTTTAATGATTACTTAAAATTACAAAAATAAAGCATGAAATGTACATAAGGTAATATTAAACTAAAAAATTAAACAGCTACGAAATAAATGTTTCACATTTGCTACATTTTATGTTTACTGTGGATACAAAAGCTTAGAATATGAGAAAATTATATTCATTTAGGATTTAATTAAATGAACGGTACAGATTAAAATGATGTCCACATATAGGTTAGGTGTACTTCATTACGATGCTTTGTACTGAGGATTATTGTAGAAATATGACGCACTGTTATAAGCGTACACAAAATTAAATTATTCTACTTATTCTTCATACAATATGTGCGGGCAAACATTTCATTTGAGTTGAAAATTATAATGCCTTAGCAAATATTTGTTTCTAGAAGTTTCTTAAGGAAGGAGAGTGGGACGATTCCTGTCGATTCATAATATGTTTACACTGGAAAATTTTCTAATATTACAAAATTTACTTCAACGGATCACGATGACTAAAATAATGTTGTTCGGTATTGTGAAACATTTTCTGATAGTAGGTAGTAGGTAGGTATATATCCCGAAACACAATATAAAATAATGATAAAGACCTAGAATGTTAAAATTCATGTATTATCTATATAGGTTTAGTTTATCGCTAAAGATGAATAAACGTTATAATAAAAGTAATAAGCTTAACCTTGACTAGGTTAAGCTTATTTTGTCCTTACGAAACTACCTAGTCCATAGTACTCGTGCACTTGTACGATATCTTTACGTTAAAGTGTTACTTCATAAAAAAAAACTCTATGACTTACTATGAATGTCTTTCGATGACAAGGCTTTTAGATTCGTCTACCTCGTATTTGGAATCTGCATTTCAGAACAGTCGCAAAGCTTGGCATGTTTATTTGCCTCTATTCGCAATCGAAATGCGTCCAGTATTCTTGGATGCGAGCAATGTGTCAGGCTTTAGAGCTCTACTGTTACAAGTAATTAAATACTTGTACGTTTAGAGATGTTCTTTTCTGATAATTGAGTAACGTAAAATATATCTTGATTGTAGGATTTTGTTATAACGTTTAGTTACGTTTAAAAGGTTTTCCCGAAAATGAAATAATCGACATCCAAAATACAAACGTTCTAAATAATAAGATGTGTTTTACACAAAGAGAGTAATGTTCGCATGTACTAATATATAAGTTACTCTATATGTTTGACGATACCTCAGAACGCCTGAGACAGTTGACCATGGGCAGAGGTAGCGGCAGTTTAAGGAATATTTAAATGAAAAAGATAAAAAAAGCAATCTTGAAAATAAATATAGTAAATGTATTATACAGGCGGCCATGTAAATGAATTAGTTTCCTATGTATTACACTTGTTTTTCTTCTATTTTCTTTTTTACTTTATATCTTTATTTTTACAGAATCCCAGGATTACTGATTTAGGTTCTAAATAAAACTTTTAGCGAGACAATTCCCAATCTCCATTAATGACAGATCGATTTAAAAAGGTGACAGATACGTAAAGCCCTGGGATTGTTACCCTAATCAACATTCTGGCGTATCTAGAGGATTCATGAATCTTACACACTTTCGGCTCGCTCCTAGTCCACTTGTTCCAAGGTTGTCAATCGAACTAAACAAACAAACTATCCACTCAGCTCTTACTTGAACATTATTCTGTATTGACTATCTTAAAAAAATACTGTTTTGTATTCTGTTTAACGCAGATGTCGTTTAAAGGAGTTAGTCTTATTTACACTGTAGAAACAAAAAAAAAAGATAAGTATTTGATATAGAGAAAATATAATACGTATAGTTAAATTATAAAATTATTATCTTCTTCTTAGCCTGTCGATTGCAATCTGAATTGTGTCAGCCCAGAACTTAGCTACGAGTATGGCGTTTTCAGTAGCGTCCATAAGTTCCTGTAGCGTGCAGGTATTAAAGCACGCAGGACAAGATAAGATAAGTAAGTGTCCCATTGTTTGTGGAACGGCACCACACTTGCACTCCAGATTGGTATTATCTGTAAATCCCCACCTAAGCAAGTTTTCTTTGCTTCGGCCAACCTGTGTCCTAAGTCTATTTAAAGACTTCCAGGTCAGCCAAGGCAGCCCATGTCCAGGTGGCGGATTTTCAGCAAGCGGGACGAATGGAGTGGGTAGGGAAGCAATTTCCCGCCACAGTCTACGACTTGCTTTCTTCTCTTCTTGTGTTAGCTCTTCATTGAGTGGAAGGACACACCTTAGAAAGCTATTGCGGCTTTTCAGTCTTTGCGGCACCAAGGTGTTGTTGTGCAAAGGGTGTCGTGAGTCTCTTTCCATTCTCGTTCTTTCACTGGCGCTTGCCACAGCTCTGCGAACCTCTGGTGACGCAATTCCTGCCAGAGGATACAGCATTGGTACCGAGGTCGGTTTAAGGCATCCGGTAATGATCCGGCACGTTTCGTTTAGTGCTATATCGACCAGTTTTGTATGGGCTGAGCGATTCCATACTGGGCACGCATATTCACCTGCAGAGAAGGAAAGCGCCAACCCAGTGGTCCGCATTACTGTGGGTGAAGCACCCACTGTGAGGAGGCAAAAAATTATTGTGTTGACTATCTACATACGTTATCAGTACTACATCGAATTAGGGATGGGAATTTAAGTTACCAATTACATATCCCTGTGGTAACTATCTTACTCTGTGGTGACTAGTTTTTATCCTCATCGCGTGAAAAACCTCGGACCCACTGTGAAAATTTTCGTTCGATCGAGGGGTTTGTAGCAGCTTTTTCGGACAGTTTTGCTCCGGTTTCTAAACCATGCAACGCCACCGATGTATTTTTGCCATTGCACGATGAGTCTTAGTCTGCATGATTATTTACCAGTTTTGTATTGTTACAAAACTGATAAATAGTTGGCAATTATATAGAATAGTAGATGCCCACTTTATGCACTTACATCCAACATCTTCGCAAGTTTGTTTACCTACTGCCTTTTGAACGCTTATTTTGGTAAAAATGGACGTCATAAATGGGTGCCAAAACTGTGGTAAATTTGTGCTAAAACCGTGCCGTGAACAAGAACCTTTATATATCATCACCTATTTATACTTCTGCGCCCGATTCGCCTGAGTTCCTGGTGCAAACAACGAAAGAACATTTCGGAATTCAATCCATTAAACTGTCAAGAGAGCCCGCGCACCAGTGGCATTGCTATAACGGGGAGAAGAGTTATTAAATTGATCAATGTTCTATACTCATGATGTGTTCTAGGTTCAAGTGAAGCTGAAGTTTAGTCAAACTATTGCAGTGGCGTACCGGTTACTCCGATTGTATTAAGTTTGTTATTCTTGTTAAAATTAGGAGTTGCTGGCTAATCGTTTGAGACGCATACTAAGAGTACTTGCTTATACGTTTATAGGCAGGTATTTGCTTTTAATAAAGACTTTAGTCTGTCTATTATAAATCAATAAATATATTTGTAGTGTGATAGTGGCATTGATAGGTATAGCCTAGGCTAGTCGCCTGATTGTCGGTGATTGTACTTAAAATTGAGAGATTCTGGATTCAAATCCTATCCTTTTGATTGTTCGAATGTGACTGCGATTATAGTGGACTAGGTGAAGTTGTTCTTTCGCGTAATTGAACTACGAATAGCTTCAAGTAAACCCTCGAAGAAAAATTTGAATAACTTTATAGTATATATTTTGTAGCTCTTCGCTTTAATTGTTACCCACAACGCTAATGAGTTTGAGAACAAAATAAATGTTAATAATACATTTTCTTTTTATGTGGGTCTTACGCATGAAATATAATTTAATTTAGTATTTCACCGAATCAAAACCAGTCGCAGCTGGCAAAACATCCTAGCTCATTTATTAAAACAAAACCTATATATGCCAAAGTTTGTTGCATGTTCATTACGTCTCGTTTTCTAGTTTATAAAAGGATTTACAGACAAATTAAAACATATATCTTAGAAATTCTAAAATATCTTCTTGAAATTTATACTATTTGCTTGTTACCTATTTTTTCAGAGATGTTTGTTCTAGTAATTATTCATTACTGATTGTAATGTAAATATTTCTGTCAGACAGCCATGTATGATGTTCTCGATCGGGATGCTAAGAATGGAGGCAATGGAAAATAATGTCAGCACCTACATTTACAGGCGTAATTAACCGCTGAATTTGTGACTGGTCACAAAGCCGACTACAAATGTGGAAATGGGTGGTATGTTTTGTACCTAAGTAAGTGTAAGACTTACAAGGTCGAGACCTTGTAAGTCGTCGCCGCGTCATACAAATCTGTAACCAAACTTTGCTTGCAATGAGCTTGTACAGAAATAGCTGAGATATATAATGTAACTAAACTTGCGTACAGATTATGTTATTTGTTGTTTAACTTGTGTTATATAACACATAGATAATAGGTAAAATTCAGTGTCTTCACAATTGAAACATGTTATAGAGCATGTTTATTAACATGTTATATTATATAATCTGTACGCACCTTTACACCAACATGTAAGTAGATAATCTAAAATAAGTGGTCACAGGAACCCTAATATGCAGTTAGTTAGGTACTCTTGAATTACTTATGTAAATCAAAACTGACTACTACGATAGTTTTCATCACATATTAAAGGACTTCACTAACATAAGTAGACTATCACAGATATATTTCAATCTTAACGTTATCGTCTGTGATAGTAATAAACGAACACGTACCAAATATATTTAACTTCATACCCAATAATTTACATACCTTTCAGCATCTCATCTCTCAGGGGAAATAATACAACATGTGGAAACCGAACTCTCAAGAAAATTCAGTCGAGCTTTAAGAACGAACGTTTAATCAATCTGTAGAAACCCGAACATCACACAAACTACTGTATATATTTATTTTATGCTTTTTCTGTTTTTGTAATAACGTCGTACCCACGAGAATCAAGTACGAAGTAACTTTGGCTTAATTTTGGCCTTTGACCACATTCCATTACGTAGGAAGCGTGTTGAATTTCACATTATTTCTTAATTTGTCTTATAAAAATCTTAAATAATTAGATACTTACTGTCCTATGATATGGCATATGAAAATAAGTTATTATTTGTGGCCCTAGCATAACACAGCATGTTATTCGATGTTTTTACAATCTTAGATAATTAAAGAAATAAAAACATTGTGCTATTTTAATCGTGTCATCATCATCATCATCAGCATGCCATAGTCCACTGCTGGATATAGACCTCTCCAATGACACGCCACTGAGCCCGATTTTATAATAGGTTACCATATTTTTATGAGTATAATTTATTTATATATTTAAAAGACGCTTATTTTTTAACAATTCATGCTTATTTGCTCGAAAATACCCTTTAAAATAACATTTAGATTTAACACATTTTCTTTTCCTTGTTACTTGTTTAATAATGTGCATTGGACAGTTCTCGATTGTGTAAGTTTGTGAAGAGCTGTTGAGTGAAAACTTCTCTGTCTAATTACGGAATATTGGCCAGGCGGATAAATTTTTAGGTACTTACGCGTCGAGTACTTCTTTTAGTGTTGCTCGAGGGTGGAAGTTTGTTGACAACTTCTGAGGTGTTTTGTTTCTTTGTAAGACATGTTCTCGAGAATGTTCAGCATAGCAGACAGCCATCGCTGATTAGGAGTAATAAATTGACGTGAATATATTACTATGACAATAATTATATGAGTAATAATAATATAATCGCTCGTTAATTACATAGTAAAAACAGAATAGTAAGATAGCTTCATACAAATCGGCCGCCGCGCTGCCGCGCTGGTTTGAATGTACGCGTGAGTCGCCGGCGCCGTGTACGCACGCACTTTTCACGCACACAATCTCACGAGCGCGGCAAGCTCGGCGCGGATTCAGTACGGGATGCGCCGCGCATCTGATCGAGCGCATTCATGTAGGTACTTCACTGCTCGCCCGCTTGAATTGTTTATATACATTCAGTTTTGTAATAAACGTTATTAATAATATACAATGTGTCAAACGCCAGTAAATTTAACTTGTTACTTTTTCTCATTAAAAAAGGCATTTAGATAGTTATATAACGCTTAGGTAGTCAGTAGGTATTTGAGAAAAAATATATTCAAGCTTAAATTGTGAAGTATTCAGCGCGATCACTTAAAAAAGCGGCGAAAAAGCGCGAGCGTCGACAAAGCCGGCGCCGCGGTGTAAACAAGTGACAACCCGTACGTCAACGCAAGAGTAGGCAATTAACTCGCCGAGCGGCCTTAGCTAACCTACTATTCTGTTTTTACTATGTTAATTAGCGCTTGCTTAATAATGTGCCCGGTGGATGACAATAGGCTCGCCCCCTATTGCATTGGGACCGAAACATAACTGGCAAAGGGGTGTGTAATACACCTCTGTCTACCCCTTCGGGGATAAAGGCGTGAAGTTATGTTATGTTAATAATAACTATGTGAAGTTTCATAGTATATTAAAGTTTCTTGTTTTACATTACCACATTTTTACCAACTATAATATTTTTCTATTTCCTATTAAAACTTTAGTCTTATCTTTTAACTAGATTTCGCCCACGACTCTGGCCGCGTGTGACTATTTGAACCAATTCTCCACTACAGTTCCCTCGGATAATACACGCTTCTTGCGCCCTGTAGTTTCGGCTGTGCATGGTCTGTCAGTAACGCAAGAATTTTATATGTGGCTGGCAACATTTTAAACATTTCTTTAAAATAATCTTGCTTCTTCTGTTACCGGCTCTATACAAATTGTACTAAATTCGGTTTAACGAATCAATAGTAAGTGTTCTGTAGTACCACCGTATGGTATACATAAGTATATTATCCCAATTCAATAGTACGTTGGTGATGGCAACTGTTGGAGATAATTATAATGCTCGCATTAAGCTCTGCTTAACTTCGACAGTATCATCTAAGTTTATATGTATTCATATCACTAATATACTAATGTTCACTGTATTTATGCGTAAACAATGGCACATTAGGCACATGTCATGGTGCTCAGTTTTACATAATCGTGTTGCACACCAGTGGCGTCATTACACTTAATTGAATGTTTATAGTTATTGACATTATCGCACGTGTCACTACTTGCTAGGTTTATATGCGAATTACATAGAGTGAAAGGCGTAGGCGTATTTCATAAGATGTATTCTGAAAATATTATGTTTGTATGGAGCTATACAGATACATAATATCATCATCATCAGCCTGCTATAGTCCACAGCTGGATATAGGCCTCTCCAAAGGCACGCCACTGAGCGCGACTTTCGGCTCTTCGTGTCCAGCCACTGCTAGCCACTTTGCTTATATCAACTCAACCTAGCCGGAGGGCAATACGATACGAACATATCGCAAATAATTTTTCACAATCATTTAATTCCACAATTAAACAAACAGCTCATAAATGTGCGAAATCATTATTAGATAAGGCTGATTAAGAAAACACAGCCAATGTCACAATGCGTCTAAAACCTGCGGACCCAAAAGCAGTGCAAAAAATAATTATGTCGTTAAATTGTAACAAAGCACCCGGAATAGATGGCATTAGGGTTATTGACATTAAAAAACTTTGTTCCAAAATCGGTACAGTTATTTCGAATCTAATCAATTTATGCATACAAACGAGCAAGTACCCACCAGTACTTAAAACAGGGATCGTAAGACCAGTACACAAAAAAGGAAGCAGATTAGATTATAACAATTATCGACCCATCACTATACTACCTGCCATCGACAAAATTATAGAAAAGTACGTATGCAAACATAACCATGAGTTTTACGCAAAAAATAAGATACTGAGTAAAAAACAATATGGTTTTCAAACGAAAAAGAGCACCACTCAGCTATTATCATCTTTTACAGATAAAGTACATGAATACTTGAACGATAAACTACATGTCTTGGTTGTCTTTATAGACTAGAGCAGGGCCTTCGATACGCTGAGACGTGACAGGCTACTCGAGTGCCTCCATAATAGTGGAATTAGAGGCAAAATACTCGACTGGTGTAAAGATTATATCGATGACAGAACTTACAGGGTAAAAATTTGTGACGAGTTTAGCGAAACTGTCCAGATAACGAGCGGTACAGCACAAGGTTCGGTTCTAGGGCCGTTACACTACCTTACTTACGTTAATAGCCTTCCAAATACGATAAAAGAGTGCCAAATATTTCAATTCGCGGACGACACTTGCATTGTAGCTACTGGTCATAGTGTCAAGGAGGCCCAAAATAAACTACAAGGTGACTTCGATAGGTTAACTAAGTGGTCACACGACGCTGGTTTAGTGTTAAACGCCGAAAAGACTAAATTAATGTACATTAGTACTAGTCAAAACAGGAGTTCACATATACCTTGTCTGATAGCACACAGCCACAATTGCTTGCATAGTAAACACGTACCTTGTAACTGTAAAAGTATAGATCTTGAACATAAACAAACATACTTGGGCTTGACAATATACAATAGATTATATTGGAAGGAACATATAAATGAGGTGAGTGACAAATTACGATGTATGCTGGCAAAATTCTCAATCATAAAACATAAAATACCATATAATACCCTTATAATGCTTTACAAATCCCTGGTAGAATCTACAATCTCATACGGCTTGTCGAGCTATAGGAGAACATATAAAACGCATCTTGATCAAATATACACACTACAACTACGCATTTTAAAAATAATAGTTCCATATAAAATAAAAGAGAAATATAAAAGTGACTACCATGAACTATTTAATTTTTGTAAAGTCTTACCTGTCCACGAAAAGACTAAATTAGCTATATTAATTGAAGAATACTTTAATGATAACTTCAAAAATACTAAAATATTACAAAATAACGAGATGAGAACCCGTAGTGTGACAAACGCTAAATTATTAATCCCAGAATACAAAAACTTACACGGTAAGAGAACATTAAAATACATTGTGCCAAACCTCATTAATCAATTACCGCTAAAACTTCGAAATGATATAACACATAAAAACATAAAATACAAGCTTAGTAAACATTTTCTACAAAATACAAATTAGTAAACTTAATAATTTAATCTATAATAGTCATGTTCAATTTACAATGCCTATGACCATGTTATTCTTGGAAACATCCTCTATCAAAGCACAAGCCGGCCATTGTGGTATCGACCGCGCTTCGCATAGTTATACTTGGTGTAAAATTATTTCATAACTACCTTCATTATTTAGCACTTTTCTGTATCCTCAATTTATTTATTTTATGTTATGCCTTAGATTTTGTTTAAATACCTATCTACTATACATATTTTATTTGTAACGTCGATGAGATGATACACGTTAAAACTCACTAGAGTTTATGTTTGTATCATTATAATAAGTTGTGATATGTATATTTTTAAGTGAAATAAAAAAGAAAAAAAAACAGATACATATATCATATCTCTAAGGAAGCGATAGCCTAGTAGAGATACCAACGGACTGCAATGTAGAGGGTACCGGGTTCGAATCCACGGCGCGCACCGATGAATTTTCGAAGTTAACTGCATATTAAATATCATTTTCAAGAAAAGTTTCGCACTCATAAGGATTGCAGGAAATACTTATCTTACGGGTGTTAACCCTGTCATGTGGGTTTATTCTTAAATGCGTGTCTCGCCTGCGAGCAAGCGAAGCGAAAAGATTAAAATACATATGCTTAAAAGCTGAGAAAAGACATCTTTCTTACTCAGCTGAGTCTCAAACGTTGTTTTGAAATGTTAGATAATTATACGACGGAGTGTTTATTTTATCTAAACTTAGCACGTCTAAAAAGTAAAGTTAGCGGAAATATCGTCGGAAACTGCGGTAGCTATCGATGTATCTTAGTGAACTTTGTTGAACTATCGCCGGTTTTGCTGCCAATATACACTAGCCCGCTCTCAGGGCACATTTTTATTGAAAGAATTTCATAAAAGTTTGAAGTAGATTTCAACAAGTTTCTAGTGGCCGGATCGTTACGAATTTTAGTACTATAGTTAAGTTTGATGGATCTTAGCTCAATAGCATCGATTTGTTTAAAATAACAAGATATCTATAATTATGTAACGGTTTAACTTATGTTAGATTTTTGGCAAATAAATGAATAGATACACAATTTTATTTAAGAAGTCTTAGGTACATTTAATATTTAAACATATTTATCTATGCTAGTTAAATCCCATATTTATTGCAACTTAGAATTATTAGTAAATTAGGCAAAATTTTTATGTGACCTTGAAAACTACCCTTGTGTCTAACAAGTAGCTCAAGATGGTTGTACCTACGACAGTTTGCAAATTAGGTAGGTACTTATCCTTCTCCGTAGTTCAATTATCTATTCCAGTTAGGTTCAATCTCAAACTGAAAACCTATTTAAGAAGTTTTGTGAGAAAGATTACCATGACAAAAGCGACTAACACCGTGGGCAAACAGTGACATCGTTATATGACGTCACTAGCTCGACAGCACTACGTGATGTTGTCGAATGAGAACCTGTGTGGAATCGCAATGCGATGCAAATGGCGTTCAAGCGATTACCAAGTTACCATCATCTGGAATAGCAAATGAGTCTAAGATGGTTTCAGTGCATCGAATATATCGAATAATGTTCAAACTGAAGGAATATCTGAAGGCTCATTTGCGGTTCAATTTCACATGAGTTTTCATCAATACATTGAATATGTAATTTACTGTTCAGCTGATCTTGTACAAATATATACAAATACAGAATAATTCAGATCCTTTGGTACTGATTTTTGCAGTACGTTATAGTTTCTTTGTCGAGCTGAGATAAAGACACGTTATTATGTATTGAAGCTGTAATTATTACCTTCCCAATATTTGGCGTAGTAGTCTTTGATCTGTGATGAAAATATCAAAGGAAACCCAAATAATATAAAATACGTTTATCTTATTCACAGGAGACATACGAGGTGCTCTTCCACGTAGGAATGGAACCCACAGTGACAAATTGCGTGACCACGGCATAAACCCAACGCCCACCGTGCAGCAATTTTAGATTTTTATCGTCTTTCCATCTGTACTCAGAAAACTATTGGTAGGTCTTACAAATTATTGCATTGTATGTGTAGAATTCATTTGTAAAACTGTCTATTTAGATGATGAGTTAGTTTTAAATTGTGACATAGTCTCGCAAACGATAAATAATTTGAGATCTCTCACAATTTATACAAAAGCTTTTACAGAATGAACTCAGAGGCACCGTATCCAATTAATCGTCTTATAAAGACAAATTTTATTAGTAGGTATATAGTTATTTATTTGATTGTATACAACAAGAATGTTTTTGACTACAAGTTCAACAAACATTGATTGAAAATGTACCACCAATATTGGTGTAAAGGCCATTAGTTGAACAACCTAATACTGTATTCAACATAGTTGCTAACTTGATCCCGAAGCCTTAACTATTGGTCATTAATAGATACTAATATATACATACTTACATAGAAGGTTCGATTATTAAATATATAGAAATGTATTATAATTATGTAAATCCATAAAAAGATTATTGTAGTAGTATATTTCTTGGGTTTACGCGAATGTTACACATTGAAATCAAACTACGGTTTACGGATTTTATCGCGATATTTTTGTTAAAGAGATATTATTACATTTATTATATTAAATTTAAACTGAATGACCTAGAAACTACGTTTCGAAACAAACAGAACAAACAAAAATATTTTATTTGCATCTCCAACACATAGCATAGGTATATATATACATTTTCTTAATGAGTACAACAGACGGCGGTACATGAAGAACAAATTAGGCAACTGCGTCAGCTATTGTCGCAGTTTAAACAACTACAACGCTGGTATTCTCGCAGGCCTATATCTAGTAATTATAATTATTAAATATAAAAATTAATTATATTGTCTATGACACGCTGCACACAGCACTAGGCGCCCCCCCCCCGCGCCTTCTGGACGCCGCGCCGCACGGGCGCTGGCGCACAAGCGGATGCACTGACAGTTGGTTGACAGAAACAGCAAGACACACTTTTTGAAGGGCGCGCCCAGGCTTGTCGGAATTTACAGTTTTGTAACGAACCATATCACATTTACGCGAAATACAGTCCGCTTTGCACAGTATCGCATAGTTTACTTGTATATGGATTATACATTGGTCCCTTCGAAGCCATCCATTCGTGATTGAAGACCGTCGCCATAAACACCATCTTTACAAGAAGCAACGTGGACACTTCTAGAAAAATCATCACGGCGAGGACAACGACAGTCGAAGACAGCCACGACGGTCTCAGCGCAGCACAGCATTAGGATAACAAATAATCAGACCAATTATTTTTTCCTTTATTAACTTTTCAACTGATTTTTTCAAATTGCAACAGCAATTACTGAATCAGACTTTTCAGACTTATATTTTCATGATAATTACATTATCAAACTAAGCACACATTTATTTCAATCAAAAATAAGCAAAAATATTCAGAAAATATCAGCATTTCATAACCTCTCATGTCAATCCTTCTCATCAAATTAGCCCTTTTTTCATAATACTAAAACCAAAATAACATTCCCCAGCATCTGGATAGCTTGCCAAGCCTAAATTGCCAGCCGCCTGCCTCAATAAGGAGCCCCCACGTGGTCATCCCACGCGCATGCGGCCTAGGGCTTCGCCCACCACGTGTTAGCTGTGCACTCAAGCTTTGCACAGCCTTGCTTTCTGCCGCTTGCTGCTATAATTTAAGTATTGCACAACTATCTACACAAATTCTGGGATAACATTTCCTGCTCATATTTTTCTTATTTCTTTTGCAACATTGTGTGTCCTTAATTCACAGCAATGGCCACTAAAGGTAATAAACCTGATGATACAGAATTAATCAAACAACGTGGCATTGTTAAAAGGAAACTCACATTATTTAAAAAATATATAAACCTCATTCTGCCCAATAATAAATTAACAGATATCCAAGTTATTGAGCTAAAAAACAGACTTTTGGAGTTTAAAACAATACATAAAACTTTCCAGGACGTTCAGACACTTATTGAATTGAACGCTGACATCTCAGAGTTCACCGATGAACCAGACCCAGAAAGTGAACAATTTGAAAATGATTACCAGTTGTTGGTGGCACAGGCTTCCCGGCTTATTCAGTTAAATGACAAGCTGGTAACTAATCCAGAGTCAGACAAGGATCATTCAGGTGGGACCAAATCATTTATTAAACTACCCACTATTGACTTGCCACACTTCTCGGGTGATCATCAGGATTGGCTTGAGTACAGAGACACATTTCAATCACTTATTACGCATAGAACATTAGATAACATTCAAAAGTTTCACTACTTGCGTTCCTCACTATCGGGCAGTGCATCATTAGTTATAAAATCACTAGAAATTACAGGTGACAACTTTGAGGTAGCGTGGAAATTGTTGTGTGAAAGATATGATAACAAACGACAGCTGATAGGAAATCACATTCATGCATTATACAACTTAAATAATATTGAAAAAGAATCCTCGGTGTGTTTGAGACAATTAATTGACACAGTTCAGAAAAACCTCAGCGCATTAGCCACATTAGGTGAAAAAACAGAATACTGGGATACATTAATAATATATTTAGTGTCAAGTAAATTTGACTCAAACACATTAAGATATTGGGAAGAACACAAAAACACACTCACAGACATGCCCACACTTGAGTGCCTGAATAAATTTTTAAGAGGTCGTGCTGATGTATTAGAAGTTTTAGAACAATCAATTATTAACAACAATAGCAAATCAGATACTCAAGTGGGACAAAACACAAAGTCATTTACAAAAATGAACACACAAAAAGTACCCACATGTCCTTTGTGTAAACAGCATCATCTATTATTTTCTTGTGAAAAGTTTAGACAGATGTCCATTGAACAAAGAATCAGGGAGGTACAGAGATTAAAAATCTGCTCCAACTGTTTAAAACCTGGTCATGACAACAAATTATGCAGAAGAGGGACATGTAAGTACTGCAACAAAAAACATAATACACTTTTACACTTAGATGCACCAAAACCATCATCTGTCACATTAACTAGTTGCACGCAGAACAAAACAATATTACTGTCAACTGCACAAGTCAAAATATATGACAAACAAGGAAAACCACATATGGTACGAGCACTACTAGACAATGGCAGCACCTCAAGCTATATAACTAGGCACTTGTGCTCAAAACTGGGCTTACCCATTCAAACTATGGACACCATGGTCACTAGTATTAATAATCAGTGCACAAACATAACAAAAAATACTAACATTCACATTCAATCAGCACACAATAAAAATTACAGGACGGACATTTTATGTCTTGTGATTAACCAAATTTGCAATACAGTCCCACATACATACATAAACAAAGATACCATTCAAATACCTAGTTGTATACAACTGGCAGACCCTGACTTTAACATTCCAGCCCCTATTGATTTATTATTGGGTGCAGACATATTCTGGGAAGTCATGGGTACTGGAAGATTGGAATTAGGAAAACAACAACCAGTTCTACAACAAACAGATTTAGGCTGGTTGATATCAGGCTGCATTTCAAATACGCATATTCAAAATAAAATTCAAAACTCATTCTTTGTGAATCAGATCTCAGATAACATAAACAAATTTTGGGAATTAGAAAACATATCTACTCCTTCAGACACACCTCACATTACTCAGCTATCATGTGAAAAAATATTTACATCAACTACAACTCGCAATGCTGATGGTAGATTTGTGGTCACTATACCGTTCAAACAATCGCCAGGGTGCTTAGGCCAGTCATATAGTCAGGCAAAGATTCGTTTCCTTAACATAGAAAAACGATTCAAATCAGACCCTACATACAAACAACAATATCTAACTTTTATGCAAGAATACCTTGACCTAGGTCACATGACTAAAAACACAAACAGTAACACTCTGACACCTTCATATTATATACCACATCATGGTATAATACAAAACACCAGCACCACAACAAAGTTCAGGGTGGTTTTTGATGCATCGGCACGCACATCTAACAAAATATCACTTAATGATATACAGACAATAGGACCAGTAGTACAAGATGATTTGATTTCTATACTTATTAGGTTCAGACAACACAAATACATAATATCAGCTGATATTGAAAAAATGTTCAGGCAAATATCCATCGTAGAAAACCAACGATCATTACAACAAATTGTATTTCGTTTCGATGAGTCAGAACCACTGAAAACCTACACAATAAATACAGTAACGTATGGGACAGCTTCAGCACCCTACCTCGCTACACGTTGTATCAGACAGGTTGGGTTGGACTGCCAACATGACAAGGAAGTGTCGGAGATCATCATACATGATTTTTATTGTGATGACCTGATTACGGGCTCAGACCGGAAGTCTCGGTTAATAGAAATAGCAATGTCAGTAAATGCAGCTCTAAAATCAGCACAATTCCATCTCAGAAAGTGGCAGTCCAACAGTCCTGATATTTTACAAAAAGCAAACCTATCATCAGATTCACTTCACAGTACCACAAATTTAGGTAATAAAGACCCATCAAAACATTAGGTATATACTGGAACCAAAATCAAGGTACAATAACATACTTAACAGACATAGAAGACTCGGTTGATTACAATATTACAAAAAGGAAAATATTGTCAATCATTGGCAAAATATTTGACCCTTTGGGCTTTTAAGTCCTTCAGTCTTAGAAGCCAAAATAATAATGCAAAAGTTGTGGTCACAAAACTTAAAGTGGGACAGCAGTGTCCCTCATGACATAGAAATACTATGGAAAAAGTTCATACAATCACTATCAGCTTTAAAACAATTAGTCATACCGAGACGAGTTTTCTATGATTCACCCAAACATATGCAGCTACACACTTTCTGTGACGCCTCTCAGCACGCCTATGGCGCCTGTGTATATGTGCGCACACACACCACAGATGGTGAAGTGTACGTACGGCTACTAACAGCCAAGTGCAGAGTGGCACCACTAAAATCATTAACAATTCCACGACTAGAACTATGTGCAGCCCTCACAGCTGTTCGCCTTTACAAAAAGGTCATTGACTCTCTCCGCAATTCACACATAATTTCAGACTGTTTCTTTTGGAGTGATTCCATGATTGTGCTGTCCTGGATAAAGTTGCCACCACACAAACTAAATGCATTTGTAAGTTACAGAATTAATTAAAGAAATTAAAGAAACATGGCGATATGTACCTACAAAACAGAACCCCGCAGATCTCATATCTAGGGGTGTCACAGCATCAACACTCATACATTCAGATTTGTGGTTCTCTGGTCCAGACTTTCTTAGGGATGATGATAGCAGCTGGCCAACATCACCTGGGCACAGCAGTTGTTCTGACCTTCCAGAAACAAAACCCCAGAGCCACAAAAATACTATTCAATGTTACTCACAGACAGACAACAATTCATTCATTTACAATTACTCTAACTTCACAAAATTAACGCGCATAACTGCATACATATTGCGATTTATACATAATTGTAGAACAAAAACACAAACAAGTAATTCAGCTTCAAACACCTTTATTTCATTAACAACAAAAGAACTATATCAGGCCAAATTAAATTTAGTAAAAATGTCACAGTTAAATTCATTTTCTATTGAATATGAGTTACTTTCAACAAATAAAACATTACCAATAAAAAACAGATTAATTTCATTACATCCATTTTTTGATCAGGCCGGCGCAGTTATTCGCGTGGGCGGCAGGCTCGCTAATTCGCGATTTCAATATGATAAAAAGTTTCCAATGCTTTTACACGCTAATCATCACATTTGCAAACTCATTTTTTCCACTCAACATATAAAACTTCTCCATGCTGGTCCACAGCTGTTGCTCGCCCACATACGTGAAACATATTGGCCTATCAGTGGTCGCAATCTAGCCAGAAAGACAGTACAATCATGCATCACATGTAGACGCTTTCAAGGAAAAACAATTACACCAATCATGGGTAATTTACCTGAGCTACGCATGCCCTCTGATTTCGCATTTAATAATGTCGGTGTAGATTACGCCGGGCCAATCATGATTAGTAATCGTAAGGGGCGTGGTAGTCAGTTGATAAAGTCATACATATGCATATTCGTATGCCTTGCAGTTAAAGCTATACACCTGGAATTGGTTACCGATTTGACAAAGGAATCTTACTTAGCGTCACTAAATAGATTCATCAGCCGCCGAGGAAAACCTGCTCACATATATTCAGACAATGGCACTAACTTTGTAGGGGCGTCAAATGTTATCACAGGGTTTTTGGCGAAGAATCAAAATTTGATAAGCAACCATGTGGCAGAACAAGGCATCACTTTTCATTTCATTCCTCCATACTCCCCACACTTTGGTGGGTTATGGGAAGGCACAGTGAAGTCAACAAAACATCACCTTAGGCGAGTCTTGGGCTTGGCACATCTCACGTATGAAGAAATGTACACAGTCTTATGTCAAATTGAAGGCATTTTTAATTCAAGGCCCTTAACGCCTCTATCGTCTGACCCGTCTGATCTCACCGCTCTCACTCCATTTCACTTCTTAATCGGTCGATCATTATCTGTACTACCTCAGCTACTACTGGCTGACTGTAATCCGCTGCATATACCCAGATACAAACGCGTGGAGCTCCTGCGTCAACACTTTTGGACTCGATTCTACAAGGAGTACATTTCACAACTTCAAATCAGAACAAAATGGAAGAAGTCGTCCGGACAGCTGACAGAAGGCACCCTGGTCGTCGTGAAAGATGACGCTCTCCCACCAGCCCGCTGGGTACTCGGGCGAGTAACACAGCTCCATCCGGGGCCCGACGGAGTCACAAGAGTGGCCGACATCAAGACCAGCGGCGGCACTATCAGAAGAGCATTTAACCGGATATGCCCTCTCACTGGCGGCCCGGCAGAATGTCTATGACACGCTGCACACAGCACTAGGCGCCCACCCCGCGCCTTGTGGACGCCGCGCCGCACGGGCGCTGGCGCACAAGCGGATGCACTGACAGTTGGTTGACAGAAACAGCAAGACACACTTTTTGAAGGGCGTGCCCAGGCCTGTCGGAATTTACAGTTTTGTAACGAACCATATCACATTTACGCGAAATACAGTCCGCTTTATACAATATTGATAATAATATGGATTATACAATATTAAAATAAAAGAACGAAAAATTAAAATATATAATATAAAATACATAAAATATATAATACATAAATATACATAAAACTATATATACAAATATATACGTATATAGTGTACAAATTATTAATAGGTTTTACAGTAATACATGCTTCAGTTACATTAAAATTAAAATAACAAAAGAGTTGTGTTTCCGAACCCTACTTGCACTTTACAGACTGACGTTTCCCATATTATATTTCATAAAGATTCCATCTGTCAAGAATGTCAACTGTCAAGCAAGCGTCGCGTCGTCTACCGGAGCGGAGTTACATGATTTAATATTATAATAATATCGCTGCGCAAACGCAAATAAATAATAACAAATCATACACATTATAATGTCACAGTTATTGCAATATCTTTCGTCAGTAGACACGTAAGTGATGTTGCCTTAAGTACTAACTTATTCTAAAGGTATGTAAATTCATAACATTGACTTTTGTTTGTTTATTAAAAATGACTTCAACTTATTGCGAAATGCGTGTAATGTTTTCTGGTTACGAATGGTGGACGGAAGGTCATTCCAACAATGGGTGGCGGCGCATCTGAAACTACCTCTGAAAGCAGTTGTCCTGTGCCGCGCTGTGACCAAAAGATGTGATACCGTCCGCGTACCGTACTGATTTATATCACGAGACCATGTCAACTTTTTGTACAGGTATGTCCGTTTTTTGTATAGAACAATACCAAACAGTAGAGTTGCCGGAGGAAGATGCCTGCGAGCAGTCATCTTCGTAAGGTTCCCGCTATTCAGGAATGGAGTGACATGTGAACGAGGTGGAATATTATAACAGAATCGGGCACATGCGTTCTGTACTCGCTGAATTACTTTCTCTGTTCTCTTCAATATACATGGACTAATCACAGTATCTGCATAGTTGAGCTCAGACAAAATAACAGTCTCACAAAGCAATATCCGCAATTCAGTACTCAGATGTTGGTGAATTCGATATAACAGCTTGAGGCGGTAAAAATAGTGTTTGACAGCTTCCAGTACATGCGTCTCAAAATGCAATTCACCATCCATGACCAAACCTAAGTTTCGAGCCTAACTGACTTGCTCTATGGGAAAATCATTAACCAGAAGTACAGGATTTAGATATTTTATCTTTTTAATGCATTCCTTTGAGCCTAATACAAAAAATTTGGATTTTGTGGGGTTGAGTACCAGTGAAGTTTTTTTTAGCCCAGTCAGATATCTTATCTAACTCTGTATTTATTTTATTTACAGATTCATTGCAGTCATTGGGCTGAAACGATATGTATAGTTAGAGGTCATCGGCATACATATGAAACTGCGTATTACGTATATGGTTGGTAACATCTGCACTGTACAGTAAAAATAGGAGAGGGCCGAGCACCGATCCCTGTGGAACACCTCGGGTTACCTGACAACAAGAAGAAGTTGCGTTGTTACCATCCCTGTCATTATCCAGTTGCATAAATTGAAATCTGTCAGTCAGATAACTATGAAACCATCTTACTGTTGCTGAGTCGCAGCCATAATACGAAAGTTTGGCCATAAGGAGTGAAATATTTATCGTTTCAAAGGCACGTGAAAAATCAAGTAGGGTAAGCAGGGTACCCACACCCTTGTCCGCGGTGAATGTTCACTGTGCAACGCTAACGACATTTTGTTCGAACGAAAGATTGAGATAACCGATGCTGTTTGTCATTCTTCTGTAAGCTAACCGCCAAACCTTTGATTTACCTTGTTATCTAACCACCATACCAAATATTTTTTTTGGGAGTAAAAAAAAGGGTAAGCGACAATGTAAGGAGACATTAGTTTAAATGATTTATCCTAAGCGCCTTCGATGATTGATTTGGTGACTAGAGAAAATAAAAATAAGCGCCAAATAAAGTCACGAAAATAAGACCTAAATGTAATAAATGACATATATTTTATCCAAAGAAACTGCCCTAATATCCTAACCGAAAGTTTGGTACACAAAGATTGAAGTAAAATTTGATTAAAGTATTTTTTACAAAAAAAGTATTTACAGCCCTAACTACTTAACGTTCAAGTAAAGAAAAAAATAATCAAAGCCAAAATTGCTTATCTCACAGTTTTGAAATATTATTTTTATCCAACCACCATAATACAAAATACTCCAAAAATAACTGTCGTTTATGACAAAAAACTTAGTGTTAGAACCTCAATTCCATTACCGCCTAAGCGACAAAAAGTTTGTCCTAGATCCACGAAACTTAGACCATTAGACGCAGAAAAAAAGCCGATTCTAACCATATATATAAGTCTATTTCGCAAAAAATGTCGCTTACCCCCTTTTGGCCGGAAGGCATCGATATGTAATATACGAAAACAGGAGTCGAATTCGATTTTATAGCGTGTACAAATTATAATCTATGAACTAAAACAATGATTTAAAGTTCAGTTATTAAAAAATAAACTGAAGTAGGTAATTGAAAGTCTCTCACACCAGGGTTTTGCCCCTAGGAGACCGGCTGGAATTTTGAAGGATTCCAGCACCAAAAATGGAATCTAATTAAATAAAATTAAGTCTTATCTTTACTAGTTTACTGTCATTTATGAGATTCAGATGATTTGCAAATTTTGTATTATTATAATAATATGCAGTTATATATTTTTCGTTATAACCATTTATTGTAAAATTTTATTTTATTATTGAATTAATAATTTTAAAGGTTTGGGCACATGGAGAGGATGGATGACGAAAGACTGACAAAGAAGATATATAAGGCAAATGTGAATGGGACAGGACGAAGGGGAAGACCTAGGCAGACGTTCTCTGACCAGATTGGAGACATCCTAAAAAAGGACAGGTCAGAAGTACCCTAAACAGAAGAGCATGCATGAGAAACTTGATGGAATTTAATGAAGCAAGAGAGGTATGTCAAGATCATTGCAAATGACCGATTTTCACAATTGACAATTCCGTGGTCCCTGCCTACCCCTCCGGGAAACAGGCTTGAGTCTATGTATGTATATAATTAATAATAAAATGTCTGTCTTCCAAATAAAATAAGTTCTGAAAATTTGTTTCGAATATACAGTACAGGTCCAGATGGACGTCAACGTGTATACAGACGCCAAGATGAAAGGTTTGCTTTGTGCGCTATAACCGAAACAATGGGTTACCAAGGAGGGTCTTAATGGTTAAATACTGCTAAAACGGTTAAATTGGGGAGGTATCTCTTACGAGGCTCGTACTGACCTTGTTATGTTTGATAGAAATAAATAAATAATAAATAAATAAATAAAATAAAAAGTGTCTTTATTTATCTCATATACGAAGTTCATGCATAAATTGAAGAATCCTCAGTAAGTTACTGAAGTACTTGTGTAGGGGTTACTTCATTTCTTCCCTTATATTATTAACAACAATGAGACCGATTATAAAACAATTTTACCATACAAGACCAAAAAAGTACAAAGTAAAACTAAAATGAAAAGGAAAAAATAAATAATAAACTAAACAAGACATATAAAATAGTTACAGCTAGTTCATTACATTATTACAGCAGCTCTATATGTGATTTGTGGTAATATAATTAAGTGTGTCCGTGTGATGACGGATTAAGAATACGGAATGTCACCACCACATATCATCCCATGGGTGTCGTAAGAGCCGACAGAGGGAGTATATTATGCAGAGAACAGCACTGTAAGAGAAGGAAAGCTTGATACAAACCCTATACCAACCCGTTTGGCCAGCGTGGTATAGTAGGCCAATTCCTCCTTCCAAAGGAGAGGCCTAGTCCAGCAGTGGACTGTTAAAGGCTGATGATGGAATTAAGTGTGTATGTATGTGTGTGTTTGTATGTACGTGTGTGTGTTTTGTGTTTGTTCTTGCGAGAGAAGAGTAATTGTGTCCACGACTCAATGCTAAACAATTCTGATTAAAATATTTTCAGTAATACATTCGGAGAGCATGCAGTTACCGTCGGCACCTTCGAGAAGCAGTCAAGTATTCGCTGTTGGAAACCTGTTGACGCAGATAAACAAGCTGTCATTGGAAGTAGCGTCCTTAAAGAGCGGAGTCCAAGGGTACAGAAGGAACAGTTTTCGAGGACGCGGACAATGGAATGGACGAGGACGAGCATATGGACGTTCCAGATCGAGATCGAGACCAAGAGGCACGCCGATGATGACCCCAGATAACCCCAATTGGCTTTGCAGACATCATTTCAAGTACCGTAGTCGCGCGCGTACCTGCGAGAAACCCTGCGCCTGGATTGAGAAGACGGAAAACTAGCTGCGGTACGTTCTGTGGCGGAAGAACACGTACCGGCAGCCAATAACCGCATTTGCGTTACAGACTATCAAAACAAGATTCAATTTTTGGTGGATACAGTTGCGAACATTTCGGTTATTCCAGTGAAGTACAGAGAAAAGTCCAATGGTGAGTGTTCAAAATATAAATTATTTGCAGCTAACGGTAGTGAAATTAAAACATACGGTATTAGATCACTTGTGCTAAATTTAAACTTAAAACGTGTGTTTCGTTGGACTTTCGTTGTCGCGAATGTTACACAGCCTATATTAGGAGCAGGGGTTTTTTGAGGCATTATAAATTGTTAGTAGATTTAAGCTCTAGAAGATTATTTACCAAGTTACGAATTTGAACATCCTTGCTTCAGTGGTACAGTATGATCAGGAATCTATCAATACAGTTAGTAATAATCACCCTTACTATGATTTGTTGTTGAAATATTCAGATATAACAAAGCCCGTTCTATTTATCGCAGTAGTCGTCGCACGCAGTTTTACATAACATTGAGACGACCGGTCCGCCTGTGTATGCGCGCTCTAGACCGCTACCGCCGGACAGGTATCATAAAATTAAGGCAGAATTCGCGTTGATGCAAGAGCTTGGTATATGTAGACCTTCAAAAGGGGCTTGGGCTAGTCCGTTACACGTAGTTCCGAAAAAAGACGGCCAGTTAAGACCTTGTGGTGATAGATAGATATATATCGATTCCGCGGTTACAAGATTTTACTTACATTTGCGCCGGAAAAATAATGTTTACTCGTTTAGATATTAATAGAGTTTATCATTGCATACCAATCTCACCCCAAGATGTAGAGAAAACAGCTATTATAACACCTTTTGGTTTATTTGAATTTTTAAGGATGCCGTTTGGTTTGCGTAATGCCGCCCAAACATTTCAGAGCTTTATGAACGGTTTAGAACAATGCGTAGAAAATAGTTTGAAAAATGATAATAATAATAATTTAGAACCATTTTATTTCTGTTATTTAGATGACGTCATAATCGCAAGTGAGGATACTAATGTCCATAGAAAACACTTACAGGCAATTTTTGAAAGATTCAATAAATTCGGTATCACTATAAATCTAAGTAAATGTATTTTTTGGTGCATCCTAAATCAAATTTTTAGGATACAAAGTATCTTCTGAAGGTATAAGGTATTCTACCTCTTGAGGACAAAATACAAGCTATAATTGATTACAAAAAACTAGAAACAATAGAACAGTTACGTCGTATCTTAGGTATGGTAAACTTTTACAGACACCAGTTTACCGCAAGCTGTCGAATATCAAAAAGAGTTAAATAAATATTTGCACAATGCCAAAATGAAAGACAAAACGAAAATAATTTGGACCGAATCAGCTGACAAAGCGTTTTTGAAATGTAAAGAAAGTTTACAAAATAGTGATATGTTATGGCATCCGGTAATAGATGTTCCGTTGGCCTTGATGGCAGATGCGTCCAATTTTAGTGTTGGTGGAGTGTTGCAGCAAGAAATAAATGGTCAGTGGAAACCATTAGGTTATTTCTCGAGACAATTAACTGAAGCTGAACAAAAATATTCCACTTATGATCGCGAACTTTTAGCAATTTATTTGGCTATGCAGTATTTCCGTAAAATGTTTGAAGGTAGAAAATTAGTAATATACACCGATCATAAACCGTTAACATTAGGATTTTCTAGGAAAATAAGCGAACAAGAGACCCCGCGCCGAACCCGTCAGTTAGCGTACATCAGTGAGTTTACGACGGATATTAGGCATGTTAAAGGCGATAAGAACATTGCTGAGGACGCCTTATCACTTATTGAGACTATTGACTGTCCTTCTTATAAGAATTACAGTGAGCTAGCGAGAGATCAAAAATTAGATATTGAGTTATGTGATAGAATTAGTCAGGTAAAAGATACACTGCAATTGAAGGAAATATTTTTACCAAACGAGAAAGAATCAGTTATTTCTGATATGTCAACGAAAACAGCTCGCCCTTATCTTCCAGAAAAGTATCGTAAAGTAGTATTTGATAGTTTACATAATTTAAGTCACCCTGGTATTAGAGCAACAAAGAAATTAATTAAGGATAGATTTTATTGGCCTTCAATGAACGCACAAATTTCAAATGTTTGAAGGTAGAAAATTAGTAATATACACCGATCATAAACCGTTAACATTAGGATTTTCTAGGAAAATAAGCGAACAAGAGACCCCGCGCCGAACCCGTCAGTTAGCGTACATCAGTGAGTTTACGACGGATATTAGGCATGTTAAAGGCGATAAGAACATTGCTGCGGACGCCTTATCACTTATTGAGACTATTGACTGTCCTTCTTATACGAATTACAGTGAGCTAGCGAGAGATCAAAAATTAGATACTGAGTTATGTGATAGAATTAGTCAGGTAAAAGATACACTGCAATTGAAGGAAATATTTTTACCAAACGAGAAAAAATCAGCTATTTCTGATATGTCAATGAAAACAGCTCGCCCTTATCTTCCAGAAAAGTATCGTAAAATAGTATTTGATAGTTTACATAATTTAAGTCACCCTGGTATTAGAGCAACAAAGAAATTAATTAAGGATAGATTTTATTGGCCTTCAATGAACGCACAAATTTCAAAATGGGCTAAGACGTGTATCAGTTGTAAAAAAGCTAAAGTGCAGCGTCATACAATGTCAGAATTAGAAAAATTTACGCTTAGCGCTCGTTTTGGACATAATATACATATAGATTTAGTAGGACCGCTGCCTACCACGTCATAGGTACTTACTAACTATTGTAGATAGAAGTACAGGTTGGCCTGTGGCATATCCATTGAAAGAGATTACGTCAAAAATGGTTGCGCAAGTTGTGTTTGAGAATTGGATAGCTCGTTTTGGATATCCGGTACGGCTGACAAGCGACCAGGGCAGACAGTTTGAAAGCGATTTATTTTTACAGCTTACAAAATTATTAGGTACAGATAAAATTAGGACTACAGCATTTCATGCCCAAAGTAACGGTATAGTAGAAAGATGGCACCGTTCATTAAAAGTTGCGTTAAGAGCTAAATTAAATAATATCAGCGCAGCAGAATTGACGTATGGTCTAAAGTTAAAACTGCCTGGCGATTTTTATGATAATAAGCACTGTAATATTAAGTATAATAACGAGTACGTTGAACAATTGAGAAATGTTATTAGGAACCTAAGACCGCGTAATGCAGCGCAAAGAGATTCACGTACCATATTTGTCCACCCTGATTTAAGTAGTTGCGAGTATGTATTTATAAGGGATGACGTATTAAAAGGAACGCTTCAACCTCCTTATGTAGGCCCGTATAAGGTCATAAAGAGGGGAAGTAAATCGTTCAAGATTGATATTTGTAAAAATGTTAAATTACACACCTCCATATACCCCCAAAGGATACCTGAATGGCTTAAAGTACATAACTTTAATTAGTGATCGCTGGGCCTTTTAAAGGCCTATAAATTTAGTTTTTATTGCTCTATCTCAAACCGATATGCAATACGTTACCACTGATTGTACTAGAGCAATGTAAAATTTGTTGAGAAGTTGGGAAGACATTAGATGGCGTAACGTTTTGAACATCCAGATGAATTTTCTAACTCGTTTCATCATGATCTCAATATGAAAATGCCAAGATAGTCGCTGATCAACAATAACGCCCAAGTATTTTGTAAAGAAGACCTGTTGTATCGATGGGCAGTCACAATTTTTGGGTGAGCCAGATCTACATACATGCATTCTGATGGTAAAATCGACACTAGGCTGAGATCTTTGATTTGGTATGAAACAAATGAAATTAATTTTGGTTACGTTAAGGGTTAGTAGATTATTAGTAAACCACTTGGATATCTCGGCCAAGCCCTTCTCAGCCTTAGTTTTTACACTCGACCAGGACGTATCAATATAAACAACAGCGGTATCATCTGCATAGGAAAAAAACTTACTACCGCTGCTTCCCAAATTACACAGTTCATATAATTATGTAAATCAGTAAGAGTCCTAGAGAAGAAGAGTCCCGAAGATGGAGTCCCGCAGGGAAGCCTCCATAGGTGCAGTGCTGATAGAAGCAGTGTGATTGCTCAAAGATACGTGGAAGAGGTTCTTCAAGACCATGTGATACCTTTCGCCCCATTCATTGGTGACAACGTTAGATTAATGCATGACAATGCACGTTGCCATACCGCAAAATCCGTCACTCAGTACCTTAATGTCAAGTTTTACCGAGGCCGTCCCGGAGTCCTGATCTTAATCCAATAGAGCACATTTGGGACAACCGAGCCAGGGATGGCAACACCCATTACTAAAATTTAATTTTTTGTTTTGTTTGACTCCACTGTCTCAAAATTAAAAACTTTAATTTTTTTATGATTATTCTCACATGAACCATTTTCGGTAGAAATATTTTAATAAATGGCTTTGTTTTTTCCAGATTTTTGTTTTTTACTATCGTAAAGGTATGTTATTAACGTACGTCTAAATTTGACTAATTCTACAAATTGAAAGAAATACAAGGAGGGCGGTTAAATGTGCCGGTGAGTGTATAATTATTTTACAAAATCTAAGGAATAACCTTAAAGAGGTAAGTTAATAAGTTTACTTATACCACCATAAAAATACTAGACTTGGCCCGCGGCGTTGAAACGTGAGTATAATTTAACGCATTAATACAAACAGGACGATAATAGGACTTGATAAATATAGATAAATAAATAAATTATAATTGATATTTTGTTTTTTTCAAGAATTTCCAATGGGTAAAAAAGTTGAACAGGAGCATCGATAGCCTAGTGGAGTGACTAACAGACTGCTACGCAGAGGGTCCGTGTTTGAATCCACGGCGCGCACCAATGACTTTTCGGAGTTATGTGCGTATTAAATCGTTAATTATCGCTTGCTAAACGGTGAAGGAAAACATCATGAGGAAACCTGCATGTCGGAGAGTTCTCTATTATGTTCTGTGAAGCCAGCCAACCCGCACTAAGCCAGCGTGGTGGACTATGGCCTTACCCTTCTCATAGCGAGAAGAGGCCCGAGCTCAGCAGTGGGACAGTTTATATATAGAGCTTGTGATGATGATGATGATGAAAAAAGTTTGTGTCTTCGAAAACTTTATTTTAATTCACATTAACAAATATTATTATAAATATATTTTATTTATTAAAAAAAGACAACTAGCGCACTAGGACTAAATCCTGTGTCGCGGGTTACTTTACAAACATACAACTAACATTTTCATACTTTTAAGGAGTGATGTGTTTTCTTTGTTTTGAGGAGTGATGTGTGTTCTCTTCTAGGGTTCTCTTGATAATCTGTGAGAGTTATGTCATTTTGATTTTGACAAATTTTAACAACTACATATTATGAGTTGTAAAATTCAGTTTCTCCTGAATTATTAGCATGTAATGAATTTGCTTTGATTTAATTGAAAGATGGATCTTATCCTTCGAACGAATTTTTGGACAATATTATTTATATTCCTGTCTCAAGTGCCAACCCGAGATATGCTAGTGAGTAATTTTTTAAGTATGTCTTGGTCTGGGTGTTCCTATGTATGTATGTATTTATTTACAAATAATTAATTATATAGGTATGAATATTCATTGTCTAGTACCCATAGTATAAGTTCTACTTATTTTGGGACTAGATGGTGTTGTGTGTATGTGGTAGATTAAAATAAAATAATTAACAGTATGTGTTACATCATTGCATACATCACCGGTTTGGAAGACATTTGGTAAATGATTTTCTTAATCTTGAATCAGTTGAGTCTGAAATGTACTCAATGTACAATTTAACTTCTAGGATACAGATGTATCCTAGAAGTTAAATTGTACATTGAGTAAAATATACAACAAAAGGTGATATTAGTGATCCAGAACAAATCTACGCTGTATTGCGTAGTTCTATTGTGTGTAACAACGAGGACATCAACCGCATGCATACTCCATGTACGAGTCAAACAGATGACATATCACGATTTTACGTTATAAATATTGTAGCACTGCGGTAGCTTATAGCGAGACTTGGCTTACCGTTCGTGTTAGGTCGAAAAAGTTAAGCAAAGCTTGAACATCACCCCTTGATGGATGACCGCCTGTGACATTTATACCAGAGCGCTACCCTGTTTCGGGGGTTACGAAAAGCTGTCAGTCCTGTGTTAGTCTCAGGAAAAGAGTCGCTAGGTCATATCGGAGGCTTTTGGGCGCCCTGAAAACTCTAACACAAGTAGTAGGCCATATATACACAAAAAAAAAAAGTATAAATATCATGAAATTGTATATATAAGTCGTGGGTTAAATTTCTACCCAGGATAAATTACTGCGTGATGAGCATGATTATTTGTTATTTGTCTGGTTATAATTTATCTATAATCTGTGTGTATTTAAGAATAGTTTAGTATATTTGCCAGTTATATGGTTGCTATAGTAGGTATACGCTCTTCTTAGGTAGGGATTATATGACCATAATAATGTGAGTTGTCCTAGGAAGTCGTTGGTGGTATAAAATAAAATTACATTTATTAGGGTCTAATATGGCATAATACGATATCGTTTTTAGATATAAGATCAATTCAGCCTCAGGACAGTGACATTTTGGACACCACGCAACCGTGAAGAGAAAACAAAATTTGTTTTTGTATCCATATTAAATGATTTAGATTTTATGCATTGCAATATGTTCGTAACTTCATAATTATTTTTATAAATAATACAATCGCCTGAAATATGCTATTTATTAATAAAATATTCAGTGGAAATTAAAACTTTATTTTCTTCTAGAGGATGCCCGCAGCTAAGCCCGCAGTTTTATTTTAATTTAACTGTTTCTGCCTAATCCCTAGGCAATTTCGGAAAATCCCCTTTTTGTGCACCCTTATGATCTCCAAGAAACATAAGTGTAAAGTTTCAGCTTCTTGTGCGCTATAGCTTAGCTATGCGTTGATGTCCTTTTCTGTCTGAATTTTATATACACAGATTTTCTATGTTTTTTTGTTTTTCGTGTGAGTGTGTGACCAACTCTAGTGTCGGAGTTTTTCAGACCGCCCGAAGGCCTCCGACATGGCCTGAGACAAGAACCGGGACCGACAGCTTTACGTGCCCTCCGAAGCACGGTAGCGCTCTGATGTAAATGCCACACTTGGTCACCCATCCAAGTGGCGACCTGTGCACGCGTTGCTTAACTTTGCCGATCTATTACGAACGACAAGCTAAGTCTCGCTATGAGCGTTTTCTATGTTGAAAGTTTAACTTGATTTTCTCCTGCTAATTTTACATTCTCAATGTAGCTTTAAACAATATGAAAGCCCCAAGTGTATATTTGAACGTCAAAGAAAACTTTCAATACTTTTAAGGGCCTGTGCAAACCAAGTTTTTTAAACGCGCCGTCGACGCGCATTTAAGAAACGCGCGTCGACGGTGCGCATTTATCCTACAGAGCAGTTTGTTGTCCTTTGTATCGATACAAACGCGCGGCACCGGCGCGTCTATCGATACCCACGCGCGTTAGTATGGCGTTTGTATCGATTCAAACGCGCGACACCGATGCGACCGCTAGCGCGCACGGGATTTCCCCCGCTACGAGGGAAGCGTGAATTTACGTTAGTAGCAATCGAGCAATTTGGTGCACCGCACGTCTTTGGAACAAAACAATGGAATTTTTCGACGCATAAAACTTCATAACTGGAATTCAAAACCGGCCAATATTGTGGAACTCACGATTGCCGGATTATTCGAATAAAGTGTTAAAGAAAAATGCCTGGGAACAAATATGTAGTCTATTTTGTGAAAGTTTGGAGGAAAAAACAAATAAATAAATAAAATATTTTTAGTAAGTTCATCATCATCAGCCTTTAACAGTCCACTGCTGGACTAGGCCTCTCCTTTGATAGGAGGAATTAGACTACTATACCACGCCGGCCAAACGGGTTGGTATAGGGTTTGTATCAATTTTTCCTTCTCTTACAGTGCTGTTCTCTGCATAATATCCTCCCTCTGTCGGCTCTTACGACACCCATGGGATGAAATGGGGTGGTGACATTCCGTAAAACCCCCAATCATTGACATTTTAAGCTGCACACTCAAGTATTTTGTTGAATATTTGGTTCATTTTTATTATTTCATAGTTCTTTGATGGTTTGAGTAATATTTCAGAGTATTTTGCACAATATTTCAAATAAAAAATAAGTATGATATAAATAATTGAAAAAATATACCGTAAAAGATAAATGTTTTTTTTTTCCTAGTAATCGACTGCAGAAATCCATTTATCGACAACCTGTAATCGACGTGTTCCAATGATCGAGATCCAGCTATCGACATGTTCTTTTAATCCAAGTTCAGTATTCAACAGTCCATAAATAATTTTTCTTCCTAACCCAGTTAAAATTAATGGTTAAATTTTCCTGGGTGGCCATTTCCCGAAGCTACAGTTTAAAGAATGTTTGATTGAAATAGCAGCATTGATCCTTTTTTCCAATGACATGCGCATAATTTGCTAGTTACATACATACATACACATACATAACGTCACGCCTTTTATCCCCGAAGAGGTAGGCAGAGGTGTATTTCTACACCCACTTTTCGCCAGATATACTTTAGACCCACGTTATAAGGGGCGAGCCTATTGCCGTACCGGGCACATTTCCAGACTCCGTGCGGCTACTGAGAATTTCGTGACAGAAAAGCCCAATAACACTGCCCGGCCCAGGAATCGAACCCAGGACCTCCCAATCCCACGCGCACATTTATGCCGCGAGACCAACGAGGCAGTCGTATAGGGTTTGATGTCGAGTTTTCCGCATCTACGCAAAGATGGTATTTGCATCGTGTTATCCCTTAGTCGCCTCTTACGACACCCACGGGAAGATAGGGGGTGGTGACACTTGTACTCTATGCCGTCAACCACACGGCACAATTTGCTAGTTCTGACATTTAAATTTACAATTCTTGCCACTTTTCGTTTTGTGTAACATCCCCAGGCTTTATCTAGGGGTTATGATGATTTAGAAATAAAAAATAAGTTTAAATAATAATTTTAATCATATGATTAAACGAAATTGAGTATCTTATAAGATTACTTGCTAATACAATATTTTCTTAATAATTATTATAATCTTTAATCACATTTTATCTAGTTTCGCTTATAATTTCTTTATGCAAGCTATATTTTAATTACTTACAGTGTGTAGTAATAATCAAAATACTATATGGCAGTTTGAATCATATAATTATTATCCAATAATCTAATAATCAATAACACTTAAAAATAGTAGACTCTTTTAGTAACTGGACAAATGAAGGTTCAAGTGAGACCTATGACGGTACGGGCGTTTTAACAATTTTTCTGTATCGTCATAATTGACGGTAAGTAGGTAATCTCTGACTTTCGTTTTGCACTTATAAGAGTTTTACGTGTGTATTTGTAGCTTCTTATGAATATTGTTATATAGCAGTACACTTAAAAACCGATAATGGCGTTGTGCGAATGTGGTATAAGTGAAACCACTGGGACATATTGGTTTGGGTCTCCTGGCGAGTTGCTGATGGCTAGTTTGTTGTAGTGATATGCTGGAGTGTTTTTTCATTACTGTATGAAGGCAATACAGTTGGCGTACTGTAAGCACGTTAAATTCAGCGTATAATTCCTGTGTGGGGAATCTGAAAGTCTTTCCCATAATAACATTCAGAACAGCGCGTTGGGCGCGTTCAGCCTGGAAGATTAATGTTTTAGCGGCACCTCCCCAGGCTGTGATGCAGTAGTTTATAATCGATTCACTTAAAGCCTTGTAGACCATATGCATTATATCAGTATGGACAGAAGGCCTCTGTTTTTTGAATACGAAAATAAGTTTCCTCAGACGAGCGGATACAGTTTGTATGTAAGCGTTCCAGGAAAGACATGCATCCACCTGCAGCCCCAGGTATTTAACCACCGTTACTCTGTTTAAGCAACTGTTGCGGCGTAAAGTACCGTCTCACCTTGTTCTTGATACCTAGTTTCTTGCCAGCCAGTTCGGCTTTTGACTCTTTATAAGAACCAAAATTTAAATTAGAAGTCAACGTGACGCCAAGGAGTTCCAAGCGGTCGGTGATCTGCACAGGTACATTTCCGAAAGTCGGAGTCAGATGAAATTTACTCCGTTTCGTGGAGAATTGACACGCCTGAGTTTTGGAGGTATTAAACATGACTTGATTAGCATCGCCCCAGTCGGAGACCGCAAAGCCAAGTTCAAACGCTCAATCATGCCTTCCCTGAATGACTGTATTTCTGCTGGCCCGAGCACTGGACATATATCTCTCTACAAATGTGTCAAACTCAAAATCATTTATTCTTCTAGGCCACAAAGTGACGCTTATGAACGTCAAAATTTAAGTTAGTTACTTAATGATTCTATATTTACATTTACTGCCACGTTCGCAATGCAATAGGTAGAACCACGACCGTGCTGGATATGAAGCACGAAAAGTCTTGCAGAGAGAACTGATCCCCGTGGGACTCCGTCGTTAATCGCCATTCGGTCTGACGAACAGGTCATCGACGACTACCCGAATGGACCGATCCCGCAGGAAATCTGATATCCAAGTGCACAGGTCAGGGGGAAGGCCAAATGCTGGAAGCTTGCCGATGAGACTATCATGCTGCTGACTTGTATCTTATATCATACCCGTCGAGAGCCACTTGGGCCGTGAACAGTTGGGGTGTACATGGACACAGATTTTACCAAACAATGGTCAGAGCTGTCTAATGGTGAAGACACTGACACGGAATACTGGTCTGGCTGAGTTGTCAGCAGAAGGTCTAGGCAATTGGCAGTTTGGCCGTGTACGTCAGGAACTCTCGTTGCTCCCTGTACCAACTGGGTGAGATTAAGCTCTTAAGCAAGCTTCATCATCTGCTAATGAACTTGCACATTCTTTTCATTACTTCTAAAGTATTTTGCACTGACGGCGTAATAGACGGTCTCTTGACTCACAAGTAGGTAAAGTGTGTCTATTTAAGTATAATCAATACTTCGAACTTATATCCAAGAGCGGTTATCAAAACAATGTTTACAACATACACGCACACAAACAAAAAACTATTATGTGATAATTGATTTGGACTATTTCAAAATGAGAACAACGTCGATAATAGTTTGGCAGTGATAATTGCAATCCGCTCCGCTTCACTACCATCATCAGCCTTTAAATGTCCATTGCTGGACTAGGCCTCTCCTTTGAAAGGAGGAATTGTCCTACTATACCACGCTGGCCAAACGGGTTGGTATAGGGTTCGTATCAAGTTTTCCTTTTCTTACAGTGCTGTTCTCTGCATAATATGCTCCCTTTGTCGGCGCTTACGACACCCATGGGATGATATGGGGTGGTGACATTCCGTCTTCTCAATCCGTCACCACACGGACACCTTCACTATACACCATGTATTTTAAGTCAGTGTTTTCCCGAAAGGTATGTACTCAGCCCATGATTAAAAAGCTACCTATATCATTTATTTAAAAAAAAAATTAAATATTTTTTTATTCTGAATTTTTATTTCGCCAAAATTAATTTTTCATAGCATAAGAACGTGGCGGTCGATGCGTAAGGTCAGTGCACTTTATTTATATTCTAAAAAGTAGCTTACCCTTCGTTCACGACACATTTTAGTCCTATGAAATGCCTATTTTGAAGACAAAATTAAATAGAAAATTTCTTTTTTGTGTATTTTGTAAAATAAATATTATAGATAGCTTCTATATCATGGGCGGAGTACATACTTTTCGGGAAAATACTGACTTAAAATACACGGTGTATAAGAGCCGACCCTTTATGCCTCAAATATTCTTACTATCTTGTTACAACATACGGCACGTCTATTAAAATTATCATTTTTAACGTTATATTATAAAACCGCAAGCATGTTAAGCCTCATCAAGCGCCAGCCAGCCGTTCTCGTAATTCATGAGATTTTAAAGACTCCACGGTTGTCAAATATTTGCCTTTGATAAAGGAATGTCCTGCCTCTTCAAACATTCGTATATTAGAGTATTTAGGTATATATTTAGGTATAGCATGCGATGGGAACTTCACTTTATAATATCTATGCATATTATAAAGTGAAGTCCCCATCGCATGCTACCTGTCTGAATGAACGCGATAATTTCAAGGCAACCTTGGGATCGACAGGAATGATATAAGCAAAAATATGGAGCGGTGGTGTAGTTGCTTACGTTCAAGATTGAAATAATACGAAAATCTTAGATAAGATATAAACATATACACACACACACACACGCACACACACACACACACACACACACATATGTACATATACATATTATAATTCGATAAATATACGTACATATATAAAAAAATACAAATATAATATATACATAGGTATACAATATAATAAATAAGCAGACAATATAGATGCAGTGAATATGGATGATGTAGCAAGAAAAAGAAATAAATTCAGGTAGTGTATTTTGATCAAGGTTTTGAAAACGTTTAAGGATTTTGCTTTTTGAATCTCCAGTGGTCAAGCATTCCACAGACGCACAGCTTGAGCAGTGAAGGATTTCGAAAAGTAATTTGTGGAATGCTTTGGCATCTTCAGTGTTAGATCCTCAGACGACCTCAAGGATTTCTCATGTGTGTCATGAACGAACACAAAACGTTCTTTAAGATAGCGGGGAGTACTAGAATTTAATAGAGCATTGTATAATAATGTTAGATTGTGAGTATTCCTGCGAAGACGAATTGGAAGCCACTTGAGTTTATTGCGAAAATCTGAAACGTGATCATATTTGCGCAGTCCAAATATAAATCATATGCAGAAGTTTTGGAGACGCTCAAGTTCATCTAGCTGCTCTTCAGTGAGATCGAGATAGCTGGCGTCAGCATAGTTAATAATGGGCAGAAGCAGAGATTGAGCAAGTGCAACTTTAGTGGCTGTCGGAAGGAAGTTGCGTAACCTACGCAACGAGCCTGCCGATGCAAATAATTTACGACTAATTTCTTGTAGTTGGGATCTCCAGGACATAGTTTCATCAATTTAAACGCCCAGGTTCTTTACAATATTGCGAAAAGGAATATCTTTTCCATGGAATCTGATTCGCGGTAGGTCAACCCAGTTAATTTTTGATACCATTTTGGGGCTGCCGATAATAATTAGTTGAGTTTTATTGGGGTTAACAACAAGTCCATGTCTCTTGGTCCATTCGCAGATACGTGCTAAGTCTGTGTTAATAGTAACACAGGCTTCTGCCAACTTATCTATAGGAGCTTGCGTGTAAATCTGTTAATCATCTGCATAAAAGTGGTAGGATAAAAGTAATTGATTTGAGATGGAGTTTATGAATATGGCGAAGAGTAAAGGAGATAGTACGCCACCCTGCAGCACACCGGCATTAGTGTAAGACCACGGGGAATAAGAGTCATCTATGTGTATTCGTTGCCGGCGACCAAACAGGTAACTACGAAATCAGCCAATTGCCGATAGAGATACGTTAAGAGAGCGTAAAATGCCCAGTAGGATGTGAAAATCCACGGTATTAAAAGTGTTGCTAAAGTCGAGTTAAGTCAAAATCGTTAGATTTCCACAATCCATACCCAGCCGTATGTCGTCAGTCACGCAGTTTAGGTGTATTATTACCTAAGCTGCGGACACAATTTAGTATTTATTTAAATTATTTATTAGTTTCCGAACGGGCACAGATGTTCTCCTTTTCTTATAGGATCGGATCTACAGCTACAGATACATTATTCAGTGTTTCTACCGTGCTCTTATTTCATCATATTACCTAACAATGCAATAGTTATGAATATTAGGTGAGACCGGTGTCGAGTAGTAAACAGCAGAAGGCTGTATGATGATGATTGCAATTTAATCACAAAAGACTTGAAACTAAACAGTAAAAAATATATGTAAATGATTTTAGAGAATAGATAATAAAAATAAAAAATACAAAATTTTTGATACTTACACCTATTATCTCATCAGCGAACATTTTGTCGCCTTCGGCGCGTACCTTCCACCAAACGTTACCCGGCCCAATGTTAGTCACCACCGTCATATAATACTGACTGTTCGGCGCGTTTGATGTGTCATGCCGACAGAATACTACGAACGATAGTTGTTAAAGGTTTGGCGCGGAACTTTCAGCAGGCGTGTTGATAAAGGAGGGATTTCCATAACTATCTAGTTATGGAAAAAAAATTTGGATGTAATAAATAGGATAATAATGTTGGTAGGCAAGAATACTGTAACCGAAGCACAGACTGAAGGGATATAAGATAGTAACTACTAAAACTACATTGAAGAGCCACATGTAGTTTAAAGTATATCTTTCTGTATGGCACTAAGTGTTGGACTACTAATAAAATGGATGGGAAACGCTTACATGTAGCAAAGATGAGAATGTTACGAGGGATGTATAGAGTGACGAGAATGATCAGAATTAGAAGGAATGAGAATGTGAGAGGTAGTCTGAAAGTGGTGTCCATAGACTAAAAGTGAAGGAAAATATCATTTGGCTTGGTATGGACATGTTATACGAAGAGATTATTGTGTGCAGATAAACAAGTGAATAGTTTTTTATTTCTTTATGATACAAATTTCGCACTAAGAATAAATCCTCCCTCAAGCTTTGACAAACTCAAACTCAAATATAACTACTTTTAAACCACCACGATTTGTACACATTTTAAACATTATGTAACAGGTCTGAATTGTGTTAATGAACATGTCATCCCGTAACCACGGCTGGTGGAACCCATGCCAAAACGTCGGGACAAATAGAAAGGTATTTCATCTTTCTTTTCGTTCATTAACATATAATACATAATCTTTAAAACTCAAATATGTTTATTTCCATCATCATCATCCTTTAACAGTCCACTGCTGGACTAGGCTTCTCCTTGAAAAGGAGGAATTTGCCTACTATACCACGCTGGCCAAACGGGTTGGCATAGGGTTTGTATCAAGTTTTCCCTCTCACAGTGCTGTTCTCTGGGTATATGAGCTAGTGTGTCTATAATGTTGTTGTCAATTAATAAGGTTTTAATAATAATATAACAATCAACCGAAACAAGACCGGTACACCCTCGAAACAACAAGCCATGGACACAAGTGCTGTCTGGTCTGGGTATCGAAACCACAATACTCGCTCAGTGTCAGGCGATGAGGCAACGCCTACACCAACCATGCAGTCTTAAATGAATATGAGAGTAGACAGATGAAAAGGAAGAGGGAGGCCAAACAAAAGATGTATAGACAGTGTGATTATGAAAGTAGAGACACAAAAAGGAATATCAGGCCAAGGACAATATTAACCGACTGAGTGAGGATGGGATATGGATGAAAGAGGAAGCAATAAATAATTAGATAGCAAGAAGTATGGAAGCAAAGATATACTGCGCAAAGGCAAGAGGACGATATTTTTATAGAGTAAAAGGCTGTATGGTAAGATTTGTTTTACAGTTTTATAACCAAAAAATGTATTTAAAAGCCGTTCCCGTAATTACATAAAAGTTTATCTTTGTTTTAATTGTGCGACAAATTCAGTGATCGCAGAGTATTTGACAGTAAAACCTTAATAATGTAGAAACTTAAAGTTTTAATAAATTATTGTCGAATATCTACTACTGGGCGACCTCTAGTTTTTTATTAAAATTTAATCAATAAAGTCGTAGGCGTGTTAGTACAGAACTCATTAACGGTGAAAAATTTCTACTTCTCGTCACGTTCTTATTGTAATGGTAATTTGATGTACGTGCCTGCCGACTTGCGAAATAATTCCGGTGTAAACTAATTAATTCAATGTATGATTACTTTCCTTCATGGAGTTATGAAATTTTTAACATGTTTTGGCAATCACAATATTATTTGAAATATGACTCTATATCTTATGGTATAATTACATAATATGCCTTAAAACAACAGGATTATGTCATACAGAATATGGACTTAAGATACCACTTTGTGCTTAATTGTTGAAGATAAATGTACCACTTCTACTTAAGCGAACTTCTGTTGCATGAGTATAATTGTCCATCCATACCGTAGCTTAGTACGGCTTATGGCCGAGACCCTGCCCATAAAAAAGGAATCCTGCAGGGCGCCTTCAAGACAGTTTGTAAGAAGAGTCATTATCATCATCCTAACGTGTCATCAAGACCCACGCCCTTTAGGGCTCTAGCCCGGGGTCCGCTAGTTTATAAGAAGAATATGTTATGCTAATATCAAACATGATCAAGCAACTATATGACAAAAAGTGTCAAATAGGAGAAAATAGGAGAATTGGCCATCAGTTACTTCATGTCGCACCAGCGTAATGTCGAGTTTCAGTGTGTCGCGCACAAGAGTACATTCGAATTATAGTGAGTCGCCGTACAGTTTTGTCGCACAAGCTTTTAACGCACTTGCATTTGTCGAGCTTACGCAGTAGGTAGAGTCATTCGGGCAACTGTGCGCACTTTTGCCTTTCAGACCTTCTGTGTTTTAAATATTAACGCTAGAGAAATAAAAAGTATATTTTTGAATAGAGCATTTATTCATCTATAAATGAAAACAGAAAATTAAACTTATTTAAAGTATATCTTTTTGTAATAAGGAATTATAGTGAAAAGTAGGAATACGTTCACTTGCCCCTTATTGCGGGTAACCGTGCGTACCCCTGTGGGGTAAGTAAACGTATATGGGGTAAGTAAACGCATTCCTTAGTATAACACAAAACAATTAGAAAACAATATTTTTGTCAAAATTTTTCTCGAAGTTCTTTACTGTTAAAGGTTACTTAACTGTATTTATTGTAAGTCCGCAATATATTTCATCCATTTTCTTGCAATAAATTACAAATTCTGACTCTTGTTCAATATTGAATAGTATCTTAAAACGACCCATTGAATCTGCAGCTTTATCCAGTTTAAATCTTTTGCGAAGACAGGATTCTCTGATACCAATGGCATTGGCAGCTGCAGCAGCTCTCCTACTTTTGCTATTTCGGGTATGCTGTTTAGCCTTATCAATTTGGTGTTCGGTCACTGGTGCTAGTTTAGAACTTTTCCTAATATATGTTCGCAGCATGATGGATTTTTTATAGTGCCACATAAAACAATGTATTAGCACCTTGAAGATTTGTATAAAAAACTTTTTCAGTGAATTAAGACTCGGTATCGTTCTAATATATTGCCCATGGGGGTAAGTATACGCGTGCGCATACTTACCCGCGCACACTTTCCCCAGGAAGCCAAAATACAATTAAAACTTGATACAAGTTTAGAAACCAAATATAACCTCAAAATAACTTCTCATAGCTTTACAAGAATATGTTAATTATCAAACAAAATATAATTTACCATTACTGGATCACACCACGTGACAGGGTTTGCCAAAATGCCAAAAATTATCAATGAAACTAGGAAACGTAATTATTTGCGAATAAAAAGTGACGCGGCGTAGTGTCGTGTCGCATCTAGTAGGCCACTTCGGCGTCCTTGTTTCACCCGAATGAACCACCCCTCCTCCACAACACGTTCCGGAGATATCCACAGTGCGCTCACTTACCCACTGCGTACGGTTACCCCGAATGACTCTACACTTGAATTCCACCTAACAAAATTGACTGAAATGTTATTCATTTCATTACTCAATAGATGCATGTAACAAAGTCAGTTTATTCATGTTTTACCCGAGGTTACACTATTGCTCAGCTAGTATTTATGTAGTACATAAAGTGGACCCTCGTCATTGTACCGCAGCTCTAAATTTATGGTGCTCTAATTGGTTCAGACACCTGCTTATCATTCCGCATACCAAATATAATAATTTAAATTGAATAAATCTCTCTAGTAAAAACCATTTGAAAAAGGCGTCATTTAATTTAACCTCTTGTATGCCGGAATACCAGACACAATTAAAAAGCTATTGTGTCTCGCGTAGATCTGCGTTCCGGCATACGAGGGGTTAAGTGTGGATTTTGTCTACTACACTTTAAACACCGCAGCTAAACAAAAGTGCTTCGTTATTTGAGTCACCTGTATACTGTTTTCATCATCCCAGCTCTTTTCTTTAAGTTTATAAACCAAGTATAGTTAAATGTTGTCCACTGCTGGGCATAGACCTTTTCTAAATGTCGATTGGCACACTTTACATGTCTTTCGATTTCGTAAAGAATATTATTTCTCACGATATTTTCATTCACCGTTTAGCAATTCTCTACTTCATTTATGCGAATTATTATTTTTTTGCAAATTAAAATAATATACCAAGCTTTTTTCCAATATACGATCACAATAACAACTCGGAACAGATGGGATTTAGTTTTTGCTGACTTCCAGTTTCAGGGCGCCCAAAATGTGAAAGATACCTGATTTTTGCAGAATTACATTTCAATTTATAAAAATACGTTATTTACATACATACATACATAGACTCACGCCTGTTTCCCGGAGGGGTAGGCAGAGACTACGGAACGCCATTTGCAACGATCCTGACATATCTCTCTTGCTTCATTCACTCCCATCAGATTTCTCATGCATGCTCTTCTGTTTAGAGTATCTACTTCTAACCTGTCCTGTTTTTAGGATGTCTCCAATCTGGTCAGAGAATGTCCACCTAGGTCTTCCTCTTCGTCTTGTCCCATTCACACTTGCCTTGTATATCTTCTTGGTCAATCTTTTGTCATCCATCCTCTCCACTTGCCCAAACCACCTTAGCATACCTTTCTCGATGCTTGTCACAGTGTTTTTAAAAACAAAATGATCCTCTAAAAGTCTCCATAAACTGAGAATCCGTTTGTATTTATTTCGCAAACGTAACCGTGCATTTACTAAAATAAAATTCTATACAAAGAAATAATATCTCATCACGTCAAAGTTTGCTGACCGATTCATGAAAGAAAAATAAATATTGTGTCTGAATATAACCTTTTCCTTATATATTTTATCATTTTTATAGCAAAGAATTTAAATATTTTTAGGTTTAAGACTCCGATCCTTGCATTTTTTGACGTAATAATTTCAACAACTAAAAAGGCAGTGATAGCCTTGTGGAGATACCAACGGACTGCCATGCAGAGGGTTCGAATCCACGGCGCGCACCAATGACTTTTCGGAGTTATGTGCGTATTAAATTGTAAATTATCGCTTGCCCCGTGCCTCGGAGAGCACGTTAAGCCGTCGGTCCCGGCTGTCATGAAGATCTTTGACAGTCGTTAGAGGGAGTCAGTACCTATAAACAAACTGACACTAGTCTAAACCATGGAATATAGCTAGCCCTTTGGTTACGGAGGTCAGACAGGCAGTTGCTCTGAGGAAAAGCTAATATTCAGTCAAATCCGCTTAGACTAGAAAGCGGACCCCGGGTTCTAACTGGGATGAACGCTAGGAGGAGGAAGAATTTCAACAATCTCGGCTTAGCTGGCAATTTTTTAGGATAGCTTAAGGAATATTAAACTCAAATAAATATACAGTAGGTAAGAAAATCTAATACAGCAAATATTACTACCACAGCATGGTTTATATACCGCCTCAGCTAATTGTGTACCAGTTGTGGGTACTCGTAAATTTGGGGTCTCATTTATAGCCGATGACAGATTGACCGCACGAAGAGAGCCACTTGTTATCTTCGGGATTGTACATGGTTGCTTTGTTGAAAAAAATTTTTGGGGAGAATTCTTATAACCTTATCAATCTACTTCACTAGTCCTCCGAAGATTTAGATTGTAAAGTTCTTAAACTTACTAAATAAATTTAAAGAAGAACATAGTTATTACCAATTGTTCACCGGTTAGTTAAATACCATGGTGTAAGAATAATACAATCTAGTCATTTGACTAATAATCACATAAAATACCACAAAGACATGAAGTGAAATTCAAGAAAACCCATTTTATAAAACTAAGGACCTTATTTTTCAGTTAAACTTGCGATCACTACTGGTTCGATTTGAACAATTGTTTTTGTGTTGAACAGCCCATTTATCAAAAAAGGCTAAAGAGTTGAAGGTCCGGCGCAGTAGTCCTAAATGACGCGAATGGAACCGCGGGCTCAGCCGATGAGTTATGGTTTGAAATAGAGAGAGAGAGTTAGTGGCGTTTGTGCCTTGTATTTTAAACAAATAATTTGGAGAATATTCTAATATTGAATGTAAACTGCTTACCACTCGCAAAGAATAGGTACGTTGTGCGGCCCTGTGCTATAATAATATGTGCGCCGGCCCTTAGGTTTTATTTTTAAGGGATAGTAAAAATTATATTAAAATTCTCTGTTCTCAATTCTAATATCCATACAAAGCAGACTTTATCATAATTCTATGATGAATTTCTCTCATTAAAATGACGCTAATGAATGCCATCGTCCTCCCTCAATAGATAAAGGTATAACGTTTCGATGAAGTTTTGAATCGTAATGACACAAGTCACATACTACTAAACTCATTAAGTAATATTTTTCAGGAATTCTTGGCGTATCTTTTCAATTCTTTGTGAATTTTGATGTAAATATATTTTGTTATTGTTCGATGGGAGGTAAAATTGTTGAGACCTCATCACGTTTTTATTAAAGACCGTGACAGTGTGTTGTGGACAGAAATTGAGTAGCTACTTGACTATTTTATGTGTTTGCTTTGATGTTTTTGATAATGTGATAAGAGACAATTCTGTTATTATGTAGTCCTACTAAATTCAAGTCAAGCTCAATACTGTACTATTTCAACACGGCATTAAAACTTCAACCACGTTGTCCAGCCGGATCAAATTATGTCTTATAATATTGTCAATGCAATAGCTAAATAATTACAAAAACGAGCTAAATAATTCACATCGTAGCACCGCCTGTAGTAATTATTATATAAAGGTTATTTACAGTGCGAGGCGACTAATGTGGTGACTTGTCGCTAAATTAACTCGTACACGTTTGTAAGTAATGTAGTTTCACCACTTCAAAGCTGCTTAAGCTAGCATAAATATTAATTACGTACGCATTCATTTAAAAACAAACAACGAGTTGACGTAGAGCTACTACTTATTTTCTGATAAACTGTATGCTTGTCAACCCAAGAAAATAAAAGCTCAAAAGCAGCGAGCTTGGCTATGAGATATGAGAGTGACGAAATCTTAGAGATATAATAATATATACATAATTATGTATATAGATCTGGATCTTTTCTAGGTTATAAAGGCTCGCTAATTTTAGCAAGAATGGAAAAGTACTATCATCTCAAAGAATATCGACCTAAATTAACAGTATCTATACTGTTACATTTCGTTCAATGAGTGGATGGGTGATGCCGTAGACTCTATCCCGTTTTGATCCATCTAATGTGAACTGTACATTTTCAACATAGCACTATATACTTTGAAAGAGATAATAATCACATATTATTTACATATTATTATCTCTTTCGAATTATATATGAACTAACGAGAACATGATTAAAATATAATTACCAAAATTCAGACAAAGTACATACTCTACCAACTTATATGCCATCCAAATAATTTAAAAAGTATGCCAACTAATTCAAGCTAAAATAAAGTTAAAATTAAGCGTTCACAACTCTTGCTATAGTATTTTTAACTTTTTAATATAATGACGTAAAATATATTAAGTTAAGCTATTCCATTGTAAACTTAATTTCCCGCTAAAGTTTTATTGAATGAAAGAACATTAACCTCGTTCAGTGGAACTTTTATACATTTCTCGTTATAACAGAGCTGAGAAACAATACAGCTTAATGGAGCTACTAAACACTTTATACTGTACACTCGAATAGGGAATACGGAGTTCGTAAAGCGCCGCAGCGAGAGAATGGTGCTTGTCCAGTCTTAAGTTGAATTCGAGTTCAGATATACACGGCTTTGGTGTAAAACAATTTAAAGTATAATTGTGATATAATTTGAGAGATTCCAAGCTTTATATCGTTTCATTAAAATGTTTTCGTTAGTAATTAATACAGTCCATTGGTAAATGAACAGTAAATAGCATAACAATGTTTGATATAACCAGACTTCTAAAGCTTCACCATACCGAAAATAAAAAAATTCGTCTTTAAAATATGTACTTTCGAAACCATTTCTCGACTTGAACTGCTGTACAAAGAATAAGCACCTTAAAAAGAGCACATACATTTAGTAGCGCTATGGGCTTCTGTAGAAATAATATTTCTTTATCTAACTGTTGAGACAAAGTCATAGATACAGTCTCGGAGAATTTCTCATCCGTTTACTATAAAAGGGTTGGTTATAACCAGTTAATTTTTTTTTTCTTTTTATATAAAAAACAAGCTTCGTATATTTCAAGTAGGACAGTTATTAGTAACTGGATGCCATTTGGCTTATATCCAAAGTGTGGGAACTATCATATATATAGCAGGCTGTTGGTGCCTGGCTTGAATTCTTAAGAAATGCTTTCAGGCAGCTTACTGTGTTTAATGATTACAGTAGGTCCATGCTTATATTATAAATCTGAAGGTTATAAGTTAGGAACTACTGGTCCGTTTTCAAACAATTATTTTTGTGTTAGATAAGCCATTTGTCGGGGAAAGCTATAAATAGGCTATATCAATTTATCGGGGAAGGCTATATAACATCACGCTATGAGTCATGGGTGCGGTAGCCTTAAATAACGAGGGTGTAAATGCGAGTTCAGCTAGGGTATTATAATAAAGATTTCATTATTTAAAAATTGCTACCTTTCAATTTACTAAGATTATAACTTGACGTGGCTTGCGGTTTGTATTAATGTCATTCGGTACTTCTGTATGGTTTGTAAACATTTTACAGGCTGACGTTACCTGGATATGTAGCAACTTTTATAACATAACACCTGAATTTATGACTGCAACGGGAGAACAAAAAATCTTTGGAGTCGTAATGTCAATTTTGCCTTTATAATTTTTCGGTACTAGCAAATACCATCCGTTAAGGTGGCTGGTATTTAAGAGTAAAGTAGAAAGGAGAAAAAAAGGTATTTCAGTTTTTCATGTGAAGATAGGATGATATGAGGTTGAGAATGCTTTATGACTAATGTGTGCATGGATCCTTTTTTTCGCGGATAAAAACAATTGGAAGCATTGAATGACCAGATGTACTCACAGCAGATACAATAAGATATGATTTGAAACAAAACATTTTATGAAATACACATCTTGACATGATAACACCCATCATTGAATTAAATTTCAAGATATTGTCCTTAGATAAATGATTGGTCTCGCTGCGCCCAACTACATAGAGCCGGTGAACTTGTAAAATGCGGCATCAAATATTACGCCACTTGGCGAGCAGAGCAGAAAAAGAACAGTGACGAACACTGATTGAATAAGTTGCCGTATAAGGAATCTATTGTCGTTAGATACGGTGCTATCGAGTAGAGCGCAGCAAGATCAACCATTTATCTATGATATTGTCCTTATTTATAAAAAAAATATCAAAATTGTGTCACTTCCAAGAAACAAGCATCAAATTGAGGAAGTCAAGCTAAGATGCTCTTTGTTGTAACTATTCATTGACCATAAATAATCATATCTTGTTTTCTCGTTGCTCAAGCTGAAATCTGGAGGAGGTCATCTGGTATTTTTATTGTCTGAGGAAAAATATTCTGTTAATCGATTTTGTTCGTTGAACTCAGTTTGTTTTGCCTTGAATAGAAAATAGCTTCTGTTCATTGTATACAGAAATATTCTTACAGTAAATAAAATACATTTGTATGCGAATCGTTTCAATTAATTTCGTTAATTTTATTTTTGCTGGGTGATATTAATTAATTATTGAATCAATTATTTTTATTACTTTATATACTTATTATACAGCATAGAACTATCGGGTGGTTAAATTTTAAGGGCCGATGTTGAATGTGAATCACACCTAAACGTCAAGTTTTTTTCTGCATTTCATTTGATATTTCTCAATTTCAGACTAACTCAATTTGAACCATGGAAAGATACACAATCGAGCAACGCGTTAAAGTTATTCGGGCTTATTATTAAAATGGGCGTTGAAATCAAAATGCATATCGTGCACTTCGTGATTTTTTTCGGTCAATCTAATCGTCCAGATGTGCGTACAATCGGAAAAATCGTGCAAAAATTTGAGCAAATAGGGTCTGTAAGAGATGTGAACACACCAGTGCATGCTCGTACAGCTCATACTGCAGAAAATATTGCTGCTGTTCGGGATAGTGTGGCTGAAGAACCATCCCCCCAACTCGTCGTCGTGCCCAACAATTGCACCTCTCACGCTCGTCGTTGATGAACTTACAAGGTGCAATTGATTCAAAAACTAAAGCCTCTTGCCCTTCCAAGCGTCGTCAATGGTCAGAATGGTGGCAAGAAATGGCATCGAAGAAAATCATCTTCAGTGATGAGGCACATTTTCACCTCAGTGGATTGGTCAATAAGCAGAATTGCTGCATTTGGGCGAATGATAATCCAAGAGTGACTATCAAAAAACCAATGCACCCACAAAGAGTGACTGCTTGGTGCGGTTTATGGGCTGGCGGCATCATCGGGCCGTTTTTTTGCTAAAATGAGGCCGGTCAGGCAGTTAATGTGAATGGCTATAATGAGATGATAACGAACTTTTTATGGCCCGAATCGGAAGATTTAGATGTGGAAGATATGTGGTTTCAACAGGATGGTGCCACTTGCCACACAGCTAACGAAACAATGGCTCTTTTGCGCGACAAATTCAATAGCCGTGTTTTCTCGCGTGGTGGCGTTGTCAATTGGCCGCCAAGATCATGTGATTTGGGACCGTTAGACTTCTTTCTTTGGGGTTATTTGAAAAAAAAAGGTGTACGTCGATAAGCCAGCAACAATTCAAGAGCTAAAGAATGAGATATTTCGGCACATTAACGTCATAGAACCTCAATTATGCCTCAACGTCGAAAATTTGAACCATCGCGACGTTTCATATTTGCTCTTTTTCTATTCTTGTCTTGCATGTCTTCAACATTGGCTTTTGCCGTGACTAAGTCTGTTGCAAGTCGTCTGAGATATGGCGTAATCTCTGGAATAAAATTTTCAGTTTGTACGATTTCACTAAAATCGTGTGATAGTTTGAGAAGTGTTCGTAATTCTCTTCCAAATGTTAGGTAAGCAGCGGAAAATCCGGTGCTTTGGTTGAACCTTGAGTTTATTGCAAATCGGATGGCGGGTAATGTTTCGGGCCATCTGGTGTGTTTGTTCTTGACAGCTTTAGCAGTTTGATATTTTAAGTCTCTGTTTTTCCTTTCCACAATGTTAGGTTGAGGATGGTAGACTGGACTAAGAAACTGCTGTATATCGAGGCAATAAGTGAGCTGTTGCATCACGGCAGGTACAAATTGCACTCCATTGTCACTTGTTATTCTTCTAGGTAAGCCGAAGCGTAAAAAGACTTCGTTAAGTAAGGTTAACGCACATTGTTCGGCTGTAGCTTCATTGAGCGCAAATAATTCTACCCATCTAGAAGCTGTATCCTCTACAATCAATATCCACTTTTCTCCCTTTGGTCCTTTTGGTAGCGGTCCAAATAAGTCTACGGATAATACTTCGAATCTTTGGTTATTAGCGGTCGATTGAAATAACCCTGCTGGTTTTTTATTGGAAGGTTTATATCTTTGACACTGGATACAACTTTTTACATACTTTGTCACGTGTTTGCGTAGGTTTTTCCAGAAAAACTTTTGTTCTATTCGTTTAACTGTTCTGTCTACACCTTGATGGCCAGCAAGTACGGAGTCGTGGCATGATTTGAGTATATTATTGACTTCATGTTTGGGTACAACGATCTTTGCATTATCACCCTCTTGGTTTGGAACAAATCTATATAAGATTCCATTTTGTATGAAGTAACCTCTTCTCGACCATTGCACATAGTCTTCAGATTCTGGCCTATTCTCTAATGTTTCAATAATGAGTTTTATATCTTCGTCTTTGTCTTGTTCTTCGCGAATGTTGCTTGCACATCTTTTTGGAAAATCGATCTCTATTTGACAAATCTCACAGTTTTCTGTGTGGTTTTCGCATGGTGGTCTTGACAAACTATCAGCTAAGATGTTAGTTTTTCCAGGGCAATATTTAATCTCGAAATTGTAAGGTTGTGACTGCAGTGCCCAACGAGCTAGACGCCCTGTAGGAGACTTCAAATTCAGTAGCCATCTTAGTGGTTGATGGTCAGTTATAGTCAAGAACTTTGTTCCCTCTATGTATCCTCGAAACCGAGATACTGCCCAGACTATAGCTAATGCTTCCTTTTCAGTTACACTATAGTTGCATTCTGCCGGCGTAAGCAAGTGACTTCCGTATTTAATAGGATGTTCTTCAGCGCCCTCCCCCTGCAATAAAGCTACTCCTATAGCGTAATTGCTAGCATCAGTTTTTATAATAAATAGTGCATCAAAATCTGCTTGTTTCAGTATTGGTGCCATTGTCAAAGCTTTCTTCAATGTGTCATAGGATTTTTGTTGCTCATCAGTCCATATCTATGAAACTTTCTTTTTTGTCAAATTTGTTAATGGTCTCGCGATTTCTGCGAAATTTTGTATAAACCTCCTGTACCAGGAAGCCGTTTGTAAAAAGTGATATCAATTGCTTCAAGTTTCGAGGTTCAGGTCTATTTAAAATTGCGTTAATCTTTTCTGGATCGGCCTTTATTCCTTGAGGTACAATTAAATGACCCAAGTATTTTATATCAGAACAAATGAATTTACACTTCTTACAATTCGCTTTCAGTTTATAGTATCTAATCTTCTGAAATACTTCTCTTAGGTCTTCCAAATGCCTTTTGTATGTGGCGGACCTAATAATAAGATCATCTAAGTAGCATAGTACATGCTCTGCCCGTAGTCCATTGATAAATTTGTCCATCAAACGTTGAAAAGTAGCTGGTGCATTACGCAACCCAAAAGGCATACGTTTGAATCGTGTAATGAAAGCAGATTTATCCTGATCATCAGAATGCAATTTGATCTGATAATAGCCAGATTGCAGGTCAATTGTTGTCATGTAAGGCATGGCTTTGGCTTGGTGTCATCAATTTGCGGTAATGGGTATCGATCTGGTACCGTGATTTCATTTAGTTTTCGATAATCTATACATACTCTTACATCATTTTCACCTTTAGGGACCATGACCACAGGGGAGGCCCATGGGGAATCACATTCTTCTATAATGTCATTGTTAAGCATTTCATCTAATTTTACTCTAAGCTGTTTCTGTCTAGCGGGTGACAATCTATAGGGCTTGACAGCGATTGGCGGATGCTTCCCTGTATCTATTCTATGCTCAGCAAAGGTTGTAGGTTCATTATTCTGTTCAAATATGTCGTGAAATTCGGTGAGCAGTTTATTGAATTGTTCCCTTTCCTTTACAGATAGTGTGAGTCCTTCATCAGGATGCAATAAAATATCAGAAAAATACAATGGCATGCGATTTATTGGTAAATAAACAATGCGTGGATCTTTTACAGAAGTGCCATCGTCTGGCTCACGCGGACGAGATGGTGGAGGTGGTGATTCCAATTTCACCAACTGCCAACGGGGTTTCTCCGGTGGGGAGCCGTCTACATCTTTTGGGGATTTGTACGGCGATGGCGTTTTGCATATGGGCGATAGCATATTCAATTCATTGGCCCATTGCAAGAATCCTGTCAACGACTCTTCGTCTTGTTTATTTTCGAAGGTTATATTCTTCTTAGCCTGAAGGACGGTTACTTTGTCACTCTTCAGCTGCAGGAATTGGAACGTCTGCTCAGGACTGTCAATGAAGTACCAACAACGTTGCGGTAAATTTAGGACAACTCCATTGGATTCTAGGAAATCGATTTTAAGGAGCGTGCGATTATCGTTCGCGCTTGGCATGATGGTCAGTGTCAATGGCAATATCCGGTTTCCCATAATTACATCGACAGTGGTAAACAATAATTTTTGAGGCGTTACTGTTCCGTCTGCCAGGCTTACATCAGCGTTCCTTTTTTGGAAAGTTATACCCATTCTGATTAAGATTTTGTATAGATGGGTGCCCGCGATGCTGGTACGTGCTGCCGTGTCAATATGAGCGTAGCCACGATGACCCTTTATGTCGATTTCGATGGTAGGTATTTTGATGTGGTCTTCATGTGTTGTTTGTACAGCGTAGAAGGCTACAGGCTTAGGCGGAGTTTCCTTATTCTTGCAAGTTGTACAATTGCTCCGGAAAACACCAGGCGCGCCGCAACCGTAACACGAGATGACTGGCTTTTCTGGTTTTACATCAACGGACGTGTCTGTAGTTTTGCTTGACTTGTTAAGTGTTGCCAGCCTCTTGCGACATTCCTCAAACACATGACCCTTTCGGCTACAGAACAGGCATGTCTTAGGCTTGCCAGATGGTCCAACAACAGCAGGTGTAATTTTTTCTTCTTCAAGCGATTCGTGATGACGTGCCTGAGTCAACAAATCTGCGAATGTCTTTATATCGGCTCTCTTGATATGTTTGCGCAATTCTGCTCTGAGCAACCCGTACATAAAATCTATTTGTTCCTCCTCTCGATGACGCTTACCTTGTGGGCTGCCAAACAACTCCAAATAGATTTCGTGTGGCTGACGCTTCGGTGCATATGCTTCTCTAATACCTTTGATTGCCGCCGACCAAGATTTGAACTCTGTACGCACGCCTTGCCACTATGTACCTGCGGTGTCCTCGAGGAGCAACGGCAATCCTACCAATGCTTCTTCGTCCGAAATCTGCTCAATTTGCTTGTAAACTTCGACGGCCGTTACAAATTGCTCCACCTTGTCGCGGTCCCGCTCGCCGTTGAAGCGTAAGGTGCAACGAGTGAAATTTTTGTTTGACATGGCACTCATTGGGATTTTATTCATCAGCTGAACGAACTGGTCCTGCGTCATTTGTATCGGGGCGTTTCCTTTTTCTTCCATATCTCCTTTTGACGTTGGGCGCCAGAATTGTAGGAAGATAGAAATAATACAAGCGATGTTTCAACTTGGCGTATATTACTTCCCTTACAAACAGTATTCAAACAATAACAACCAATAGGTATACGATGTATTCTTAATGAGAGATGTACGAACGGACTGCGGGTGGCTATCGCGCTCGTCACCTTGACGTGGTCTCGGAGTGGGCTGCAGGTGGCTACCGCACTCCTTAACCCGACTGATCTCAGAGGACTGCAGAGGCTATCGCTCTAAGACCGGCCGCTAGGCTAAGTGAAGTTCGACGGGCCGGCGACGACTTATATAGGTGCTGGTCCCCACTGTGCACGGCGGTGAGCGATGACGTCTCGTAGAACGGTGCAGATAGTCGGTGTGCGAGCGAGAAAGTATTCGAGCCGGGGCGAGGTGCGTGTAGGCAGTCTGATAGACGCGTGTTGTTATTATTCTCGTTACAATCTCCCCCTCTGGTGCTCGTCAACGTCCCGTAAGAGCACCAGGAACTAATCTTCTTGAGGCTTCTTTGGTCGTCCTCGCCTTCGAATAGGTACAACTGGTATTGAAATCTCGTCGTGTCGTTTTTCATTACTTACGATAGCAGAAGTGTGATATCTGCCAATAGGTTTTTCGGGATCAGTAGGCATAGCCACTTCATAAATAGAACTACCATGCTTCTGTATAACTATATAAGGTCCGTCGCGACGTGGTGCGAACTTGGCTGAAAATTGTTTCTCCTGACTACTTATTGGATGTGTTTCAATCATTACTAAATCTCCAATTTTGTATCCGGGGTCAGGATGACGTTTCATATTTGCTCTTTTTCTATTCTTGTCTTGCATGTCTTCAACATTGGCTTTTGCCGTGACTAAGTCTGTTGCAAGTCGTCTGAGATATGGCGTAATCTCTGGAATAAAATTTTCAGTTTGTACGATTTCACTAAAACAGTTAGTTTGAGAGGTGTTCGTAATTCTCTTCCAAATGTTAGGTAAGCAGCGGAAAATCCGGTGCTTTGGTTGAACCTTGAGTTCATTGCAAATCGGATGGCGGGTAATGTTTCGGGCCATCTGGTGTGTTTGTTCTTGACAGCTATAGCAATTTGATATTTTAAGTCTCTGTTTTTCCTTTCCACAATGTTAGGTTGAGGATGGTAGACTGGACTTAGAAACTGCTGTATATCGAGGCAATAAGTGAGCTGTTGCATCACGGCAGATACAAATTGCACTCCATTGTCACTTGTTATTCTTCTAGGTAAGCCGAAGCGTAAAAAGACTTCGTTAAGTAAGATTAACGCACATTGTTCGGCTGTAGCTTCATTGAGCGCAAATAATTCTACCCATCTAGAAGCTTTCTTCAATGTGTCATAGGATTTTTGTTGCTCATCAGTCCATATCCATGAAACTTTCTTTTTTGTCAAATTTGTTAATGGTCTCGCGATTTCTGCGAAATTTTGTATAAACCTCCTGTACCAGGAAGCCGTTTGTAAAAATGATATCAATTGCTTCAAGTTTCGAGGTTCAGGTCTATTTAAAATGGCGTTAATCTTTTCTGGATCGGCCTTTATTCCTCCCTCGTCACCTCGACGTGGTCTCGGAGTGGGCTGCAGGTGGCTACCGCACTCCTTAACCCGACTGATCTCAGAAGACTGCAGAGGCTATCGCTCTAAGACCGGCCGCTAGGCTAAGTGAAGTTCGACGGGCCGGCGACGACTTATATAGGTGCTGGTCCCCACTGTGCACGGCGGTGAGCGATGACGTCTCGTAGAACGGTGCAGATAGTCGGTGTGCGAGCGAGAAAGTATTCGAGCCGGGGCGAGGTGCGTGTAGGCAGTCTGATAGACGCGTGTTGTTATTGTTCTCGTTACACAGTAATTTAATAAAAGTTGAAAATAATGTATTTAAATTAGGTTTCCGTAATGGTCCGAGAGCTGGCATCAATTATGGGTAGGTATTTGGGGCACGCTGAAAACTTACCTTTTTTTTCCGTGTTCCTCATGTACCCGTGTGTCGGAGGTTCGGGTATATCGCCGAAGCATTCCTCGCTACCCCCGAACAAAACCTCCTTGGCGGCGCATAAAGGTGTTAGGCTCCGCCGCCAAAACACCCAACGGCCGCAGAGGATAGGGAGGACGGCAACGCAACACCGCTTCTCCGCTTCCTCTGCGGCCCCACCGCGACGCAACGATGGTGCGCCCCCATTTGGTCGCGGAAGATAGGGCGCGCGGTAACGCAACACCGATACGCCTCTCCTCCCGCAACCGCGCCCGACTGCGAGGGGCAGAAGAACTGTCCCTCGCACCCGCACCTTTGGACGCATCCTGCGCAGGCCTCCGTCAAGCCCACGCGGTGCGTCCACTCCCGGGATCTCGCTTAGCTTTACCGTGGGTGACCTAACCACGGTTACTGAGCCCCCCCACCACGACAAAGTGGAGATCCCACGGGGGGGGGGGGTATTGAAAACTTACCTTATATAAATATTCTATTATACCCCAACATGGAACCCCAGACCTGTCTGGCGAGTAGCAGTGATTAAGCCAGATGATTTAGTCGGGGCTTTAAAATTGCCAGGCGCATGCAAAAATATTTTGCAAACCAATATAAAAACCGCCTTTTATTGTACATAAGTATAGTAATGTATATAGTTAAAATTAATTATCTGTAGGTAATGTTCTTGTGCAATTTATTCAAATAAATATTACAAACAGTTATTTGTATGAACTTATCTGTCAATTCATTTATCCGGTTCTTACGGGGCAGTGGTTTAACTGGCCCTAATTCTTTTTACCCATAATTACCACAAAAAAAGATAAGTCTTCCACACCTCTGTTTTATGATTTTATTTTTTCATTTTTATTCATTCAAAATATTTACTTTGGCAACTATTGTTACATGGTAGTTTCTCGTGTTTATACCAGAGTAGATGAAGCCGAGGTTTAAAATATTTGTGGTTCCTAATATTGTAGTACGCTTAAGCTTTCAAAGGCTTTATAGTTTGTTGTTAATAATCAAACCGCGGCACATCAAAAGCTATGAACAAGGTTAAGCATAGTCGGTACTGTTTCACTTGTTTTTATACTTTGTTTAATTCCTATAAGCGTTAGATTTGCATAATTATCTATTGTTATTTTTGGGTATAAATTGAAAATCAACTTCTATATATGATGCTATGCTTATGTTTATGCACTGCTAAATTTATGTTTTATTGTAAACCACTCTTTGCACAGTGCGTATTTATGCCGCGAGTGCCCGCAAGTCAAGTAAATTCAGAGGTATAGCGAGTCTAACCTCAAACCACGTACCATGCAAAGCCGGCTTAATATAATCATGTGTTTAATGGATCTTTCTATAAGTCAACTGCAATCTTTTTCATAGAGTGACTTCCTTTTCCATTTGTCGGCATTAACCACATTGTCGAAGCATAGAAGCCAATCCTTGTATGAATGAAAACTTGTTGTGGCATTTACACCAGAGAACCAACTTAATGATGGAGGCCAGTCAAAGCCGTCGGTCTCTTTTCTAGTCTACGAACAGACGCCATTTATCCATGACGGAGGCTTTCAAACCTACAGTATAAATCTTATTAGGCCACCCTCATACTGTAGCACAAAGTGAATGACAGGCGCACGTCGAGCGTAGGTACACTTAAGGAACGCGCATGCTTAATGTGAGGGTGGCCTTAATGCAACAGCACAGTTGGATAAATATTCGAACCAAATGAAGAAAATTCAGTGTTTGTAGACAGCAAAACTAGTTGGTCATTGAAAGTCATCATTATATCATACAAGTTGCAAAAGTAGCATTAATACCACCAAGAAGGCCTTAAGGCGATTTGTGGCCAATTATATTGGCTACGTCGTGGCGACCCTCGTCACTGTACCTCAGCGATCTACTTACACATTTGTGTACCAGTTCACATGCCTTATCGCGGTGGTAAAATAATTATTTCTTTCTTATATCTAGCTTCTATTTTTTCTTATTATCGTGTCGATGTACCACCGAGATAGACATAATTATTATTATGAAATTCTAGCTAAGCCGATTATACCGGCGATATTTAGGCTACTGCTCCGCACCCGAGACTCAAAGCGCGATGTTATATAGGTTTTTCCCTTCCTCGATAAATCAAATCAACAAAGTAGTTCCAGAGATTAGCGCGTTAAACTAATCAAACAAACTCTTCAGGTTTGTAAACAAATAAAGTAATATGTTATACTTTTATGTCTACTGCGCCACACCCGTGGCTCATAGCGTGATGTGATATAGCCTTAAGGACGCGTTTACGCATGTATCAAAAAAACACATATTTCCGGTACATTTTACGACAATTTAAGATAATAACTAATAAAAGTAATGATAACGATAAATTGATTACTTTTTTACCTACAAATCAATCTGAAAATAAATAAAAAATATTTAATTATTATTAATGTAAAATCGATTCGAAACTGCCTCTAAATCAAAAATAGGCAAATACTGCTATTTTTGGGTACAATTTTCTCTCTATTTTTACATTTATTTAGATTTTCAAAGTTAGAATAGGGTAGTAAATAGTCAACTCAAAAACTATCTGAAAATATTGTAAATTGACTCAAAAAATGAAAAAAATCATCTAATTTTTTTCTTCTATTTTGCCCGCATACGTGTGTCTTAATGTGTGACAATAAGGGTCGTTTTCTTTAGCCAGTTTCTTGATTTATATATCCAAATTCTGCAATGAGATCTCAGTCTGCGCTTGAGCGCCGTCGGGAGTGGACTCTATGTCGCTTGTCGCTGCAGCCCGAAGTCGAAAAAAGCAATATACGAATACAAAATATTCGCTAAAATCAATTTGATACTTCTCGTATTCTGTGCGAATTACGTACATACAAGTAAGTTTCTTATTACTTTTATATAAATGGACATTATTACTTTATTTTCTCCGTTATGTTGACTCAGGATATATTTCGGTATTTAAATATTATTTTGTTTCTTGCGTTGAAATCTGGTAAGATTATCTGGACTGATGGTATACCATCCCGTTCAAGTGTTGCGACTGGAACTCATAAAAGAGTAGACCAAGTTATGCCAGGTTGAGGCTCATTTTATTTGTTTTGGTGAGACCCTACCACTGGTACCAGTGAAGTAACCTTCCAAGGTTATTCGATGAGTCTTGCTGGTACTCATATGTGAGCAAAGCTATGCATGCCGAGTTTGGGCTCATTTTGTTTGTACATAAGAGACCCTACCACTGGAACTTATGAAGTAACCTTCCAGGGTTATTCGATGACTCTTACTGGTACTCATAAGTGAGTAGAGCTAAGCACGCCGAGTTTGGGCTCATTTTGTTTGTACATAAGAGACCCTACCACTGGAACTTATGAAGTAACCTTCCAGGGTTATTCAATGACTCTTGCTGGTACTCATGTGTGAGTAGAGCTAGGCGTGCCGAGGTGGGCTCATTTTGTTTGTACATAAGAGACCCTACCACTGGTACTTATGAAGTAACCTTCCAGGGTTATTCAATGACTCTTGCTGGTACTCATATGTGATTAGAGCAAGGCATGCCGAGTTTGGGCTCATTTTGTTTGTACATAAGAGACCCTACCACTGGAACTTATGAAGTAACCTTCCAGGGTTATTCAATGACTCTTGCTGGTACTCATATGTGAGAAGAGCTAGGCATACAGAGTTTGGGCTCATTTTGTTTGTACATAAGAGACCCTACCACTGGAAGTTATGAAGTAACACTCCAGGGTTATTCGATGACTCTTGCTGGTACTCATATGTGAGTAGAGCTAGGCATGCCAAGTTTGGGCTCATTTCGTTTGTACATAAGAGACCCAACCACTGCATTTTATGAAGTAACCTGCCAGGGTTATTCGATGACTCTTGCTGGTTCTCATATGTGAGTAGAGCTAGGCATGCCGAGTTTGGGCTCATTTCGTTTGTACATAAGAAACTCAACCACTGCATTTTATGAAGTAACCTTCCAGGGTTATTCGATGACTCTTGCTGGTTCTCATATGTGAGTAGAGCTAGGCATACCGAGTTTGGGCTCATTTTGTTTGTACATAAGTGACCCTACCACTGGAAGTTATGAAGTAACCTTCCAGGGTTATTCGATGACTCTTGCTGGTACTCATATGTGAGTAGAGCTATGCATGCCGAGTTTGGGCTCATTTTGTTTGTACATAAGTGACCCTACCACTGGAAGTTATGAAGTAACCTTCCAGGGTTATTCAATGACTCTTGCTGGTACTCATGTGTGAGTAGAGCTAGGCGTGCCGAGGTGGGCTCATTTTGTTTGTACATAAGAGACCCTACCACTGGTACTTATGAAGTAACCTTCCAGGGTTATTCAATGACTCTTGCTGGTACTCATATGTGATTAGAGCAAGGCATGCCGAGTTTGGGCTCATTTTGTTTGTACATAAGAGACCCTACCACTGGAACTTATGAAGTAACCTTCCAGGGTTATTCAATGACTCTTGCTGGTACTCATATGTGAGAAGAGCTAGGCATACAGAGTTTGGGCTCATTTTGTTTGTACATAAGAGACCCTACCACTGGAAGTTATGAAGTAACACTCCAGGGTTATTCGATGACTCTTGCTGGTACTCATATGTGAGTAGAGCTAGGCATTCCAAGTTTGGGCTCATTTCGTTTGTACATAAGAGACCCAACCACTGCATTTTATGAAGTAACCTGCCAGGGTTATTCGATGACTCTTGCTGGTTCTCATATGTGAGTAGAGCTAGGCATGCCGAGTTTGGGCTCATTTCGTTTGTACATAAGAAACTCAACCACTGCATTTTATGAAGTAACCTTCCAGGGTTATTCGATGACTCTTGCTGGTTCTCATATGTGAGTAGAGCTAGGCATACCGAGTTTGGGCTCATTTTGTTTGTACATAAGTGACCCTACCACTGGAAGTTATGAAGTAACCTTCCAGGGTTATTCGATGACTCTTGCTGGTACTCATATGTGAGTAGAGCTATGCATGCCGAGTTTGGGCTCATTTTGTTTGTACATAAGTGACCCTACCACTGGAAGTTATGAAGTAACCTTCCAGGGTTATTCGATGACTCTTGCTGGTACTCATATGTGAGTAGAGCTAGGCATACCCAGTTTAGGCTCATTTTGTTTGTACATAAGAGACCCTACCACTGGAACTTATAATAATAATAATAATAACCTAGCAACACGTCAACAAGAAAACGGAATTTTTTCTCTTGGAAATTTCTATTTGTATATTATTTCATAGTTTTGTGCCGTTATATATTTACAATATTACAAGGACTTCTATTTATGATAAACATTATTACAAATCAAAGAAACCGTAAAATATATTAAGAAAATATTGCCAAAATATTATGAAGATGAATGACATATAATGTCAAAGGATATAAACAAACAGAAACTTGAGAAATGAGAATACAAATGAGAATACAAATAAAACCATGAGAAAATGTTGACAAGAGCAGCTGCTGCACGCCTGAGATCCCCGGGCTCGTCGCTCAGCTTCGCCTCACAGCCGCCGGCACCTGCACCAGCGTCGTCGGCGAGTGTTGAGGCGTCGAGCTCGTCGAGCGACGAGTATTTCTCTCCGCCGACGTCGCCACCGTCGTACGTCGGCGTGGGAGAGGCCAGCCACCGACATGCTTGGGACCCCGAGGCCCACCGGTCTCGAACAGGGCCCCCGCTACCGGTGGTGATGTGAACCGCATGAGATGGACAAGTTCAATGAATGAAAACGTCATGCGGGCATACTTTGCGGCCACAGAGGGAGGGACTAACCTCAGTGCGTACCGTGATCGAATGCTGCCTTTGTTTCAGACGCTTGAGCCAGCTGTCAACGTGTCAACACAACGGCTATCGGATCAAGTGCGGGCCATCCAGCGGTGTCGTCTGTTGGATGATACCGTGCTGGAGAGACTTCGCTCTGACGTGCGGAGAAGTCTCCCCATCACTTCTTCATCGCAAACTGGGACAGAGATTGCTCAACAGCAACAGCTTAATGTCGTCGATGAAGAGGTAGATGACGAGACTTCTCATGTAAGTACCCAGTACAATGATCAGTTAAGGAGCGCTTTGGAATGTGCTATTGGGGAATACCGATCCATGAATCCAAGTATTCGGCCTCGTTTGCCTCGGTTGCCCATGCATAAGAAAAACATAGCGCTAGTGAGTGCCTTGGATTCACTACTGTCAATCTATTTTGACAATAGTGAAAATCTCAGCGATACACAGTCAATCCTGTATTGTGCGGCTGTTACGGCATGTCGAGTAGCGGGAGTTAAATTTCCTGTAGATAATACCGCTACTCAACGGTCCGTTATGGTGCCAGCATGGCAACGCAGGATTGAGAGTCGTATCGCTGAGACTAGGGCACTCATTGGCAAGCTGTCATCTCTTAAAACCGGTAATACACGACCGAGAGTGATGCGCTTTGTGACTCGGACCTTGGCGGGAACTGGTATCAGTTCCCAAGATTATTTGTCTCGAGTTACAGAGCGCATCGACTTGCTAAAACAAAAGCTTTATGCATGGGCAAACCGTATTCGGCGATATAAAAAAAGAGTGGATCGATATTGCCTGAATCGCACATTCCAAAGAGACGAAAAGTGTGTGTACCGGGGATGGGAGCACCCTGATTCCTCGGCCAGTAATGGTGATGGGTGTCGACCGGATGATGATGCCACTGTCACATTTTGGCGCAGCATCTGGTCGATGCCCGTCAGCCATGAAGAGGGTGATTGGATTGGGGATGTTGAGCGAGCGAGTGAAGGAATTCCATCTATGGAGCCAATAAATATAATAACTGACGACATAGCCAGTGCAGTCCGTCCTTTACAAAATTGGAAGTCAGCGGGACCAGACGGACTGCACAATTTTTGGCTTAAATGGCTCCGAAGTTCGCATGCTTGCTTAGCATCTCAATTTCAATCATCATTGGAATCAGGGTCGCTGCGTGATTTTTTAACATCCGGCGTTACACACCTACTTTATAAATCTGGTAGTACCACGGACCCCAAGAATTATAGGCCAATTACGTGCTTACCAACTTTATATAAACTTCTTACATCCATTTTGAGAACGAAATTATCTAAACATATATTTGATAATTCAATTTTATCTGTTTCTCAAAATGGATGTAAGAGTGGGGCTCGTGGTACTAAAGAGCTCCTTCTGATAGACATGGCCATTAGCCAACAGGTGCGCCGTAACCGGAAGAATCTATCGACATGCTGGATAGATTACAAAAAGGCATACGACTCCGTGCCTCATGCGTGGCTTTTGAGGGTGCTAGAGTTGTACAAAGTAGATACAACTCTATGCACCTTCTTAAGGGCATGTATGGGGCAATGGAGGACTGTATTGCGCTATCCAGGGTGTCGATCGACCTTGGGTTGCGGCGCTCCCATAATGATCAAGCGAGGTATATTCCAGGGCAACAGCCTGAGTCCTTTGTGGTTTTGCCTGGCCCTGAACCCTCTAAGTACCTTATTAGAGGCTTCAAGGCTAGGCTGTCAGTTCAGGAGAGGAGGTCATGTTACATCTCACCTCCTTTTCATGGATGACCTGAAATTATTTGCCCCCAACAAATTCCAACTGACTGCATTACTTAAGGTAACTGAAACCTTTAGTAATTCTATCAGGATGGAATTTGGTGTGGATAAATGTGCGGTCATGCATGTGAAGAGAGGCAAGATTATGGAATCTGCAGGGATACAACTCTCAGATTCCATACAACTTAGATCCCTCTCCCCGACTGAGACCTACAAATACCTGGGTATGTCGCAGTCTTTAAATATATCTGAGACTGACATGAAACAGACGTTGCAGGTTCGGTTCTTTAGCCGCCTGAGAAAAGTACTTAACAGTCTTTTATCAGGTGGCAACAAGGTGCGGGCCTGCAACGGGTGGGCCATGCCAGTCCTAATGTATTCCTTCGGCATACTCAGGTGGACCCAGACTGAACTAGATGCCCTGGATAGAAAAGTCCGTTCAATGCTGACTGCATCTCGTATGCATCATCCACGTTCATCGGTAATGAGGCTGTACATCCCGCGGAAATGTGGGGGTCGAGGCTTTTTATGTGCTAAGACCCTCCACAACCGCGAGTTGTGCAACCTCAGAGATTATTTTCTGCAGATGAGTGTGGATGTGCATCGTGATGTAGTCACAATTGATACCGGACTTACCCCGCTCGCTCTGGCTAGAGAGAACTGGCACAAACCTCCAGTACTTAGTACTGAGGACTGACGGGAAGTATGGAGGGGCAAGGAGCTGAATGGACGATTCTACCGGGCCTTACATGGGCCCGATGTGAATTTTAAAGCTTCCATCTCCTGGCTGCGATTCGGTGATCTCTTTGGAGAAACCAAAGGTTTTGTCTTTGCAATTATGGACGAAGTTGTCATGACAAACAACTACCGGAAGTATATTCTGAGGGATGGGACGGTTGACATATGTCGGGCGTGTCACCAACCCGGGGAATCCCTCAGGCATATAGTGTCCGGTTGTTCGAGTCTTGCCAACGGTCAGTATTTGCACAGACACAACCAAGTGGCCAGGATAATCCATCAGCAACTAGCCCTTAAATATAATCTCGTTGGTTCAGAGGTACCGTACTACAGATATGTGCCCGACCCAGTTCTCGAGAATGGTCGTGCATTGTTGTACTGGGATCGGTCTATCATTACAGACAGGACTATTGTAGCCAATAAGCCTTATATTGTAGTGATAGACCGAGCAGAGCGACTCGCAATAATAATCGATATCACCATACCGCATGACGGCAATCTCGTGAAGGCAGAAAAAGAGAAGGAGATTAAATATTTGCACCTAGCTCACGAGATTGTTGACGTGTGGGATGTGGATTCGGCGATCATTGTGCCGATAGTCGTGTCGGTAAATGGGCTAATCGCCAAGAGCCTCGATCAACACCTAAAGAGGCTCGCACTAGGCAGCTGGATCAAGTCCTTGATTCAGAAGGCAGTTCTTCTCGACACGGCACGCATCGTGAGAAAGTTCCTGTCTCTGAGGCCCTAACCACCGGTGGCTTGGTCCCTGTACCCGACACCGGTGGGTCTCCGTGGTCCCTTTTATATTTTTAAACGTTTTTTTTTATAAATGTAGTTTATGAATATAAAATGAATTATGAGAAGTATGATAAATAAAGTGAATAATAATAATAAGAAATCAAGTATTTGGACCTAGCTCACGAGATTGTCAACATGTGGGATGCGGACTCGGCGATCATTGTACCGATAGTCGTGTCAGTTAATGGTCTCATTGCCAAGAGCCTCGACCACTATCTCAAGAGGCTCTCGTTAGACGGCTGGATCAAGTCTTCTATACAGAAGGCAGTATTGTTGGACACGACGCACATAGTTCGGAGGTTCCTCTCCCTGGAGCCCTAACCACCGGTAGCTTGGTCCCTGTACCCGATACCGGTGGGTCTCCGTGGTCCTATTTTATATGGATATTTTTTTTTTTTATATAAGTGTATAAAATTCGACTATGAGAAAATATATAATAAAGAGGAATAATAATAATAATATTCTACCACATTCACACAACACCATCTAGTCCCAAACTAAGCAGAAGCTTGTACTATGGGTACTAGACAATGGATAAACATACTTATATAAGTACTTTTTTTTGTAAATACATACATATTATACATAGAAACACCTAGAACAAGACAAACATCCATGTTCACGCACACAAATGTTTGACTTGAGTGGGAGTCGAACCCGCGACCATCGGCGTAGCAGTCGCTTACACTCCCGCTGCGCCAACCGGTTGACAAAAAAAGTAGAGTTAAGTATGTGCCAGTGGTAGGGTCTCTGATGTACATACAAAATGAGCCCAAACTCGGTATGCCTAGCTCTACTCACATGTGAGTACCAGCAAGAGTCATCGAATAACCCTGGAAGGTTACTTCATAACTTCCAGTGGTAGGGTCACTTATGTACAAACAAAATGAGCCCAAACTCGGCGTGCATAGCTCTACTCACATATGAGTACCAGCAAGAGTCATCGAATAACCCTGGAAGGTTACTTCATAACTTCCAGTGGTAGGGTCACTTATGTACAAACAAAATAAGCCCAAACTCGGCATGCCTAGCTCTACTCACATAAGAGTACCAGTAAGACTCATCGAATAACCTTGGAAGGTTACTTCACTAGTACCAGTGGTAGGGTATCACCAAAACAAATAAAATGAGCCCCAACCTGACATAACTAAGTCAACTCTTTTATGAGTTCCAGTCGCAACACTTGAATGGGATGGTATACCATCAGTCCACTTAATCTTACAAGATTTCAACGCAAGAAACAAAATAATATCTTAATACCGTAATATATTCTGAATCAACATAATGGAAAAAATAAAGTAATAATGTCCATTTATATAAAAAAATAAGAAACTTATTTGGACGTAATTCGCACAGAATACGAGAAGTATCAAATTGATTTTAGCGAATATTTTGTATGCGTATATTGCTTTTTTCGAAGTCTATCGCGTCTTACCGTCATTACATTCATACGACACCTACAATATAATAATAATATTCCAAGCCTATAACATAGATACATATCACAAAAAATTCTAAAGTCTCAAAGATATTTAGTTGAACTACATTTCCGCAAGTTACCGTACGTAGTACGTACCGTTGCCGCCGTGTCGCTGTAGTGACGCGATTTTGTACCTACTAATTTTGTAAACGCGTCCTTAATAAATAGGCTATCAAATACAAAAATAAGTATTCAAATCGACCCAGTAGTTGCTAAGAATAACGCATTCAACCAGACAAGCATACTCAACAGCTTTATAAATATTTGTATTTGTAGGTATAGATTTATTCAATTTGGAGAACAACGTGTTGTTGTTCTCTAAACCACTAGATCTAATAAGGGTTTTACGACTGACACGTTGACCTAATAATATACCTTCATAATTATTATATCAAGTTTTGCAAAGGAGTTATGTAGTTACACTGAATTAAGATCAGGTTGATTACGCCTAAGCTTGCTAAGTTTTGTTCAGTATTGTGTACAATTCACTTTGTCAAAGATTTCAAGGTGAAAATTCTTATTATTCAACAAGCCCAAACGGGAGTAAAAAACAATTCAAAAAGCATTGCTAGAGGATTCGAAATCAATATAGATAAAATAGCAATAGCAATATAGTTAGGCTAGTTGAACTGTCAAAAAATAAAGCATTTGTAAGATTTAACTGCAATTATAAGAAAAGCGCACAAGATAGGTTTAACCTTTATATAAAGTCGTTTTTAAAACAAAGAGCTGTTGCCTAATACATGTCTATTGTTTCAAGACACTCTCGTGTTATACGGGTTCAAACCGGACTGTGCCTCGAAACAAACGACTTAAGTGTCTGTGAAGAATCTACTTACGAACTGGAAGGCTTATCACTTTGAATGTCTATTTCGGTGTATATGTCACAAAAAACTAGCTGTATCACCCGTTCAATTAATAGCCTAACCGCTTTTTACGCCAACGTTTGACTAGCAGCTTAAATTAAATACAGCCTTAGCAACTAATACAACATTTTATAAACTGACTGTCTGATTGCTTAGGCTATTGATGTAAAAGTGTCCATGTTACAAAAATGATGAAAATATTGTTTTTGTACGTTACGTTAAGTTTTCTTCGATTCGAACAGCAGATGAACGCTGATCGCAATCCATAATGTTCAAAATCTACTGCCGATTTGCCATACCTAGTTACAAAAGATTCCGCTGAGAGTATTATAAAAATTACACTCGATTTGACCTAAGTAGTTATAAGTACACTAACACTAAACAACATTATTTAAAAAAGTCTCAGTAAAAGCATCTTGGATACGAGGGCTATTACTTGTGGAGTGCAGTCACTTTGATCTGTGGTACGACGACGACGCGGTGACGCAACGCCTCCAGTCACAAGCCTTTTCTCGGCTATCTCGTCACTTTAAAGTCTGTGAGAGATTTAACTTACAAGAACTAGCTTAAAGGACAATACCCATTTCAGCGTTTTTACCATCTATGACTTCAGGGATAGTGCAATGATGTAAGCCGTTGTCTTGAATGATTGCATCTGCAAAGTCTATGCAAAACAAGTTTTATAGATTGCGTAGCTTAATTTTATTATCAATACAAAAACTTTATGTTAGATAAGAATATGTACTATGCCAACGTACTGTTATGCGCGACCTGGAATTTAGGTTTTTAAAAAAATAATATTTTACAAGGTTAGGACAATGTGTATTGTTTATAGAAAATATATATAAGGATTTATATTGGCAGCCGACCGAATGTTTACGATCTCGGGACTCGACTGACTTACAAAATGGCTAAATGTACTTACAAACTCCATGATTCATAATAAATGCTAGGTCAGCATTCTTAGCTTATGTGCGGCATAAAGGGGACACAGACAGGGTATAACAGCCCCCCGATTAAGAATAAACTTCAGGTAATAACTGAAGTTTATGTGTTGATTAAGTTTTTAAGGAAAAGTCAACCAATTCGAAAAGTAGGTGATGGGATAATTTGAGGAATTTCAACGCCATAATCCATTTCAGAATTTTGATTTTCTGGAGATTTTAGAGTGACAGTACCCGAGTATGCCAAACTTTTTACACACTTTAAATAAAATAAAATTATAATAAAACTTAAGATTAATAAAATTACTATATTAGTATAGTAGTTTGTATACATTATAATATTGGGTTTTTCTATAATAGACTCTAAACTCTTTAACATTTCCGGGTTGTCAAAAGCAACGGAATTCAAATCAATATTTTTTATGTTTTCCGTTGGTAAAATAGGAGCTACGTTCACATAATTAACTTTGTTACAACAGGAGTCATTAAGTATATCTAATTTAGTTATTACAGGTTTTAAAACTAAGTTTACATTATTCTTGGATACTAATCTTGTATCCTCACAATAAGCTACTGATCCTTGTGGTAAGTATAAGATATCGTTACCTATTATATCTTATTCCAAAAATTGTGTTTCGTTGTATTCTATAATTAATTTCGATTTTTCAGATATTATGAATAACCACTTTTTATTTTGTAGTGGTTGCCAGATAGGAACGTCGCCATGGAAGAATTTGGTTACACATATTGCTGGTATAGAGGTGAGTGGTTTACTTTTTATTTCCGATTCACAGATGGGATTCACAGAAGAGTATGATATAGGAGTTTCGCAAAGGTAAGTATCACTGTCTATTGTTTTACAGGTTTCCAAGTTATCCAGTTTACAATATGTTGATTTGTCTTTGCTTATACCAATATATTTAGTAGAGGGGACAATAGTGGAATAGGATGTTGGGTTATTGACATCGTGAGGTGCCGGACTAGGTAAGCTATGATACAAATCGAATTGAGTAGTACTTATTAATGGGATTTCTAGAACGAATACTATTTCATTTTTATTTAGGTAACTAGATATAGTGGATATGTTTAAAATAATATGTACATTATTCAAGCTTAAGAGGACAGGAAGTCGTTTAGAGTTTGGTATAAATCTGTAATTGCTGACTAACTCATTAAAGAGTTCCTTAGGGGTTAAGATTGTGGGATACAATATATTAGACTTACTGAACATAATCGAGTTAACCGTGTCTTCAATTCTAAAAGATAATGCCAATAGGCAATTTTATATCATATTTACTAATTCTAAGACACGTGATCTTAGTTCTAATTCTTGGGAGACGTAGTTCAAATTTTGAATATTTTATTTATTTATTTTATACACTAAACTGTGTACAGGTTGACTTAATGCCTTGGGCATTATCCGCCAGTCTACCTTTGAGCGGTGCTGAGAAACGTAGTAGGTGTATTAAATACTTACTATAATTATAATATAGGTATAATAATATAATGTAATTCTTAAATAAATATACATGCATACACTATACATACATATTATATACTTATATAAATATATAAACATATAATTATACTACCTTCATATAATGATGCAATGGCTGTTGTTATTTCCTGTTCATTAGAGTTTATTCTTTAGATCAATGATTTTCAAGTGGTGACTAAAATATTTTCTTTTACAAGTGTAGCTAGTTTCTTCTGATCAGATTGAACTTCGTGGATAGCGTTATCGTACCGGATAGCCTCATCCTCGTCCATAGTGCTGAAAAGCTTTTTAGATATATTACCTACTACTCCGAGAAGGGCTGACCTTCTCGATCTACGGGAAGTAAGATGCGAAATGGCTTCACTGTCGCGAGTCATGTCTTCGTATCGGGTGTGGCCGAAAAGTGCATTCCACGTAATCAAAACTGACACTCCTCTTGCAAATATGTTTAGAGTTATTAAGAAATTTATATATATTAGTTATATGAGGATAAATATACGATACGTCTACTGGTATTACTACGCTAAGATAACTATCAACTAGACTTACAGAACCTAAAGGGTCGAAATAGATTCTAGGGTTATTTGCAATCTGTTCGACTAACTGTTGCCCCACTGAAGGGTTACTGTAACAAAAATTCAATTGCTATATCTAAGTCTTATATCTATCTTATTCTTATTCACTAATTACATCTACTATTTCCTGTACGATGTTACTGTATTCAGGAACATCTAGCCTAGAGGCAAGTTTAACCTCATCATAGTGGTGTAAAACATGTCGCCTATTAATAAGCAAAGTCAGGGTGTTCCTCCCATTTATTTTAATGACCTTGTATGGGCCTTTCCATATCGGCGAAAGGGCTTTGCGCAGCCTCAAATGTTTTTTTAAATATACATAATCTCCTACTTTGTAAGTGACTGGGCGCGTGCGCTCGTCATAATACTTTTTAGATTTTCCTTTAGAGGCAATAAAGTTTTCTACTGCCTTGTTTTTCGAATGAGTTAATCTATGCTGTAACATTTTCAGATATTCTGGGTAAGTAGTTTCTACGTTAGAGCTACATGTGGAATCTGGGATGAATGGCTTCGACCAAATAGTAACTCATAGGGTGTGAATTTAGTGGTGCTATGTACGGACGACGGTGGTAAATGAGCGGAAAAAAAACAATTTTGCAAAGTATGACTATTCGAATATGTCATACCAGTATTGGACACTACAAGCCTAAATAAACATAATAATTACAAATAACATAATAATTTTATTTTTATTGCGTTATCTTATTAGTTTAATAAAATTACAAAGTTCAAGTTAAAAGGATATTGAATTTTCACTTGAAAAAAGCCCTAAGTTAGTGGGTTGTATGTTCCAGCTTGTAGTGTTTTTTTAATATACCTACTTAAATTTTCTGTAATACTACACGTCTTAGAGAATGTACTAGATAATTAATATTGTCAATAAAGTGATTAGTATGAGTGCAGGATAATTAGAGAAGAAAGCTTGTTTTTTAAGTAAAATTCTTAGTTTAAACGGCCATATCTAGGTTGCTAATTATATTATTATTACATAACCAAATATGGATGAAAAATATTTTGTTTTACAACTTTCTAAAGGAATAGAAAACCTTTACAATTATTTCTGCTGCCCCATACAGCATGTACCACTGTGGGACGTGTTACGTGTTGTACGTCAACATTGCAGTGTAAACGTACCGTGGCCCATTATCCTGGTTATCATTTGCGAAAGATTTCAAGTATTCCTTGAGCGTGGAGTGACTCCTCTCAAGGGCTCCTTGTGCTTGGGGATGATATGGGGTCGACCACAACTGTTTAACCTTTAGGAATTGCCAAGTTTTCTTAAATAAATCCGCTGTGAAGATGGTGCCTTGGTCTGTTAATATCGTTATGGGAATCCCAAACTGTGAAATAAAATGTATAAGGCAATCTGTGGTTCTTTCTGCAGATACACTGCGCATAGGATATGCAGCTGAAAACTTTGTGAGGTCATCTTGCAAAGTAAGTATATATTTATGTTTTGCAGTTTCAGATTCCGGTAAGGGCCCGACGATGTCGAGTAAGACTCGTCCTAGAGGGACAGTGGATGTTGATGTGATTTGCATCGGTGCCTGATTAAGTTTACGGAAGGCTTTATTTTCTTGGTAAGCTGATCAATTCCTTACATAATTCTCAATGTCTTTACTCATACCTTTCCAGTAATATTTTTGTTTGATTCTGTTATATATTCTAACAGAGCCTAAATTACCGCAAACAGGCAAGTCATGATGGATACATTGATGGATACATTATACTATTAGGGTAAATATTTATAACTAACTAGAGGATGCCAGCAGCTACGCCTGCATTTTTTTTTTAATTTACCCGTTTTGGCCGATCCCGTTCCCGAATTTCGGGAAATCCCTTCTTAATGCACCCCTACAGTCCCCAAGGAACATACATGCCAAATTTCAGCTTCCTGCGCCCAATAGTTTCGGCTGTAGCGTGTCTGTCATTCAGTCAGTAACGCAAGGATTTTATATAAAATAAAATAATAATAATAAAATTTATTAATTTTCATTCATCACAAAAATATACATACAGTTCTTAAAAAGTAATTTAGGTAAAGTAATGAGGTGCCTGTACTAGGGTAAACCTGTGCCACAGGCGTTAAAGGCACTTACAGTAAATGATTTTGGTCTGAGATATGAAGTCATTACAATATTTATTATAAACATATAAAACGTTATAATGTTTCTGAATAAAAATATACTTACTAAGAATTATTTTAAAACGAATATGAAACCTATTATTAATTATATATTAAGATTCCAGTGTCGTGGAATATGTATGATAACATATTATAAATTTTAACAAAAGATAAGCTTTCATAGGGGTTTTTAAAGTCTGGAATTGCCATTTCTTTTACATTTTCGTGTTTTACTAATTATTTTTTTATTTCTTTCAGGATCTTGAAGAGATCCGGATAAGCTGTTTGGTCAAAGTGATGGACTTTAACAAATAGCAACCAAAGGGATTTATTTTGTACAGTTATTCTTTTAAATGTATGATGTTCTCTTTCAACATTAAGAAAATCGTCTGGATTAGCAAGATTTCCAATAATTTTAGGGATACATAGACAGGATTCATCAAGATGTACGGACGTATGCACTAATATGTTAATGGATACACTGGGTTTTGGTAAGGCTTTCATTGTGTTTTTTGATACATGTTCTTACATTTTTGTTCTTTTCTAGGTTATATTTCAGAAATTAGGATTAGTCATCCACTGCTCTTGACGAGGTGGAGGAGGGACTCATCGTTATCTGAGGTAAGTCAGGAGTCTTAGGATTATTTTCTTCAGTGACAATATCTTGACTCTGTCTCTCGTCGTTTACAGGAAGGGAAAGAATACTTAAACTATCAAAGTCAAGGTTTAATTCACTGGAATGGGGACTTAATTCTAAAGGTCCGAGGTCAATGAGATCATCTGGCAGGCTAACATTTTCAGGGTTTGGAAATATGGGATTTACGGGGTATCGGGATAGTGCATCGGCTACAGAATTTACTTGCCCTTTCCGGTAAACAAACTCGTAATCGTATTCCTCCAAATGGAGGCGCCATCGCTGAAGTTTGCTACTTGGGTCTTTATGATTGAAAAGCCACCTGGGCGGTGATCTGTTACTATGAGAAATTTGCGTCCGTATAGGTAAGGGTAGAACGGTTTACATCCGTACGGTACAGCTAGCAGCTCTTTTTCAGTCGTGCTTTAGTTAGTTTCGCTTTTGTTGAGTGTTCGCGATGCATAGGCTATGGGTTTGTCTTTCCCAATAGCTCCTTGAGAAAGTACGGCACCTAAGGCATGATTAGAGGCATGGCAGGTAAGTATGAATGGTTACGTGAAGTCAGGATATACAATTAACAGTGCGTTAGTGAGTCAATTTTTTAATGTGTCGAATGCAGTTGTTGGTTTTCCCAATTATAGGGAATATCCTTTTTAAGCAAATTCGTTAGGGGTTTAGCAATCTTTGAACAATGTGGGATAAAACGCCTGTAGTATGAGACTAACCCAAGAAGGGATCTTATATCTTTTTGGCATTTAGGAATAGGAAATTTTGTCACAGATTTTATTTTGTCGCAATTGGGTTTCAGTCCATCTTCGGTGATAATATGCCCTAGATAGCCGACTTCACGCCTTAAAAATTTGCATTTGTCGGGCTGGAGTTTTAAATTGAAATTTCTTATTCTCTGGAACACTGATTTTAGGTTAGAAATGGCTGAATACAAATCGAATGCATACGAAACGACGTCGACAAGATATACGTAACAATGAATGCCCTGCAAGCCAGATAGCGCTGTATTCATCAGTCTCTGAAAGGTTGAAGGGGCATTTTTCTGCCCCAAAGGCATACGAGTAAATTGAAAGTGTCCTTCAGGCATATTAAAGGCTGTTTTGGCTTTATCAGTTTGTTTTAAGGAAATCTGGTGGAACCCTGAGGCTAAATCGAGTATAGAGAAGTATTTACTGATCCCCAACTGATCCAGGATCTCTGCTATTTGTGGAATTGGGTATGTGACATCATTTAGTTTCCGATAGTTGATAACGACTCGCCACTTTTGAGTGTTTCTCCAGGTAAGTGAAATATGTCTGAATAATCAGAACATAATTGGTAGAGGGCTTCCTTCTCTTCATCGTTCAGATGACGCATAATTAAAAAAAAAATTAAGTTCTATGTAATCTTACATCTACAAGTTACACCACCTGCCAGCACTGCACACTCATACCATATAAAACACCATTAAGAAGCACACAGGTACTGAACAGCGACTCACAACAGAATGTCTGAGCTATCTGATATTAAGGCAGCACAGAACAGCCTAGAGGAAATGTTCTCAAAGAGGATGGCGGAGCTCGAAGCGCAGCTACAGGGAGGCACAGCAAAAGACACTGTTGCGAAGGTGGCAGAAGAGTTCCGCACCTTTAGGGAACTCATGTTCACTATGCTCAGCCTTCTTCGGAAGCAGATCAATGAGTGCTGTCAAAGTATTGACAACATTGAGACGAGGCACAGGCGGAATGCACTCATATTTCTTGGAGTACCGGAGGTGGACAAGGAGGACTGCAGGGGCACCATGTTGAAGATTCTTGACAGAATGAAGCTTCCTTCAATCACTGGCGATAGTATCAACGTGTGCCACCGAATCGGCACCTCCAGTAGTGGTCATCACCATCCAATCCTGGTCTGGTTCTCTGGAATAGACCAAAGGTCTGCTGTCTGGCGTGCTAAGGCCAGACTCAAAGGTACATCCACGTCCGTGCAGGAGTTCTTAACAGAATGCAGACAGACGATCTTCGGTAAGGCCCGGCTACACTTCGGAATGCGGGCTTGCTGGACCCAGGAAGGTGTCATCATGGTGAAGACGGCGGATGGCACTCGTCACAAAATAATCACCACCGAAGATCTCAATAGCTTGCTGCAACAATATCCCAAGCGAAGTGATTCCGCATCCGCGGAAAGGAGTGGCGCCGGGTCTGCTGGGATGTCAAACGCGAACTCCAAACCGCGTAAATAGCAACTTTTTACTATTAACAGATAAACTTTTACCCTAATTTTTAATATTGACCTAGTTTTGTTATGTTTACCGCGTGTTGTTAATTGTATTTATTTGTACTGTTTACCTATGTCAAGTACGCAACTGTCAGTGTGACAGCTCTGAGTCAGAGTGACATTTATTGATCTGCGTTCGGAAATTGTCACTGCAATCAAGGAGGAAAATTATTACTATTGCTACAACTGATTGATTCTCTCTGATTTTTATGTTTTTTTTTGTATTTTATTTTGTTCAAGAGGATTCCACTTGATTTTGTCTGTCTTCTATTATTTTTTTTTTGTTTGTTTGTGTTAGCTGGCGGGTGGTGCAGAGAGGACTGCGTTTCCAACAGCATAGACGTATATTTTGTTTATAGATAGTATATCTTATTTATTTGTATTTTATTTATATTTATATACAACGTGTAATGGAAATAACGCACATCCTCAGACACCCCAATTAGAAAACCTTGTTACAATCATAATGCATGCATTGAAATATTTTTTTTATTTGCGTAAATAATGTTTTTTAAAGAAAGTATTAACTCAATTAAAAGTGAAAATCGTGGTCACTGTAAATGGCACTGCGCACGCACACAAACGAAACGGTTGCTATGGTAAACAAACAACAGCGATCTGATAGGAACGAAACACGATACGATATACCTAACAAAGTGTATGAAATTCAGTCTGTAAACCACACTCTGATAGAGTGGGGTTTACAAAAATGATTTTTGAACAATTTGTCGGCCACTGTTGATATTACCAAAGATATTATGAGTATTTCTTTCCATCACACTTTTAGGCTATGGAGTGGACAGTCGAATTATTTATTGTTTGTTATTAATATGCACGATCTATTTTTCTATTGACTATTGTGACTACCTATCTTAACTTAATCATACCTAGTTAGCATAATTGATCGATAAAGTAAAAGAATATCAATGAGAGAAATAAACAAGAACGGCGTGTTTAAAGTTGTCTTGTGAATCTAAATAGTTATAATAATAGAATAATAAAATAACTTACAGGCTTAAATCACATTTCTGTAGTCCACGTAGCACTTCATTATTTCCTCACAAATCACATCTTTTCACTGTTTCAAAAGCAGCTAGTATCTTAATTAATTAACTACTCGGCACTTTTTCTCTCGTCACAATAAACTAGTGATTTAATATTTTTCCACAATGAGAAAGTCCAGGGGTGTCAAGTCAACATCAAGATGATGTTGAACATTCCACACCGGCACCATCTTGTTGATAATTATTAAATTATACACCATTACACATTTTGTAAACAAGTGAACTTTTAAAAAGGTTTTCACAGCACTCACTGATAGAATCAGATAGATATTCCCGGTGTACTTGTCATAACATGTCTGAGTGCATCGCCCGCTGCGCTTGTCATGCGCCAGCGCGAGCGAGACATTACGTCTCGCTCTTTCCCGTTGTTTATTACCTACGTTAGTGAAAGATAGATGATAGACATTTTGGTGGTCAATTGTGTGCTATTGTCTTTTGCCGTCTATTGTGTTGTATTAATGTGTGCGTTTGTGTAAGTCAACGTGGAACCATTTAACAAATGCATTTAAAAATAAACCGTTCTGCTTTGATTTAGGGTTTATTTTCGAATAGCTAAATTTTTTTTTTAAATGTGTTGTATTAATGTGTGCGTTTGTGTAAGTCAACATGGAACCATTTAACAAATGCATTTAAAAATAAGCCGTTCTGCTTTGATTTAAGGTTTATTTTCGAATAGCTCAATTTTTTTAAAAATGAGTGACAACAATTTACTTTATTTTAATTATTTTAAGACTAAAAATAAACAATATTAAAAATGACGGAAATGGATTCAGTTGCCGATTCTGAACAAAGTACTTTCAGGATGTGCATTTAAACTTGTTACATGTTGTATATATATATATATATATATATATATATATATATATATATATATATATTATTTTATTATAGAACTTATGGATACAGATAATATTGATACATATTTGTCGGCTAATGAGTCTTTTACCACCTCAAACAATGAGAATTTTTGTTCAGTGGACGGTACATTAAGCGAATATTTACAAAACTCACTTGCGCTCCGTTCTGGGTTTCTTAACGTGTGTCACATAAACGCTCAGAGTATACCTATGCACTACAGTGATGTACTGGTTACATTTTCTGACTCGAATGTGCATGCCGTCCTAGTTTCGGAGAGTTGGCTAAAACCAACCCTTCTTTACACTTCCTACTCTCTGCCTTGCTTCATACTCATTCGAAACGATAGAATGGTTAAGAGGGGTGGTGGAGTTGCTATCTACCTCCGCAGTGCTTTTTCTTTTAAAATATTAGCTGCCTCTTCACCCATCTCTTCGCCTGCGGAGTACTTATTTATTGAGATTGACGTCAAGGGAGCTTAAGCTGTCCTGGGCGTCGTCTATTGTCCCCCCTGTGCTGACTATTTCTCCAGTCTCGAGCCGATTCTGGAATCTTTAGGGTCTCAGTATGCGCATCATATCGTCATGGGCTATTTTAATACCGACCTCCTCTCCCGATCTTCCAATCGTTCCCATAAGCTCCTTGACATCATTGAGTCGACCAGCCTCCATGTATTACCCTTGCAAGCTACACACCACAACGACAATGGGGAGGATACCTGGCTTGACTTAATGATTACCTCTGCTCCTTCCCTTGTAACCTCCCACGGCCAACTTCCTGCACCCGGATTCTCCCGTCATGACCTTATTTACCTTACATACCGTCTGAAACCTCCCAAATCCCCGCCCAAAGTTGTGCGCATGCGTTGTTTTGGTCGAATGGATGTGGATAAGCTAAATCAGGATGCCGCATCGATAAACTGGGACAATTTGGTACCTGCCTCCACGGTGGATGAAAAAGTGGATATTTTTAATGCTGTTGTTGGTGAACTCTATGATGTGCATGCCCCCATTAGGCGGGTGAAGCTGAAGCGTCCACCAGCACCCTGGATTACAGCGGGTGTGCGAATGGCTATGCGCCGTAGAGACCGGGCGTTTAGGCGGTACAAGAGGGATCGGTATGAGGATAATTGGTCGCTTTTCAAATCTGCAAGAAATCGATGCAATCAGATGGTGCGCAACGCTAAACGCCGACATATTCTAAGTAATATCACTTGTTCTTCGCCTGCCAGTATCTGGAAGTTCCTTGGAACATTAGGTATTGGTAAACAAAGGAGTGTTGATTTTCGTGGGACTCATGATTTGGATGATATCAATCGTTTTTTCACTACTACTGCCTCGCTTTATCACCAGGTCATGAGTCACACAATTCAGTATTTAGATGGGTTACCTCAACCCAACATAGATTTTTTTCATTTTTCTCCTGAGTCTCCGGGTGTTATCAAAAAGGTCATCCTCTTCATAAAATCTAATGCTGTGGGATGCGACAACATTAGCCGTCGTATGATTACGACGATCCTGGAACATCTCCTGCCGGCAATATCCCACATCATTAATTTTTCCCTAGAGTCTGGTACCTTCCCTTCCTTGTGGCGCAAAGCCTATATAATCCCACTGCCCAAAATCCAAAATCCTACTCTCCCTGAAAACTTCCGACCTATTTCTATCTTACCATTCCTTTCCAAAGTGCTAGAGGCCTGTGTGCACAAGCAGCTATCTTGGTTTGTCCATCACAACAACTTGTTGAGTCCCTTACAATCGGGCTTCAGACCAGATCATAGCACAACGACTGCCCTCCTTAAAGTGACTGGCAATATTCGTGAAGGTATGCAAGATACCAAACTAACTGTGTTAGTGTTGATTGATTTTTCCAATGCCTTCAATACCGTCAGTCACGATATCCTATTACATATCCTATCCCACCTCAAGGTCTCGCCTGGAGCTCGGGATTGGTTTTCAAATTATCTTCAAGGTCGCCAGCAGTCCGTCCGCATCGACGAGTCCTCCTCAAGATGGCTTGACACTACCTCTGGCGTTCCTCAAGGCGGCATTCTTTCACCTCTTTTATTTTCTATATTTATAAACCTCTTAACACAAAATCTTCAATGCGCCTACCATCTGTACGCAGATGACTTGCAGATTTACTCACAAGTAAATGCGGACTGCATTTCTGAGGCCATCGGTAACATCAACGACTATTTGGCAGCTATATTGACCTGGTCGGATAAATTCGGTCTAACTGTCAATCCTAAAAAGACTCAGGCGATCATTGTGGGTAGTCAGTGGATTTTAAATAGACTTGACTTCTCTTCTCTGCCTGACATAACATTTAATGGGACCACCATCAGTCTGTACCCTACAGTCAAAAACCTCGGGCTACATTTAGATAACGCGCTGAATTGGCAAGCTCAGATAACCCAGGTGAGTCAGAAGGTCACTGGTTCTCTGCGTGCCCTCTACCGCCTAAGGAACTTTTTACCATCTGAGACCAAGACAATGCTTGAGCAAACTTTAATTTTCCCACTGATCGACTATGGCGATGTATGTTACTTTGACCTGAATGCAGATCTCCTTAATAAACTTGACCGTCTTCTTAATAACTGCATTCGATTCATTTTCAATCTTCGCAAGTATGACCATGTGTCTACTTATCGCTCCCAACTAAAGTGGCTTCCTATTCGTCATCGCCGTAGATTGCGTGCTCTCACTACCCTTTATGCCATCCTTACGTCCCCCGCCTCTCCGCAGTATTTAGCCCCCTATTTTCAACTTTTGTGCACTAACCACGAACGGAACTTCCGTTCTGCTAACAACCTTCTTCTTACGGTCCCTTCTCACAAATCCAATTTTCTTCACTCTTCTTTCACTGTCCAATCTATCCTTCTTTGGAATGCCCTCCCTCTTGAAATTAGGATGGCCAAGACTAGGTATACATTCAAGACTAAGGTTAAGGAACTTTTATTGGCTGAGTCGGCAATTGTATCATAAATTAATTTAATATATTTATGTATATTTATTTATCTATATGTATATATATATATATATATATATGTATATATGTGTGTGTGTGTATATATACACATATGTATATATATATATATATATATATATATTTATATATTTACAACCCCATGTTGATATTGCGTCCTACATGGCGGTTTTTACCGATGATGTTGCGTCCGACTGACTTGTTGCGTCCTGTATACGGACGCAAGATTGACCATCTCTCAAATTCAGCCAGGAGCCATCAAAAGATCAGTACAATGCATGGGTGAAATATTGGCATGGACGTAGTTTTGTCACGAGAGTGAATTTCGGCGTATTTTTTAGTTCCGCAGTGCGCCGCGCGAATTTCAGAGGCCGCTACTGAGAGATATATATTAATGGCGTATGTTCATTATATAGGTTACATACATCATGCCGATAATATTGCTTCCGTAATTCTTATTCAGTATAATAAAAAGTTTTTATCGATTCTAATTACCGATTTAATTGCGTCCAACAAAACGGCGCAAATACGGAGATGCCTAGTGTGAGGGGGCGGAGTTAGCACGCGAGTTGCAACCTGTTAGAGGCCCGCAGCGTAATTTTGTTTACACCGTTTTGACTAGCCAGCCGGGGCGGATGCAAAAACACTTGTGGTGTGAAGTGGAAGTAAAATAACCAGCAACATGAAAAGAAGTGCCAGGTTACTTTCATTTGCAAGTTACTAGTATTATAAAGTTCAATAAAAATGATTAATAGGTAATAGGTAAATGAGTATTTTTAAGTAAATAACTTATTAAGTAAATAACTTATTAAGTAAATAACTTGTAATCAAATTGTAAGCTGAGAGTAAATATTAAACATACATACATACATATCGTCACGCCTTTTATCGCCGAAGGGGTAGGCAGAGGTGTATTTCTACACCCAGTTTTCGCCAGATATACTTTAGTTTAAGACTTACAAATCAAAATCAGAGTAATGAAAACACAGTATAATACTCAACTCATGAGAACTCAAAGATAATTGACTCACAAATACTTACCGAACCCGAACTCGAATCATCATATGAATCATACTCTTCGCCCAATAAATTATCTAAAAGTATGGACAACACCATAAATGACTTACTATCTATTACTGAAATGAAAGAAACGATCTCCCAACTGACTTGTAAACTGAATACTACTGAAAATGAGCTCGAAAATGTGATATTAGAAAATAATGAGCTTCACGGCCAAGTACAAAAGCTTACCACAGAAATAAAAGTACTAAAATCCTTATGCCACTCTTCGACATTAGTGGAGGGTAGCCCACTAAAAATTTGTAAACATAAGAGGCGATCTCTTCTATACCCTCCTAGTGTATCTTCCACTCCTTCCTCACAGGGAATCATCTCGCAAGTAGAACACAACATGAGTAGTGAGGCTACATCGTCGCTCCAACAACGAATCCTTCATCTCGAAAAACAATTAAAAGACGCTGAAAAAGAGATATTATCGCTCACCACAAAACTGGAAAAACTGACACAGACCCTACGATGTGAAAAAAACTCTTCTCAATGCACCGTCAATACGCCGTCACCGCAGCAAAAATGTCTATCCGAGAAAAGAATACTCATCTTCGGCACTCAACAATGTGTAGATTTAGCAACAGCCATCACGCAATCGAGAAAGAACACCCGATATGATACTTACGGAGTCTTCGCCGAAACAAAACCAGGTGCACCAGCAAGGGAAGTAATAAGAAGTTGTCGTTGTACACAAATAAAGCCTGATGACAAATTAATATTATGTGTAGGCGAAAACGATTCTAGCATAAAAATAGTATTAAAACAGCTTCAAACTTTATTAGATTTATATAAGAATAATACTATAATCGTACTTAATATTATAAACAGCAAGCAGCTAGATGTTAAAACATTAAATAGCGATATTAGAAAGATGTGTAGTGAGCGAGAAAATTGTAATTTTGTTAATTGCATAAATCGCAAGCTTTCTGTTATTTGTCAATCAATCAATTACCACATAGATTGTCGGGATTATAAAGAAAAATATTTGAACCCTAGTGTACTTAAACTGCACTTAGCGAATAGCAAACTAAAAAATAAACTAAACACTAAGTTAGACGAGCCTTTGAAAGGAACCATACCCTTCTACTTTAAACGCCTTACAAAAAACACTATGCAATCTGCTAATACACAAAAACTTACAAATGCATCAAAATATTGCTAGCATATTCGCAAAACAGGAAATTCTTGAGATAACAATAAAAGAATTACAAAAAACAAACCAAGACCCAGACGTTTTATGCCTTTCTGAAACGTTTATAAAAAAAGGACACGAAAGATATGTAAATACTCATGGTTACATATTATGTGCTAGCTATTGTAGGGATAAGCAGAGAGGTGGAACCTGCATATTACTTAAAAAAGGCATAGTCTTTACGGAACTATTATATATCAAAAATCATACCGCGCAGAACTCATTTGAAGCGTGCGGCATTGAAATTACCCAAAGTAAATTAATTATTATTTGTGTTTATAGAACTCCTCAATCAGAGCCCATTTTATTTTTAACTAAACTAAATAATCTCTTAAATGAAATAACGCAGAAATATAAATTTAAAATAAAATTAGTAGTAGCAGGCGATTTCAACATTAATACGTTGAAAAAAGGTACTGTTACAAATGAATTACTGGATTTAGCTCTGAACCATAACCTGAAAATACATATAGATACGCCCACACGTAAATCATCTTGCATTGACCACATACTGAGCAACATTTCTAACGCTACTTCAACAGTGCTTCCGCTTTGTTTGTCAGACCACGACACAGCACAAATACTAAGCTTCCCATTAAAACGTAAACCACAAATAATAACTTATCACTATATTTTCAAGAGAGATTACAATTTAGAAAATATACATAAATTTAGAGAATGTCTCAAAAATCTATCATGGTCAGATATATATATCGAATGTGACGCCAACTTAGCATTCAAAAGCTTCCATGACCTAGTGTGCCTGTTCTACAAACTCTGTTTTCCTAGACATAGAGTAAAGATAAATATTAATAATAAACACAAACAAAACTGGATAAGCAGGGGGCTAAGACAGAGCTGCAATACAAAGCAAACACTTTGATACAATTATTATAAAGAAAAAACTACATTTAATAAAAACAAATATGTAACGTACTCAAAAATATTAAAAAAATGCATTTATAGTTCTAAAAAGAACGCTAATATTAAGTACATAAACAAAAATGACAACAAATGCAAAGCCACCTGGTCAGTTATCAAAAATCAAATAAATACCTATAACCCAGCTAACTGTATAGAGAATATAAAAATAAAAAACTTAACTCTCACGAACCCCGTTGATATAGCAACAACATTTAATAATCATTATATCAACCTAGGTCAAGAATTACAGAAAAATAACACTAAGCCTAGAAATAGCTTCAATATTAACTCCATGATCATTGTACCTATGTCGGAAAATGAAGTAAGACGTGAAATAATTTAAAAAATTCTAACGCCGAAGGCTATGACGAAATAAATACAAAAATATTGAAAGAATGCTGTACCAAAATACTTCAAATACTGACGTACCTTATAAATTTGTCACTATCTGCAGGAACCTTCTCAGAAGCACTAAAATCGTCAGTTGTTATGCCTCTCTTCAAAAAGGGAGAAAGAAATGACATTAATAACTATCGACCAATTACACTAATACCTATTATATCAAAAATTTATTAAAAATGAATGCTTAGGAGATTAATTAGTTATTGTAACAAATTTGACATTATAAACAGCGACCAGTATGGCTTTCAAAAACACAAATCAACAACACTGGCAGTATTTACATTTTTGAAGGCAATATTGACAGGTATTAACGTTAACCATTTTACTACAGGGCTATTTTTTGACCTATCCAAAGCGTTTGATCTCGTATCACATGAGATTCTACTTAAAAAGCTTGACATGTTTGGAATCAGAGGTCTAGCACTACAGTGGATATCTTCATATCTAAGTAATAGACAACAAAGAGTTGTCATCACTAGAATGGATAAAAATCGAGAAATGACGCCGTATCTATCCGAATATTAATCTATTAAATACGGTGTGCCACAAGGTAGTGTTCTAGGCCCTATTCTCTTCCTATTATATATTAATGATATTACACAGATAACCAATCACAAATGCATTCTCTTCGCAGACGACATTTCTATTATTGTGACATCAAATAAAAGACATAATACAATACGTAATCACGAAACTGACATTAATAATACAATTGACATACTCATTGACTGGCTAAACACACATAATTTAAAAATAAATCTTGACAAATCTCTATATATTCAATTTAATAAATGTTATAATGACAAATACAATCTCAAATTAAATATACCTAAAATTAAACAAGCTACACACACAAAGTTTCTAGGAGTGACAATTGACGAGGATATTAACTGGAAAACACATATTGATATAGTGTCTATTAAAATAAATAGATTTGTTTATGCACTAAAACATATTAGAAATATAACAAATACAAACACAGCTATTGTAACATACCGTGCATACGTTGAATCTGTACTTCGTTATGGACTTGTTATGTGGGGAAACAGTACTGATATAGAAAGAGCTTTCGTAGCTCAAAAAAATTGTTTAAGGGCTATATATGGTATGCGACCGGATCAATCATGTAGACCGATATTTAAAACAAATGGTTTGTTACCACTACCATCACTATACATCTACGAAACTTGTATGTTTGTACGTAGACACAAATAACATTTCAAAACTGCGAATGATGTGAGTTTTAGAAATCGCCGAGATCCAGATAGGCTTGTATTGGCTGATATCCCCAAATCTACGAAATATAACAAAAGCTGTCTGGCAACGTGTGTAAGAGTTTATAATAAAGTACCGAATGAAATTAAAGTATTGAACACAAATTTATTTAAAACAAGACTACAGAACTGGTTAACTGAACACAATTTCTATAGTATTAAGGAATTTATTGACAAAAAAAATTAATTTGTATTTGTAACTAATATTTGCATGCTGAATATGTCCGGCTAAACATGTAATAACTATTGTCTTTGATATATAACATCTCTGAATACCGTGTTTTATGCAAATAAATTATTATTATTATTATTATAGTTAAGGCAGCGATAGCCCAGTGGAGATACCAAAGGCAACGATAGCCTAGTGGAGATACCAACAGACTGCCATGCAGAGGGTATCGGGTTCGAATCCACGGCGCGCACCAATGACTTTTCGGAGTTATGTGCGTATTGAATTGTTAATTATCGCTTGTCCCGTGCCTCGGAGAGCACGTTAAGCCGTCGGTCCCGGTTGTCATGATGATCTTTGACAGTCGTTACAGGGCGTCAGTACCTTCTAAATAAACTGACACTAGTCTAAACCATGGAATATCGCTATCCCTTCGGGTTGCAGAGGTCAGACAGGCAGTCGCTCTGTGGAAAAGCTAATATTCAGCCAAATCCGTTAGACTAGGAAGCGGACCCCAGATTGAAACTGGGATAAGGCTAAGAGAATGATGATGATTATTATTATAGTCCCACGTAATAAGGGGCGAGCCTATTGCCGTACCGGGCACATTTCCAGACTCCGTGCTGCTACTGAGAATTTCGTGACAGAAAAACCCAATAACACTGCCCGACCCAGGAATCGAACCCGGGACCTCCCGATCCCACGCGCACATTTATGCCGCGAGACCAACGAGGCAGTCGTATAGGGTTTGATGTCGAGTTTTCCGTCTCTACGCAAAGATGGTATTTTCATCGTGTTATCTCTTAGTCGCCTCTTACGACACCCACGAGAAGATCACATGGCAAAAAATAAATATTATATTTCTTGAAAATATACCAAGAAATGTAGAGTATGTTTTGTCTACGTAACTCGTACTTCCTTCAATAAAACAATTTTTTGCTGAATTACTTTTTACCTCAAATTTTTTACGCATATTTTACGGTTTTATTTAGCTTGACCAGTTTATTTGTTTGTTTGGGTCAAATTTACAACAAAAATATGTCTAGTGTTGTTGATTGACTTGATTGAATCGCGAAATAATTTGTAATTTTATGATTATGGTCTTAATATTGTACTTAATAACTCAGCAAAAATAAAGCTTGATGGTATTACCGATACAATTCCTTTCTTTTTGATGCTTCCTTAGTTGGGCCCCTTGATGGCCCTTGGTTACTTCCCTTGATGCCACCTTGGTTATAGGTCGCGCCACACAAGTTGGCGGATATTAAATAAGCTACAAGCTGCGCAATATCCAATCAACGCGGAGGTTTATGTGAGGTTCAGTCAGGATTGGATATTGCGCAGCTTGTAGCTAACTTCACATTCACCAACTTGTGTAGCGCGGCCTATACGTCCCTTATTATTTTCTGGTTGCTTCCCTTGATGCCTCGCCCGATATCCACTGGTTGTCTTTATATATTTTTTTATTCGTCTTACCTGTTATGATTATCGTGGAGTGAGTGGGTCAGTTGTCGGTGACTAATTATTTTTCACCAAAGATGACACACAACTGATTTTAATCGTGTACAAAATTCGAATAGTTCACTCGAGTTGATATATACTACTTTCACCCCTGCCCTGCCATTCGCATATGACCTTAAAATCTTTAAGCCTGTAGAGTCACTTAATGAGGCCCTACTTCTTCAGAAAGATCTGGATTCGTTGTCTATATGGTGTCATAACAATGGCTAGTTGACATTTTTTTTTTATAAGTCCGTCCTTTAGATTATTCAAAAATAAGCGATACGTATTTTTTTATTTGTAAATTAAACCAAAAATGACCAAGATATAGCATCAATCATACAGGAGCTCAAGATCCAGACGAGGCTTTCCACCATCTGCCTGCGCAGAGTTCTAAAGTACTTCAGGCACATTGCGAGGAAAGACAGTGATAACTTGGAAAAGTTAATAATCACTGGCAAAGTGGAAGTAAAAAGACCGAGAGGCAGACGCCCGATACGTTGGATCGACCAGATCCGCACGACTCCTATCACCACGGTATCGCGTACCGTGGTGTTAAGAGTCGTGCGGATCGCTCTCCACTCAGCAGCAGATAGGAATAGATGGCAAGAAGTGGTCCGCAATAGACTGTTTCCACGAGGTGGTCACGACCCTCAGCATTGAGGAAACCGACGCGAGAAGAAGGTTATCCAATCTCGAGTAAATAGGTAGGCAGGTATCTTCTGCGTTAGTGTGCTACAACCTCGACAACATATTTGCTTAACATCAGGCAGTACGTAGTACATCGATATGGTTAGAACAAAAATGCCAACTCAATTATGACTGTAATAAACTTTTTTTTATCCTGGATAACGCTAGTATTTAATCAGGGTGCACGGCATTGAACCCAAAAAAGTCGAGCAAAAAAGCTCAGTCGTTAGTTTTACTTTTACCGAAGCCATTCAGGCCATTTTCAAGTCTCTGTAACTTCGTTCTGGATAAAGCTAGACATCTGAACATTTCATTATCAAGAGAAAATCTTTATAATAATAGTAGATTGTATGACAAGGGAGCAAAATGGTATTTTTACGGCGAGGGCGCTACTTTGAACCACGAGCGTAGCGAAGGATTCTTACGTAGAATCCTGAGCGCAGCGAGGGGTTCAAAATACATTGCCCGAGGAAAAAATAATTTGCTCTCGAGTCATATACTCTACTTTCCATCCTCTTTCTATGAGAAAATAAATAAGAGACGGTGTTATGTAATTAATGAATATATTTAATAAAATTAGACGTGTGAATATAAGTTAAAACAATTACAAATTTATATTTTCCTCTTTCACAACTCGACGTAGAACTTTATTTTGAACATTATTTTTGCAAAATTCAATAAAGTATGTACCTACTGATTACGAGAACAGAGTCGTAATTCGCGCGCTGTTTTTTTTGTTAACGCGGGTCACGCCCGTGCAGCCAACACATACCAGCCAGTTATTTACACAATTTACGTTCGATTTCTATGAATGATATACGTTCCAAATTCAAATCACTTTTCCGCCCGCTAAAAAGTGCTTAACAGAAAAGAGCTATTTTGCTCCAACTAAAAGAGGAACAAAGCGACACTTTTCGAAAAGAAGGGATAAAAAATATATTACAGAGTTTCATCCACATTGAACTAGTACTTTAAAATTATTGATTGTCACACTCACTCAACGGTCTTCATAAAATTCTAAGGTATTTCTAGCAGACATAGGTACAAGCTTGTAATTTTGATGATCATTATCATTAAGCCTAAAAAAATCCTTAAACCTTTAGGAAAAATTCAAACAAATGTACCTTTTTAATTTTGGTCTAGTTTTCATATTTTAGAATCTACACAAATAAGTTTGTGAACCTTTGTAGTACGCGGATTAGGTATTAATTACTCCACCAAGATAACTTTGCGGTTTAGAATTCGGAATTCAGTTTATATCCCTACTAGATTCAAATATTTTTGGCTATCTAGAAGTACTCGTAGGGTAGGATCAGGGTAGGGAACGGGCAGGCACCGGGAAGGGACCGGCCGAGGAGCACGAGTGGAGGTGCATAAGTCGCGGCCCGGGTGGAGGGCATAGGTTGGGGTTCACAGGTTGTGGGTTTACGGGTGGGGGTTTACGGGTGAGGACAAGGGTGGGGGTTCACTGTTGAGGGCACGGGGGGGTTCACGGGTGGAGTACATAAGTGGGGATGCAGGTGCGAACTCATGGATGGGAGTACGGGTGGGTGTTCACGGGTGTAGGCACGGGTAGGGGTTCACGGATGAGGGCAAGGGTAGGGGTTCACGGATGAGGCCAAGGGTGGGGGTACACGGGTGAGTGAGGCCATGGGTGGTGGTTCACTGGTGAGGGCACGGGTTGGGGTTTACGGGTGAGGGCACGGGTAGGGGTTCACGGGTGTGGGCACTGTTGGGGGCACGGATGGGGTACGGATGGAGCTTCACGGATGGTGGTCACGGTGGGTGCAGGGTAGAATAATACCCCATGAGGAGAGATGTTTCATAAAGACCATCACTAGCAAAAAGAAGTTAGATTTCAACAAAAACATTACATGTAAAAAGAACAACAACTTGAGCAACAGTTCTTCAGTATATAGTTGTGAGATCAAATATGGCCACTAATGGTAGGTACTATTCGAAACGGTCATGACGGCTGGAACACGAGAGGTTACGGTATCGATAAATATATCAGTTTAGGAGGAAGCAGCATTCTCAACACAATATATGGACTATATACAGAAAAAATATTCGGTATCAATATAACCTCTAATGTAGTAGGAAGTCATTTATTTAATGGAATACTTATATTAAATACAGGAAAATATACGGATGCGATATAAACTTAAATTTAGATGGATGTAGGATAATCTGTAAAACACATAGAACATATTCAGAAATATACAGTGCGTCACATTATTTCCATAATGAACGGACGCCAGAAACCAGCGAGAATTATTTGATATTGAATATCTTCATTTCATGTTTAATCAAAATTTCTTGTTGATAATTGAATTCACATGACTAAAGTATACCTATATTCGCACAAATAACAATTGAAATCTCATTGACAGTGGTGGACGCCACAAGGTTCGACTTTGAAATGACGCAAGAAGTCTTCCGCGATTTAAATATATATATATGTAGGCTAACCTCATCGGTGGTTAACAATGAGGTTTGCTACAATGTTACAGGCCGCCAAGAAGAACGACATTCCAATAGCGAACACCGGGCTCTGGCGAGGTGAGCACTGTTCGAATCGCAGTCAACGAGGAAACAGCTGAACAGGCGCTCGTGGCCACGTGATCGGTGGACGCTAATTTTTGATAAATTGTAATTGTTGCGATACCTAATCAATTATACTGTGAATATAGAATAATAACTGAAGTGATGTACAAATGCTGTTTTACTTACCATCTCCTCGCCCGCAAATCTACGCCCGCTCACAATTTGAAGGAACAAATGATAGTAGAAGGACAAAATGGAAGAATTGCAGTAGAAATCCCCTAACCCACAGTCGAAAGACTTTATAGACTTTATATATATATATATATATATATATATATATATATATATATATATACTTATTTATAATATTATGTACTAGTCATGTATATTTGTATGTAGGTTTATAATTTGGATATATATATTTGTGTATAATTTGTAATTATGTGTTATTTGTTAAGTATGTATATAAAATATGTTTATTTGTTTGCATGTATTAACCTAAAAATTTATGTAATTTTGTTAGTTTAAATTCTTTTTCTTTAGTCATACATTACACCTACTTCATTTCTCTCTGCACCACTTTAAGGTAGACTGGGAGAAAATGGCTATGGCATTAAGTCCACCTGTATACATTGTGTATGTATATGAAGTTTAAAAATAAATAAAATAAATAATTGACTGAGAACATCTCTGGTTCTTTGAAAGCTATTTTAAGACACAGGATTTGTTTTACAATTATTTACGGTATTTGGTTTCAGAAAAGTTCGCAGGAATAAGTTTCAATTCTAAGTTAAGGTTAGATTTTAATTTAATAGGATGTTCCGATGTGTTCAATACTGATAGGTTTACTCTATTGTTAGGCTTTACCGCAAATAGGCAATTTACAATCAATAAATTTTCAGAATAACTCTGATCTAGTATAAACCCTTACTTTATTTCTGGGTTGGATACGGAGCATTCATCGACCGTTTCTGTTCTAGGGGGTATGATACATATACTCGTAGGATCGTAAAAATATAATTTCAATTTAGAATTTCCTATGTTTAAAATATCGTGAGTATTATCGATGTTGCAATTAAAATAACTTAATAGGTCATTGCCTATGATGCCGTCGTATGGTAAATTAATATTTTTTACTACATGGAATTTATGGGCCAAATATTTCATAGGTTTAGACATAAAAGACATAAAGACATATTTATTTCTGCATTTTGGTTGTTTACAACACTTATACATGTCAAAACCCTATTCTAGATGATGCCGGCTTTTCCTAGCTAAATGATTTCTTGAGAAGAAAAGCCGAAACAAACTCAGAGTCATTGTTTTTTTGTCACTTCAATTTCTTTAGTCTTTTCTTGATCTTTTAAAGTCCAGACAAAAAAAAGGGTTTAGTATGCAAGTACAATGCAGGAAATCATCTGACGCTTTTGACTGACTCGGCCCACTGATGGCCCGCATTCAACAGCAATCGTACGGCTCAACCTTTATTGAGGGAGCCAGCACGATCTGTATCACTATGCCTCCACGCCATCAGAAGGTGTATGCATAAGCATGTCAGCCTAAGCCATCAGACAGGTTGCCACAACTATTTGTTTATATGTTTAATAATGCCCACATCGTACTCACAACTTTACATGCTAATACATAGTAAAATACATGTTGTAAACAATATGTAAAATTATAACAATTTAAACAATAAATGTAATATATTTAAATGTCAGAAAATATTATTGAATGTCAATTTAAGAATGTCTAAAAAATAAAATAATAATATATTACTTAAGTTATTTTAAATGTCAAAAGAAAATAACAATGTCAAATCAAACAATGTCGAAACAAAATAAATAAAATTACGGATGTCAAATCAAAAATGTCAGAATGTAAAGATATAAGTTCTACAAATGTAAATAAAAATATTATGTCACTAATTTCAAAATGTCAAAATTCATAATGTCAATTCATAATTTTTAAACTCAATTCCAGGCGTTTTTGTCTGCTAAATAATCTTTAACTGTGTAATAAGCTTTTGAACACAAGCTCTGTTTAATAAATACTTTGAATTTATTAATACTTAGTTCCTGAATATTGCCTGGAATTTTGTTGTAAAAACGTAGGCTTTGACACTTGTATGAGTTACTTATTTTTTATAGTCTAGTTGAAGGTAGAACAAGTTTGTTTTTGTTTCGTGTATTTAATTTATGAATGTCGCTGAATTTAGAAAACATATTTATATTTTCCTGACATATAACAAGTTCTCATAAATGTATTGAGATGCAACAGTCATTATCTTAATTTCTTTAAAATTTTCCCTCAGTGAATGCCTTGAACCAAGACTGTAGATTGCACGAATAGCCCGCTTCTGCAGTACAAACACAGTTTGAATGTCAGCTGCGTTGCCCCATAAAAAAATGCCATATGACATTATGCTGTGGAAATAACTAAAATATACTAATCTGGCCGTATCTATATCAGTTAACTGACAAATTTTATAAACCGCGTACGCTGCAGAGCTAAGTCTATTCGACAACTGACCTATATGTGAGCCCCACTGTAGCTTAGAATCTACGGTTATGCCTAAGAATACGGTGTTATCTATAAGATCCAACTCTTCTCCATTCAAACATATGTTAGGTTTAACTTGTTTTACATTTTGTCTTGAAAATCATATACATTTTGTTTTTCTTTCATTTAACAGTAAATTGTTAGCAGTAAACCATTGAACGACTTTAGAGAGAGCGTTATTTACATCGTCATTATTTGATTGTTCTCGTCTAAGTTTAAAGATAAGTGATGTATCATCAGCAAATAACACTATCTCTTCATTATTTTGCATAATATATGGCAAATCATTAATATATACAAGGAAAAGGAATGGACCAAGAATTGAACCTTGGGGCACTTCCATTGTGACCACTGAACCCATAGAAACTTTTCCATTTACCTCAACTCTCTGTATTCTATTACTCAAATTTGATGTTAGGAGATCCAAAGCAGTGTTCTTAACTCCATGGTAATTTAATATCCTGATCAATGTTTCATGAAAAACGCAATCAAAAGCCTTAGATAAGTCACAAAAGACTCCTAGAGCATCATGCGACTCCTCCCAGGCATCAAAAATACTATCTAAAAGCTCAACTCCAGCATCGGTAGTTGAGCGACCCCTAGTAAAACCAAATTGTTTTTCATGTAACAGATTATTGTTGTTAAAATGAGTTTGAAGCTGGCCTAGAATTAGTTTTTCAAAAATTTTACTAGAAGTGGGTAGCACAGATATTGGCCTATAATTTGTCGGGTCAGATGTGCTACCTGATTTAAATAACGGAATTACTTTACTACTTTTCATTTGATCAGAAAACACACCACAGTCAATGCATCTATTGAAAATCATTGCCAGTTCAGGTGCTACTGTGTTGATTATTGATTTCGTAATCACAACAGAATTGCCCCAGAGATCACTAGTCTTCTTCAAATTAAGGGTATTAAAAGTTTTTACAATATCTTTGTCAGTGACATAACTAAATCTAAATTCAATGTTACACTTATTGACATTTTTTTTAAGAGAGATTCTGCGTCATTGGGGGATGAGTTCAGGGATTTAGTGGTTAAGTTTAGTGATTTAGAGAATTAGTGACTTAGAGAGTCTGAGATATAAAGCTTAAGCAGAAAATGACATAAGGTCGAGGTAGCCTCGTCTACAGGGTCGATACCCTTAAGTCTGATTATATCATTGATTAGTTTTGGTTTTCTTTGCAAGCAAGACTCCTTCAGCAGGCTGACAGTTGACCCTATATCAACTAATAGGCATAAACGAATATCGGAAATTGAGGATTGAATTACAACGTGAGGTGATGAGCATTTTATTCGGATTTGACGTGATCTCATGCACCTTAATGGATTTAGGAATGTTAAGGTCTCTGTGTTGGGGATGGTTACCCTGCTATTAGCGCCAAACCTGGCAAGGTCACACCCTTGCCAGGTTTGGCGCTATTAGTAAGACCTCCGGTTTAGGGCTGGTTACGCTGCTGTGTGATCTTGCCAAGTTTGGCGCTGTTGGTAAGACCTTCAGTTTGGGGCTGGTTACCCTATTATGTTCTGTTAGAGTATGTTGAATAGTGAGTTACAACTCCATTTTGGGGCTGGTTGTGTGGTTGTAACTAATATTGAAGGATTCATAGTTTTATGGGTGTCGGATACATTTTGGAATTTGGATACGGGTCTCACGTGACACAGTCGTGAGACCCTTAAGCGTTTAAATCGACGTCAGAATCAGGAGACTGCTCATCTTCTACATTCTTTACAAATTGGAACTCCTCATCAATATTGGTGGATTGTGTAAAATTAACTTGGAATCTACGATTGTTAAATTCTCGTTTTTGACAATGTTCTAACACGTGCCCTGCAGTTTTGCAGTAGCGACAAAACGGCTCTTGCCCATTAGTTTGGACGGGTTTAGGTGGATAAGGAGTGACCGTTTTTCTTGGCCAAACCGGTTAAGGCGCGTAAGGTTTCGGTGGGTTAGGTTTAGACACCATAGGTTTTGAGGCATCACGACTTGTAAAAGGCCTACTATTATCATAAGAAAATCTGTGGTTATTTGAGGGATTCGGTAAGGGACGTGATCGGTCACCGAGGCTATATCGTTGTCCTTGGTGAATTTTATTCAATTTTTTCTCCTCGGCAATAGCAAAATTAATCGCTTCGTTAAGCGATTCCGGATTTCTACAACGAATAATTGTGGATAGGTTCGCGTTTAACCCTATCATGAAGGTGTGTAGGGCAAGATCTTCCATAGCGGCGACACGGCCACTAAGTTGACCCTTTTTTCTTAGTAGGGATGGATATGTTAATTTCTGTTAACAACTTGGCTAGATGCGTTTCTACTCGTAAAGAAAATTGGTTAACTGATTCTGAGCTATCTTGTTTACAGTCCTGTAAATCTGATAGTAAATGGGTATGGTGTTTCTTTTCACCGAATTGAGTTTTCAAAAATTCTTCTAATACTGACCAATCCTCAAATTCTTTTATTGAGCAAGCCGCTTCGGCTTCTAGTCAGCTTAGTATAAATTTAAATATAATGTCCCGTTGGTTTGTTGTTGCGAGATGAATAGTATTTCGACAGTTGGTCAGAAAAGGGTTTAATCTACTCGGCTACCATCGAAGGTGCCAATGAATTTGATAAGGACATTCAGATCAACTACGCGACATATTATAATCCTTATATAAAATAACACAAGGTAAGGAACAAAACAAATATTATAAAGTTCACTGGCACTTGGAAAAGCTTGCACTTGGTGGGTTTTTTATAGAACAGTAACTCACAGTACGATGTGGGCGAACTAAACAACATCTCGAGCGTTGCTGCGGAGCGGATGCGATAAGACGCGTCTCGGGCATCTTGAGCACACTGGTAAGGCACTTTAATATTCGATTGAGCGATCAATTGTTGACATAAATATTTTGTGTTTTATTTTGTTCCGATTTTTTTGTAGGTTAATAAATGTTTGATATAACATAGTAATCAATGTAATTAGTATATCGGAATGGACATGAGTACGGGACGTCAACTGACTACGAAACGGAAGTGTGAAGATAGCGCCGCGCTTCTACAGAGTCTAGTGTGACGTTGGCTACAGTTGAAGAAGGGGGTGACGGTTGACGTTCAATGGACGAACACTTCTCTTGGAAACTCCGGGTGGACAACAAGTACCTAGAAACTGTCACTCGTTTCGTGTTCAGTAATCCAAAATAATTATAGTCAGTTTTGTTAATTTGATTTGGTGTGAACTTGTAACAATCTGTAAAGCGTTGATACCGACCAAAAATCAAGCAACCCGTCGTCAAGTATTTAAGCATTAACATTTTATTAAGCTATCCGTTGTAGTAAACCGTTATCTTAATTATATTTTAGCCATCTTACGGCGCAAGGAAGATACGTATTATAAATATTTCTAGGTACTTACTTGCCTATACATTATAAATTAAACGTCCTGAACAATATTTTTGATTTGAATATAATATAAACTTTGCATCTGTCCAACCGTTGCATAATTAATAAAAATCCATCTTTAAACTAACGTACCTAATTAAAAAGATACTTCACACAATATTTTTCGAGAACTTCATTCCTCGCATTATTGAAAAGGAAACGCATAATAAAATTGGATGTCGGATGCCTGTTATATTTTTTATTACTTTTTTCTTTTGATATTTTCTTCTCTGCAGGAATAACGACCTATAAAAGAATGATGAAATAAGAATATTTAGACTAACTTTGCTACCAATATTTTGGAGTGTATTATTAAAAATAAAATATGAATGCGAATCGAAATAAATTGTCTAGTTAAGTTATGCGAATTTCTGATCCATTTTTAGTTACTTTTTATTTGGTGAAGTTAGTACCTGTAACAGGGGAACGCCGCTGGATATTTATCATTAATGAAAGCATTATTACAAATATAATCAAAGGAATGAATATCACTGTAGTAGCTAAACTATTCAAAATGGGAACATCTTACGAAGTTTTGATTATCCATTTTGTCATTGTAAGCGATGCTGAACCTCATGATCGTCTATCGTATTTCTTAATCCGCCATAAGCCGCTTTGACACAGCGAGTGCACAAGTGGATCAACGTGGATTAAGGTAGCTTTACTGTTGTGGACAATTTGTGGCTCTGTTTATGTCAGATCTTATTTGTAGCACTAATATTCGGCGGGCAACACCATTTACTAGGCATCAAGAACTAATATAAGTTGGTAAAGAAGGTAGTGGAAGATGGTGGAAGTTAGAATAAGTCTATAGTGGTCAGAGTGGTTTATTTGTTCTTAAATGAAAAAGACCGGCGAAGTGGATGTTGAGCCACGCACAATGTAAAGTTACGTAGTAACCCTTACTTAATATCCTACGGATAAAATAAGGACTTGACCACATTATTCATTTTGTCGCTAGCAATTGTACCTTTAAGTTCATTGATTAACTCAAACTCAAATATACAGGGTGTCACAAGACCCATCACCAAGCCGAAGTCAACTCGTTCTGCACATCATGTCAAGTCATACTACGTGAAAATAAGACCTGGGAAACAAATATTTTATTTGCTTAAAAACATAGGCACATTTTATACGCTGCAATGTATAACGCGCGAAATGCATCGTGCCTACACCGGCCGTATGTACCTACATCGTAAACGTCGGCTGGTACCTAAGGGCGGTTTCAGATTAGCGTATTTTTCTGCGTGTATACGGTCGTTTCAGCATACGCGCTTACACGCGCGGTACATTACGTGCTTCAAAAAACCGAACTCGCGTATACGGGCATATTTCGGAATGTTCGCTCGAAATGATAGTGACATCGTGTCAGTATCAACATGGACTCTGACGGCTCAAGCTTATACGAGCTAAGAAGCGCATCAACGCTCGTACGAGTTGCGCGTGTGCCAAAAAGGCGCGCCTATACACGCCTACATGCGCTTCCAAAAACGAGCTTATACGCGTGTATAAAACTCTAATCTGAAACCGCCCTAACGGCGGCAGTTTATGATCACGTGCGTCGCGCGGCCGAGGGTAATGCCCTCCAGCAGTAGATCATTTTAACGCTGATTGATAGTAATCAATCAGCGTTAAAATGATCCACTGCGTTGAGTGAACTTTAAAGCCGTACAAACAAAACACGATTTTGGAATAATTAGAAAAAAAACTGTTGTCACTTTGAGCCCCAATATCTCCTGAACCAGGAATTTCCCAGTGCCATACGGTGCCGAAGTAAAATATGTTCGTAATGATTGGTACAATATGGGGTTTCAGTTTTTGTTAAGGGTCTTTTTGCACCCTGTATTTATTACCATAAAAATGTCAAACATTTTTTGGACCCGTCAGAAAGTCATACATAATTATTATTATTTATTATTATTATTTACAGCCTAACCTGTCCCACTGCAGGGCAAAGGCCTCCCTACCCTCTTTCCACCTCTCTCTATCGATAATTATATAAGAAAAAAGTAAATATAAATGCAAATTTACATAATTGAGCATTGAAAAAAAATGCCTGTTCAGAAAGTAGAGCCTCTGAGAAGAATCAGGCAAGAAACTCAGGGCCACTCTTTTCATCGTCCAATTTTATACAATTAAATAACTAAGTAACTACACCGTATTTTTCATATTTGAGCTGGATTGTCCATAATGCTGTCGTTAATTACATACATACATAGACTCACACCTGTTTCCCGGGTAGACAGAGACTACGGAACGCCATTTGCAACGATCCTGACATATCTCTCTTGCTTCATTCACTCCCATCAGATTCCTCATGCATGCTGTTCTGTTCAGGGTACTTCTAACCTATCCTGTTTTAAGGATGTCTCCAATCTGGTCAGAGAACGTCCGCCTAGGTCTTCCCCTTCGTCCTGTCCCTTCCACACTTGCCTTATATATCTGCTTGGTCAGTCTTTCGTCATCCATCCTCTCCACGTGCCCAAACCATCTTAGCATACCTTTCTCGATGCTTGTCACTACATCTTCTTTTACCCCACAACACTCTGTTATCACACAATTCTTTACTCTGTTAGTCAAAGAAACACAACACATACTTCTCAGTGCTCTCATTTCTACAGCATTTATTCTACTTTCATGACTCTTCTGCCATACCCAACTATCACTACCATACATAAGAGTAGGTACTAACACCCCTCTATGCACAACCAAACGTGCCTTTTTGGACACGCTTTGGCTATTCATAAACGCCTTCAGAGCTCCATTCACTCTATTACCTGCATTAACTCTTCTTTCAATATCTTCTACATTCTTACCATCTCTTGTAAACGGCGTAACTAAATATACAAACTCATTCACTTGGTCCACTCGCTGTCCATCGATCATAACATTACAAGCCGTAACGGATTCCTTCTTTTCAAAAACCATAACTTTCGTTTTACTTACATTCACTTTCATTCCTTTCCTCTCTAACGGACCATGCATGATTGTTACCATCTCCTGCAACTCCTTCGCTGAAGACGCAAGTATAATCTGATCATCAGCATAAAGGAGGCATTTGACAAGTAACTCATTCATACTTAATCCACAGTCACTATTTTTCAAATCTTGCAAACAACTGTCCATGAAGAGGTTGAACAGCCATGGCGACGCTACACAGCCCGGTCTAATACCTGTGTTGATGGTAAACCAGTCAGTGTATGCCTCGTTTATCCTCACACAAGCTCTAGAATCCTCATTAAGGGATTTCAGAGCTCGAATGAGGCTGCTGTTTACCCCATACATCGACAGTACCGACCACATTTCATTCCCCATCTAGCCTTTAGCTTTTAGCCACTTTATCATAAGCCTTTTCCAAATCCACAAATAGGCAGTAGACCTTTCGACCTTTGGCAAAAAATTTCTCAGCTATGTATCGCTAGGAAAAGACTTGATGCGTACACCCCATACCCTTTCGGAATCCTGCTTGTACATCCCATATTTTCTTGTCGGTTACTTTCATAATTCTTTCAATCAGTACCTTCGCATACAGTTTGCCAACAATACTGAGAAGGCTAATGCTTCTTGCAGTCTTGTTGCAAGTCTTTTCCCTTATAAAGAGGCACAACCACCGCTGTGGCCCAGTCATCAGGTACTCGGCCGCTGCTCCAGCACAACTTAAATAAGCGCTGCAGCTAACCAACTATGATGCTCCGTCCAGCCTTCAGCATTTCAACTGTAATCCTATCATATCCTGCAGCCTTGCTTAATTTCATACTTTCCAACGCCTTCACAATCTCATCCACACCAATATCGCTCTCATCATTGCTATTATTACCATTCATTTCGTCAATCGATGTCTCTATCGCCGTTCTCTCAAATAAACCTTCAAAATACTCCTTCCATCTCTACAGCACGCATCGTTAATTAATATGGTTATTTTGGGAAAAAAAAGTACTAAACTAGACTAGCACAATACAGACACAACAGCTCACATTTACAAAAAACTTAAAATGTTAAAAGGGAAATAGCTCGTGGGACTGAACAAGTTAATCCCAAGCATTTTTATTTTCAATTTAATCTAGTACTGAATAGTAGTTTTCATTTTATAAACTTCTTGAATTTGTTGAAACTTAAATTTTGAATATTGCTTGGTAACTTAAACAAACTTAACTTTATTGTAAAAGTGCACACATTGGCCTTTGGAAGATCTTTATATTTTCTTTAGCCGTGTGGATAGCACTACTAGTTTACTTTTATTTTAAGTGTAAGCATTGTAGATATAACTTTTTTTTTAGTATGAGGCCTTGTTTTGGAATACATATATAAGATTGGAATATATGTACGTACTGGCTTGCAACTGTTCAAATATTTATTTCTTTAAATTTATTCCTTAACAAAACCCCATAATCCGTATCATAAATTGCTCGGATAGCTCTCTTCTGCAGAACAAAGATGGTCTGAATATCAGCAGCATATTCTCACAAGAGAATACCACGTGACATTACACTATGAAAATAGCTATGATATACAAGCCTGGCTGTGTCAATGTTAGTTATCTGTCGAATTTTTCTGACAGCGTATGCTGCAGAGCTGAGTCTATTTGACAATTTACTAATATTATGTGGTCCCCATTACAATTTAGAATCAAACGTAATGCCTAAAAACTGGTTGTTATCCACAAGATCCAACATTATTACTCGTTAATTGGTAGTATTAGTCTAATGCACATTATTTATCATTTTTATGCAACGTCTTAGCAAAAAGAACGTCGCTGCCATTGATATGTGTTGTTATGTCACCTACCTCAATGGAAGCTGCCAACTTGTTTTGTCCTAAAACCGTTATTTTTTACGCAATTTTTAAATGTAGTGACTACGAATTCGTCATTTAAGAAAACACATAGTATGTATTCTTTTACAATAAGTTTCTTTACAAATTTTATTGTCTTTAATTATTCAAAATAATATGTCAAGAAATTGAGCCTTATTCTAAAAGCACATACATACATACATAGACTCACGTCTGTTTCCCCGAAGGGGTAGGCAGAGGCATATTAAACGCCCACTTTTCGCCAGTGTTTTGATCCCACGTAATAGGTGGCGAGCCTATTGCCGCTTATCGGGATATTTTGTTTGCCAGAGCCTCGTCCGTTGATCGGCAGGTGCACCACTTGCAGGTGAGGTTGGCTTGGGACCCTAAGTTCTTGGTGGGAACCCTATGCACTTCATGCAAAAATTACGAGTTGTCATTGCAACTCGTAATTTTTGCATGTGCATGTTAGATAGAGTACAATTTAAAACTTGTATTCTATCTAACATGCACATACCATTTCGCAACGGTTTTACGAACAATATATGGTCTAGAACATGAATGTCTTGTACAATCTTAATATACTGCCTGCAGTGTAAGTAAATCTCTTTTAAAAAGAATAACATGGTAAGAACTTCGTGCATACTAACATGGTTGCGCAACACGAATAAACGAATTCATAAACAAAATGTTATCGCCACAGCTTAAAAATTAATGTACTGGAAATTCTTCGATGTGAGTCTATTTATAATTTATGTGATAAGAGCTTTAAATACTCAAAGTTAATGAGTTATAAACCAAATTAATAATCATTTGCGATTTGTTGGCACGAAATGACTTATTTGTGTACCAAAAGGTGTACTTCGATATCGGGCTTAAAAAATATTTTAATACTATTATGATTTTGATGTCGCGGAAGTCGACGGAACATACATATAGGTTATCTCAGGTCGCACATTCGCGACTCTCGAGAAATTGTTAGTATAATAAATGCACACCATTTTGTTACTCTGACTTATATTTACTGAGTAACTCTCTTTACTATTTTAAAATAGAAGATCTATTTTGATCAACATAACTCGATTTATATTCGTTCGTAATATTATATTATTATATATTGTCTTAGATACAATATTAGATTTTTAAACATATTGTTTATCTTATAATATAATCAGTCTGAAGTAGCCAATTTTAAAGCCAATAGTTAAATGTCTGCCCTTTTTATTAGAAAGTAGCCCATGTAATTCCTTATAAAATTTATATAAAAGTGAGAGTTTAATTTGATTCGGCCCAGATTTATAGGGATTATCCAGAACAATTCCTTTTTACTACGCCCGTACTAGCGATTAATTACACAATTTTATAAGTTGCGTGCGTGTGGCTAAAGATCGATCTAAGTGGAGAGCATTGGAGCACGCCTATGTTCAGCAGTTCAATCTTCTGGCCAAGATGATGATAAGTATTGTCTATGTTTATTTGACTACACATTGGTGGGTAGTTGAGTAAACACCTGGTTTAAAACAGCTGTTAAAATTATTTTAAATAAAATAGTTTAAATAAAGTATAAATATATTTAATGTCATATAAACATAGTTGAGGTTGAATACCTGCCAGTCTAGTGTTATCTCCATATATACACAACATTAATAGCACTAACACAGTCACACGCTGCAGCATGGAATCCTCCATCCATAATATACAACAATATTTTGAGGAAAGGATGGCCAAGTTCGAAGCGGATCTCCTCAAGAAGAGCTCTACTGGTACGGGCGGCTTGGCAGAAGAATTTGGGGCCTTCAAGGACTTCATAATCCAGTCACTTAAGTCCTTCTCGCAACAGTTGGAGTCCGTCGCCCGCACTGTGGACAGTATGGAGACACGCAGCCGTCGAAATATGATTCTTCTGCATGGCGTTGAGGAGGAGAAGAGTCAGGATACAGCTCAGATGGTCGTCCAAGTGGTGAAGCAACGGCTGAAGTTTGATACATTCACTACAGACGATATCAAGCGTTGTCATCGAATGGGCCGTCACCAAGCAAATAAGCCTAGACCTATTCTCGTCAAGTTCCGGAGCACATCAGTTCGAGACAGCATATGGTTCGCCAAAACTAAATTGAAGGGATCCGGTGTAACGCTGTCTGAGTTTTTGACCCGAACGCGACATATGGCGTTCATGGCAGCGCGGGAGAAGTTTGGCGTGACGAAGTGCTGGACCAGGGAGGGCTCGGTATTCGTCCTTGGCGCGGATGGTCATCGGCTTCGGGTGCTGTGCTTGGGCGACCTCAACAAGATTAAAGTCGCAGACCCAGAGAAACCTGCGGGGAAGGCTGCTGCGAAAACCAAGCGGACCGCGGCTTCAAAAAAATAGGTTTCTTGTTTATTTGTTTTTGTGAGTGGGTGAATTTGTATTATTTTTCTACCTTCTTCATAACTTGATAATTTACTTCCACAATATTTTTCACTTTGACGTACCTATCCTAATATCATATGTCAGTTATGTCATTTGCATGACGTACATGTACTGCCGATTTGAATCATTGGTATTTTATCTTTAAGCTATGTTTTTTTTTTTATAATTATGTTAACAACATATTCACCTGTTTCAAATCTCATTACGCATTTTAATTTAATTTATTTTTTTCTTTTTTATTCTTTGTTTCTCTTTTCTATAAAGCTGTATGGTGTTATTTACATTTACAATAGTCTTCTTGTAACACGCAACTGGCGGGTGGACATTTGACTTTACACCACTTTACAATATATTTTTATTTAGGTATTCTATATAATATATATAACTTTTTATTATATCGATATATTTAATTATTTTTATATATTATTAATATATTATTATTTTATATAGTCGACATATTATGTTAGATGCAAATAGTGACGATGACAGCTTTTTAACTGCTAGTAGTCTCAATGATAGTTTTACCAGTTTGCCTTCACTTGCAGAGATTCTTCAGTCTCAGTTCTCTGATGTCGCGGGGAACTTTAATGTAGTCCATATAAATGCCCAAAGTATTCCAGCTCATTTCCCTGATATGCTGGCAACCTTTGACTGTAGGAACATTCATGCTATTCTCGTTTCAGAGTCATGGCTCAAACCATGTCTCCCATCAACTTCATATTCTCTTCCGGGGTACCACCTAATAAGAAATGATCGTGCGGTTGGTGGGGGTGGCGGTGTTGCTATTTACCTACGTGCTCAAATTCCGTACCGTATTGTTAGCATCTCGCCGCAACCTCCACCCTCGAATGCCGGCGAGCATCTATTCTTAGAAGTGGAATTAAATCGTGCTAAAGTTGTTCTAGGTGTTTATTATTCCCCTTCGTTACGTATAAATTTTTTTCCTTCTTTTGAACACATCCTAGAAACTTTGGTACCTTCTTACAGTCACACAATTATAATGGGTGATTTTAACACCTGCCTTTTAAAGCAGGATAATCGTTCCACCACATTTAGGCGTATTTTAAATTCCAGCAATTTATCTATTCTTCCTCTTCATGCTACACATCATTTCCCAAACTCTGTACCTTCTCTTCTTGACCTCATTTTCGTTTTCCCTACTTTTGTATCCAAGCATGGTCAGTGCTCTGCAGACACTTTCTCTTACCATGATTTAATCTATCTTTCATATAAAATACGCCCACCAAAGGCAAAACCGACAATTATTATGCAACGCAACTTCGGTGCGATGGATAGTGTAAAACTCTGCGCAGATGCCCGTAGCATAGATTGGTCTCCCTTGTATTCATCAGACTGTGTAGATAACAAAGTCAAAATGTTTACAGATAAGTTAATTCAGCTGTACGATGTGCATGCACCAATCCGTGCCATTAAATTAAAACACCTACCTGCACCTTGGCTTACTGACGAAATCAAAATTCTTATGTCAAAGAAAGCGGCTGCCAAGGCGAAGTACAAATGTCGTCCAAACCCTGTAAATTTGGAAAAATACATACGTGCCAGAAATCTCTGCAATAAGGTGCGTAGGAAAGCACAAAGCCAGCATATTCACAACTCGGTTGAATGCGGAGATCCAGTTAAAATTTGGAAATTTCTTAGAACACTGGGAGTTGGTAAGTCTCGCAATGACACAATCCCCAAAGATATAAATATAGATTCGATTAACGCACATTTCACTGCTTCACCCAACTTTGATGGGACAATAAAATCAAACACGTTACAAGATCTTTCACGTATCCCAACTCCCAGATATTCACCTTTTGTTTTCGAGCAATTTTCCGGTTGTGATGTTAAAAAGAGCATAATCTCAATATCATCCAATGCTGTTGGTAATGACTGTATCAGTCGAAATATGATCCTACCTATCCTAGATGAAATCCTCTCTGTCCTTTGTCATATCCTGAACTACTCAATTACCAGCGGTGTCTTTCCATCCGCGTGGAAAGATGCACAAGTTGTGCCGATCCCTAAAAAATCCAAACCCTGTTCCTTTACCGACTTCCGTCCTATATCCATACTTCCATTCCTCTCCAAAGTCCTTGAGCGTCTTGTACATACACAACTCTGTACTTTCCTTTCCAAGAATGCTCTCCTGAATCCATTCCAATCCGGTTTTCGTCCTGGTCATAGTACTACTACAGCATTGGTTCATATCACTGATGAGATAAGGCTAGGCATGGATGGCGGAAAACTCACGCTTTTGTCCCTACTTGATTTTAGCAACGCATTTAACACCGTGGATTTCCACATCCTGCTCGCCATACTCCGCTCTATTAACATATCTCCAACGGTAATTGACTGGTTTCATAGTTATCTGTTTGGACGCCGACAGCGTATACGCGTTGATGAGTCGTACTCGTCATGGTGTAACACAACTGTCGGTGTACCACAGGGTGGCGTGCTATCTCCATTACTATTCGCAATTTTCATAAATTCTATCTCTAAGCACTTACTTTCGTCCTACCACCTTTACGCAGATGATTTACAGATATACTCACAGGCACCACTAGAAGCGATTTCAGAGGCGTTTTCTAATATAAACTTTGACCTTGCACAAATTTGTACGTGGAGTAAAAATTATGGCCTTAAAGTGAACCCATCCAAAACACAAATTATTCTGATTGGCAGTTCCAGAATGATATCCAAGGTCAACTGGTCACAGATGCCTGAGATTCAGTTCGACGTCAAAATATTAACTATCTCAGATAACGTAAAAAACCTGGGGATTTATCTAGATAAAACTTTATCATGGGAATGTCAAATACAGGAGACAAGTCGAAGGCTGTTTGCCTCAGCTGGGTCGTTGCGTAGGCTGCGGAACTTTCTTCCCACAACCACCAAGATTGCGCTTGCACAATCCTTGCTTCTCCCAATACTCGATTATGCCGATGTCAGCTATCTTGATCTTAATGAAGACCAACTTGATAAACTTGAGCGTCTCCAAAACTTCTGTATTAGATTCATTTTTGGTTTACGCAAATATGATCATGTATCTGAATTTCGATCCAGACTCAAGTGGCTCCCAATTCGTCTTCGCCGGAATACTCATATTCTTACGCAACTGTATAATGCGCTGTTCAATCCTAATAGCCCCATGTATCACAAAGAACGTTTTAAGTTCCTTCATGACACACATTCAAGGACCTTGAGGTCGTCAGTGGATCTGAGACTGCAGATGCCAACACATTCCACAAACTTCTACGATAAATCCTTTGCCGTTCAGGCTGTACGTTTGTGGAATGCGCTGCCAATTGAGATTAAGCAAGCAAAATCACTCAACATATTTAAAGACGCACTAAAGAAGCACTACCTGTCATTTTAATCGAAATTCTCTCGATGTATTTATTTATTTATTGGTTCTGTACTTTGCATTGATATCATTATAATATGGATATGTATGTATGTATAGCTATGTATTATATGTATAGTTTGTATGTATAATTTTATATGTTTTATAAGTATAGGTTGTATGTATATTAAGTATTAGGTATTTGTATGTATAGGCGATATATACTTACACATGTATGTATATTCTATTTAATAACTATTAGTGTCCGTATATATCTGATCACTACACCATCAAATTTGTCTTTTTCAGTCTGTCCATCCTAAGGTTGCCTGGAAGAGATCGCACTTTGCGATAAGGCCGCCTTTGTGCATTTACTATTTGTATACCAATTACCTACATTTTAAGCTATTGTACCAACTGTATTTGCACAGTAAAGATTTATCTATCTATTTATCTATGCATTTATTAAAATAAAATTCAGAAATTTGTAAGTTCTGGACCGGTATCTACTTCATTTTCTACTCAAGAAAAATCGTTGGCACACTATAATTATATTTAAATTGGAATAGCGTTTACCTATCCGACGTCAGCCGACAACGTATGGTATATTTTTCATATAAAGGATATCAAAATAGATCATGACAATACCCTACCTGTTTTTAATATCAGTAGAAATATATTATAAAGATCAGGCTGCTGTCACCCTGGGATATCTAACAATAATGAATTCCGGTAGGTGACGAGATCCCTATACCGCGAACGATAAAATTTTACGATATGTACCCTTTTGAATTACTGCAGTATATTATAACCTTAAAAGGATACTGATTACGTTTGTAAATTTATTTATACACACTATTAATGTCGTCTCATAATAAACCATTAAGTATCTGTAAACGTTATAAGCTCGCGTTGAAGTAATTTATTTTTATTACATTTAGGGGGAATGGTTTTATCGTTAAACGATGTTTACGGATAGTGAATATGTTAAGTACGGTAATAAACTGAATTAAATCTTTCTGCTTAAAACGGCCAATATTTATATTAATCTGTTTTGAATGCTTGCGCAAAATCTTATTAAACGCAGTGATTAATAATTTTAGCCAGGTTATTTATAAAAATATAAAGAAAATATTGCTATTTTACCTTTTTTTTTTTTTTTTTTGGTATCGGGTTGGAAAATCCTCATGGAGTCCCTCCGCCCCGGGGGGGAAGGACGAAGGGGACTGTCAGACTCTTACTGACTAAAAACCAACCCGTGCTCCTCATGTACCCATGTGTCGGAGGGTAGGGTTTCACCAAAGCATTCCTCGCTACCCCCCGACGGGTATTGGCCCGCCAGATGGTCAGGCGGGCCCCGAACGAAACCCCCTTGGCGGCGGATGAAGTTGTTGGGCTCCGCCGCCAAAACACCCAGCGGCCGCAGAGGATAGGGAGGACGGCAACGCAACACCGCATCTCCTCTTCCTCTGCGGCCCCACCGCGACGCAACGATAGTGCGCCCCCATTTGGTCGCGGGAGATAGGGCGCGGGGCAACGCAACACCCACACGCCTCTCCTCCCGCGACCGCACCCGACTGCGAGGGACAGACAGAACTGTCCCCCGCACCCGCACCATGGGACGCATCCTACGCAGGCCTCTACCAAGCCCACGTGGAGCGTCCCCTCCCGGGATCCCGCTTACCTTCACCGTGGGTGGCTTCTAACCCAAGGTTACTGAGCCCCCCCACCACGACAAGGTGGAGATCCCACGGGGGGGATTGCTATTTTACCTCAGGACGTAGCAGCAACGTTTTATTTTTTATTTATTTATCATAGACATTTTATTTTCCATTGCTTGTTTTCCTTTTATTTTTTTTCCTTTTGTTTGAATTTAATTATAATATGTAGTTATTATTATATTCAAACCTATGTCTTTATATCGTAATGACATAAAATATATTGCATTTAAGGTGAAGGCACTGTCTCCTGTAATACAGTTAACACTAGCACAGGAGAAAAGGTTAATGAATTTTGTTGTATCCAAAATTTTTGTCAATAAAGATTTTTCAATTTTTTAATAGACTTCAATCTATAGACATGTCATTATAAGCAGAAATTAGAACCTAACTATGACCAGCATAACATTTGAACTTATATCATGTTGGCTACCTTAGAAAGAGGAAGATAATGGCGTTTACAATTTGCCCAAGACAGCTTCTAAGTTAAAAATTTATCGAATTTTACTATTGTTTTAATTGGTTATACAAATTAAAAGTTCCTTTTTTATAATAATAGGCGGCAAACGAAAGGACGGATCGCCTGATGGTAAGCAATTACCGCCTCCAATGGACACAAGCAACACCACAGGAGTCACAAGTGCGTTGCCGCCTCTTGGGGTTGGGAAAAAGGATAGGATGAGGAGTGGGATGAGGGAGAAGGAAAAGGGATAGGGCCTCCGGCACTCTCACTCACCGAACAAAACGCAACAATTTAGGTACTGTTACTTTACTTCGATTTTCTGTGAGAGGGTAGTACTTTTCCGGTTGAGCCGGCCCATTCATGCTGAAAACAGCAAGGCTCTACTACCTATAAAACATTACTAATACTCTGTTTACCGTATTAAGAAGTTAAATTGTTTTACAGAAAGCCGCTCGACAAGGCACACGTCATGTATACATATTTGTGGATCTCATACACACATATTGTAGAAAGAAAAGTTTGTGTACGCACGGAAATAGCGTGGGATGTCTGTGAAGGATGATTACACACGTCTATCCCTACTTCCCTACTAATATTATAAAACAAAAATGTGTATGTATGTTTCGTTTTTACGCTAAAACGGCTGAACCGATTTTGTTGAAATTTAATATACCTATCGGTAGATAATGTCATGGATACTGACCGAGTTATCTACTTTGTACCCTATAGAGTTTCTGAACTCTTTAGAATAATCAGGAGTGTCTTAACACAACTTTAGACTGAAATTAGATTTCTGTTACCCTGAATTTAACGCGCGTGAAGCCGCGGGCAAACGCTAGTGTGTGATAAATTATCACGAACGTGAAGGTTTTATACAATTTTACCTACTTATTGAATGTTTAGCTACCTGTAGTAAAAATAGAACCTTTGTAGGCAGAGAAACGTTCATAAATAGACTGAAGATAGATCAGAGAAAGTTCAAGTTTCAATACTGTGTAAACTGATCTAAGTGAGCTAAAACCAAACACCAGAATGGCAACACAAGTCTTATTTTATTTCTTTGACTAATCTTATTTACTACCAATAAGTTCGCTTTTTACACGCAATAAGAAAAAAGTTCGCAGTTAAAAGAAAATCAGAGCTATTTTATTGCAAACAGCAGCGCTGTCTACGTTTTATTGCTAACAACTGATACAATTTATGTAACTATTTTAGTTTATACATCTTAGTCCGGTCAATTAAGACATAAAAATACTGGTCAAATAACAATAATTGCCGGAGACCCAAACATTAGTGGAGAGCTAGGGTTTACCATTACAAATAAAGTCTTAAAAGTCCCCATCGATCCCATGTGTGCTATAAAAGTTATTCGGGGTCAAATATCAAAATTTGAGGCTTTTTAAAATTTTCTCAAAAACAGTAAGCTTTATCAAAATAAAACCTTTGGCAAAGTTGTAGACCTTAAAATTTTCTACTAAAATGGTATCAATAATTTTATCCTAACAGTTACCATTCCAGAGATATCGCGATTAGAAGATTCACATCATACATGATATGCACACATTTCTACGCCACCTGTGAGGTAGTGTACTCGGCGCGTTTTTTTTACCGTGGTTTCCCCTGTAGGCCTACTCCACTAACTGTCATGACAATTTTAGGATAATTTAAGGGAACAATACTCGTCAAGTTCTAGATATTACTTTATTATTGATTATTGATATTGATTATTGATATTGCTATTGATTGTTGGGTTAACTATTGTTTTGATTTCTTTACATATTTTAATCAGATTCATACTCTTGAAAGTCTACTTCAACAGTCATGTCTTCTTCGATTTCTTCTTCTTCCTCTTCTTCTTGCTGGATGTTCATAAATTGTTCAAATGTGGCTGAATCATTGATCTTTTCATTAAAATCACAGGAATCTTCCTCTATTGTACTCAACTGGACATTTGAATTTAAATTATTCGAAAAAAAGAGGTTTGACTGACTGCGCCAAAGTATTTACAGAAATTGATTCCACACCTTAAACAATAATTTATTTATTTATTTATTTATTTCTTCATATACACAAAGTATATAGGCGGACTTAATGCCATAGGCATTATCAACCAGTCTACCTTAGAGTGGTGCAGAGAGATAGAAGTAGGTGTATTATATGATGTAGGTTACGAAAAGTTACTAATTATTGAATTATTGGTAAATTTATTGGTCCTAATAATTATACATACTTACATAAATATATATTATAATAAAAATACATAAACGTAATACATACACATTAAATTCAAATATATATACAAATAATATACATATATACATAAACATAATTATGATACATGTTAATATACATATATAAACATAAACATATACCTGGTTAAGATAGTGGCTTAGAATACATTCGCGGACTCAGCTAACAAGAGTTCCTTTACTTTGGACTTGAATTTGAATTTAGTTTTGGCCATTCTGATCTCAGGAGGTAGAGCATTTCATAGAAGAATAGACTGAATGGTGAAAGAAGAGTGAAGAAAATCGGATCTGTGAGAAGGTACCATGAGTTGAAGATTAGTGGAGGAGCGAAGATTGCGTTCATGGTTAGAACATAAGTATTGGAAGTAAGGAGTCATATACTGAGGAGAAGTAGGAGATGTGAGAATAGTGTATAGAGTAGTGAGAGCACGCAAGCTACGGCGCTGACGTATAGGGAGCCACTTTAGTTGGGAACGATAAGTAGACACATGGTCATACTTACGAAGGTTAAATAATTGTGGAAGGAATTCGCTTTCTTCTTGCGGTTTATGGTGCTCCAAAAAAAAAATACTTGCATTGATAAATTTCGAAACTTAACTTTTGTAAAAAATATGCGAAACGAGAAACAAGTACAACTATCATGTCTTCCTCCAACATCGGCATCCGCTATTCAACACACGTATCGAGTATACTAACAAGTTCAAACATGGCTAGGCAATCAACTGAACCCAGAAGACTGAGGACTCTGGGAGCGATTCAAACTTTACTCCCACCTGCTCCAGAAAAACTCCTCAACACTATTTCTTGAAGTTTCAAAAAATGTTGTAGTGCCAAATGTGGCTGTAAAAAAGTCAAGTTGCTGTGTTCTCCAGCATGTACCAATTGCCAAGGCCAGTCTTGATCATATGTCCAGTTGAGTACAATAGAGGAAGATTCCTGTGATTTTAATGAAGAGACCAATGATTCAGCCACATTTGAACAATTTATGAACATCCAGCAAGAAGAAGAGGAAGAAGAAGAAATCGAAGAAGACATGACTGTTGAAGTAGACTTTCAAGAGTATGAATCTGATTAAAATATCTAAAGAAATCAAAACAATAGTTAACCCAATAATCAATAGCAATATCAATAATCAATAATTAGGTAATATCTAGAACTTGACGAGTATTGTTCCCTTAAATTATCCTAAAATTGTCATGACAGTTAGTGGAGTAGGCCTACAGGGAAAACCACGGTAAAAAAACGCGCCGAGTACACTACCTCACAGTTGGCGTGGAAATGTGTGCATATCATGCATGATGTGACTCTTAGAATCGCGATATCTCTGGAATGGTAACTTTTAGGACGAAATCATTCATACCATTTTTGTAGAAAATTTTAAATTCTACAACTTTGGGTAAGGTTTTATTTTGATAAAACTTACCGTTTTCAAGAAAAATCCAAAAAACCTCAAATTTTGACGTTTGACCCCGAATAACTTTTTTAGTACACATGGGATAGATGGGGACTTTTAAGACTTTATTTGTTATGGTAAGCCCTAGCTCTCCACCAATATTTGGCTCTCCGGCAGTTATTGCTATTTCAAATGTCTATATTGACCGGACTATCTGCAGTAAACAGTAAGTTAGTTATAAAATAAATAAATAAAAATAAAAATACGTTTATTGCCGAAAATAAGGTATTTACAAAAATATTACCTGTGGCCCCACACTAGGCGAGCCTGTCCTGTGGGTACCACAATCATAATTACATTAGATACATTAAGTACTTACTTATCATATACAAGGGTTCGTAGTGACAATAATAGTTTAGTTTAAAAACATTTTAAATATGATTGAGTCATTATGTGATGTGTATAAAAAGTGTGTACATGTGTAAGAGTGTCTTTATGCAAAAGTTAAGTAGAATGGAGTGTGTAATTGATATGTATGTAGATGACTATGTGATGTGCAAGTAAAATTCATGTAAAATTGGCCTACTATGTATTACAATATATAATATATAGGTACTGCAGGCTTATTATGGTATTTGTTAGTTAGTTGGACAGGTGTTTTCCGCACTTAGTTGACAGTCCGACACGGTTGTCGCCTGCTACTCATACCATGCAAGCTCCTTCCAGAAGGCCATGAGTTGACCAGTGTTGCGTATGGTTTCGCTCATGGTTCTGGGGTTGTTCAGGAACCTCGTCCGTTGGTCGCTCACGCTGGTACAATGTAGGCACACATGAGCGGGTGTTTCTTCGGTCTCCATGCAGCCCCTACATAGTGGGCTGTCCGTGACGCCGATATTGTAGAGATGCTTGTTTAGTGGACAGTGGCCGGTTAATATGCCAGTCAGATGCTTGAGTGTTTTCCTGTTGGAGTGCAACAGTTTTTGAGAGAGTCGTTTATCTAATTGGGGAAAGGCATCTTTAGATTGCCTACACTCTTTTAACTCTGCCCACTCTTTTTCATGTCATTGTAGGGTTCTCTCGCGTAACCAAGTTTTTAGTTGGTTGAAAGGTATCGGAACAGTTGGTTCGGGTCCCAGAGTTGTTGTGTCCGATCCTTTCCTTGCCAGTTGGTCTGCTGCGTCATTGCCCGTGGAGTCACTGTGTCCTCGTATCCACTGGAACGTGACCCGATTCCTCGCTGCAGTTTTCTGCAGCTCTTGGTGGCACTCCATAATTAGGCCGCTGTTAAAGCAGTTGCCATCGAGAGCTTGTAGTACTGAGCCACTGTCTGTGATGATGCGTATTGACAGATTACTCACGTTTCTGGCCGCGATCGCCGTCGCCGCCCTTATAATCCCAACACATTCAGCTTGGAAGATGGTGTTGAGTTTACCAAGCGATGTTGAGTAATTGATGTTCAAGTCATGGGAGAATACTCCGGCACCTGTCCCATACTTTGTTTTTGAGCCGTCTGTGTATACTCTAACTTCGTGTATACCAGAGCTATCCTTGTGCTCTTCTTGCAGTTGTATGCGGTATTTTTTGTCAAAGACAAAGGTTTTAGGTATGAGGTCGCACGTTGCATCTAGCATCGGGATCTCGTTAGTTAACGTCCTTTTCAGGCGTGCATGGGTTATTCGGTCGTCTCTTCTCCAAAGCCCGAACTTATCGAGCCGGATCGCAGCGGCACCTGCTTCCTGCTGGATGATGAGGTGCAATGATCGCAAGTCGAGAAGCACCTCCAATGCCGCCGTTGGGGTTGTTTTCGTACAGCCTGTTGTGGCCAGACAGGCGAGGCGTTGTATGCTCTGCAGCTTGCTCTTGACTGTGCTTAGTTGAGTGCTTGGCCACCACACTACTGCACCATATGTGAGCATGGGGCGTATTATGGCAGTGTAGATCCAAAGGGTGATGAATGGTTTGAGACCCCATTTCTTGCCTATTTTTCTCCTGCACTGCCAGAAGATTGTACATGCTTTTGTGGTTTTAGTGGTGATGTGTTTATTCCAGTTGAGCTTGTGGTCGAGTGTTACGCCCAGGTACTTGACTTCACTCGATAGGTTAAGCTCCGTGCCAAAAAGTTTTGGTTTTCTGGTCATACGGGTGTTCCTTTTGTTAGTGAAAAGTACTAGCTCCGTTTTATTTGGGTTGACCGTCAGTTCATGGTGGTTTCACCATTGTTCCATGATCCTGATGGCTGCTTGCATCCGATAATGGATCATGTCTTCCGAGTTTCCTTTGATTAGGATGGTTATATCATCTGCGTAGCCGACTGTGTAGAAGCATTTGTCATTCAGGCTTCTCAACAGATCGTCTACCACTATGTTCCAAAGCAGGGGTGATAGGACACCTCCCTGTGGGCAGCTTTTTGCTACTATCCCCCTTGTGGTGGTGTTAACCGTGAATTTAATAGCCCTTTGTTTCAGGAGTTGATCAATCCAGCCACTGACGGTTTGTTCAACTCCGAACTTGTCAAGGGCTCGGCTAATGCTGGTGAATTTAGTTTTGTCGAAGGCGCCTTCTATGTCAATGAAGGCGCCTAAGGTCATTAGTTTGTCAGATAGCGCTGTCTCTATGGTCCCCACTACGGAGTGAAGCTTTCGTTGATCTACCACTTCTGTAGGCGTGTTGTTGCGGGTGTAGTGGTCTGCATAGCAGTGCGCCTTCCCGCAGGTATCTGTCAGTGAGCCTCTCCAGCGTTTTCAGCAAGAAGGAGGTTAAACTGATAGGTTTGAACGATTTTGCTTGAGTGTAATCCGTTTTGCCCGGTTTTGGGAGAAATATGACTTTTACTTCCCTCTACCTTCGTGGTTTATAATTGTGCGCTATAGATGCTCTATATATGCTGAGTAGCTGTGGCACAATCGTTGTGCAGCCCCATTGTAGAAGTGCTGGTATTATTTCGTCGAGGCCTGCAGATTTGTACGGCTGGAAGCTATCAATTGCCCATTTCAGCCGGTCCACGGTAACCATGTTGTTGGCTACCGTCCAGTCTGTTTGGGTCGGTGGTCTGTGTTCTGATTCTTCCCAGTTAGTCGTCGGTCACAGTGCAACCTGGGAAGTGTGTTTCGATTAGCACTTGGCTTATTTCCATGTCTGTGATTGCGTAGGTGCCATCAGGCTTTCTGATGGAGCCTAGGGTCTTGTTGCTGTCCTGGGATAGGATCTTTTTTACCCTGGCTGCCTCGCATGTGGAGTTAATGTTGGTGCAGAAATTTCGCCAGGACTCTCCCCTGCGGAATCGTATGCGTTTCTTGTAGTGCAACTGGGCTTCTTTGTATATGTCCCAATCCGTGTCTTTCCTTGTGTTTTTGGCCCGGTTGAAGAGTTTTCTCAGATTGTGCCTGAGCTTCTCCAGTTCCGATCTCCACCATTAGGTTTTACTACTCGTTTTCGGTAGTGTGGTGGGGCAGGCTTGTTGGTAGCTGCGTTGTATGCATTTTGTTAGTAAGTTAGTGTTGTGTTCTATTTGTGTAGTGCTTGCGGTCATGTCGTTGAAATTTGACATGGCTATTTCCTGTTCGAGCAGGGTCACGTATCTCGCAATGTTGGTATTGCGTGGGTTGCGTTTTGGTTGTGTGACCCACTCTTGCACTCGTATGTCATAGCAGATACGTCTGTGGTCGGCAAAGGATGGTTCGGCGGACACATGCTAGTTCGTGACAAGTTCCGCGGCCCCATCCAATGCCAGTGTAATGTCTACTATGGTTTTATATCTGGAGCTAACAAATGTGGACTCTAAACAGTAAGTTCTAACATTTCAAGGGCAAGGGTTAAGGCGTAGTTACTATGACTTTTTGGTCTGAATCATTATTGTCTTTAAAAATAGTACATATTGTACAAATTTTGAATGTCCAATATGCATTATGGATAATTAAACGAAAAATTAATTTATTTACATACATGATAATATGAAAACACGTAATAAACTACATAACTAAGCCATCGTTGGTCTCGCGGTATAAATGTGCGCGTGGGATTGGGAGGTCTCGGGTTCGATTCCCGGGTCGAGCAAAGTGTTATTGGGTTTTTCCGTTAGGAGATTCTCAGTAGCAGCACGGAGTCTGGTAATGTGCCCGGTACGGCAATAGGCTCTCCCCCTATTACGAGGGACCTAAAAATTCAAGGCGAAATGTGGGTGTAATATTACACCTCTGCCTACCCTTTCGGGGGTACAGGCGTGAAAGTAAAAATAACTAAACCATTACAAAAAAATCATCTAAATGCCGATGGGTATTTGCACCTTCACTTGAATGTAGTTACATGAGATCACGCAATGTGAAACGATTCTAACGCTCTACACTTAGTGAAAATGAGATAATACCGCCGCCGCCGCTCTTTTTAAGTCGTGATTATTCATATTGTAGGTTGAGTGATCGTTAAATATAAAGTACCAAAGCTTTGCTAGTTCATGGTACTACTATTTACTGTATTCTTGTCATGTTTCACGGATATGTAAGTGGTTAAGTTTCAGTCAACAAATTTTACTATCGTAGTCAATTGCTGTAAATATTTTCACGTCGCTCAAGAATTATATGAAAAAAGATGGCTACACTTTGGCAACTGTTGTGTGCCTGGACCAAATCCAATACTCATAAATTTGATAGGTTAGGCAAGGTCCGTCTGACGCACATATTTTGTTACTATGTACATATTGTTGACGAAATGTTTTTATTGTTATTGATGATATAATTTATTATTTTTGGTTAAATATTTATTTTAGTTTGCATTCTAAAAATTGGCCATTTAATTAAAATTTTGTATCTCATTCAAATGTACAATACATTATTCTACTCAGATCTCGACACAGACCATCGTCTAAGGGTCTGAAGGTGCAAGTATCAAACAGGAAGATAGGTGTCCCAAGGACTCTGTCAGGAGAATCGATAAAGAGTTCAATAAATGATCAGGATCCCATTGACTATCGTCAATCAATAGCCAAAACAACGAAACATAGTGTTCCCCCAGTGGCAAAGCTCCAACAATCAACTCCAAGGAAATATGTCAACGTCAACTTAGCCACGATTGTTGTCAACGATTCTGACAAAAATTTACAATGTTCACCTCCAATTCCTGATGAGTAAGTGAAGAGTGAGTATGAGTAATACTAAGCGCCACGAAACCCCGTTAGGGAGTATATTAAGCAGCAAAAAAGGAAATAATTGAAAGTCTAAAGTTATGATTTTTGCAGACGAGAACGGATACAATATGAGACACTTGTTACAAAGGCAACTAGGGCATAATTTCCTGGTAACGGCCTCCCTCAAACCTAACGCCCCAACACCACATATACTGAGTTGTTGCATAAAAACTTGTCAAAGCTTAACGGCAGATGACTACGTTATAATTTTGACGGGGTCGCACGATGATAACCCAATGAAGCTACAATCATTTCTGTATTATACGCTTAGCCAAATCACCCACGCAAATGTTATATTAAGCGAAGTTCGCTATAATAAAAACTTAAATGTAAACAAACTGAATGATTTACTGAAACATATGCTATAGTTGGAAAAATGTGCATTTCTTAAAAAACTTGGAAAGCTCTGGTAAATTATATGTAAGTAGACTTTTGCACAGGGAAATTTTACAACTAAAATACAAAAATAGTTTTTGGAAGTGGTAGCGCCATCTACCTTCCTATATATAACTAATCGCATCAAGATCAATCGTTCCACGTCTAGTGCGAGCGATACCATATTTCCGTCCCGCTCTATCCCACTCCCTGGAAGGGCACTGCCTTCGCCTGATTCGTCGACGCGATTCGTCGACGCGAGTGACAGTCGAGAACATTCCTCTCGCTAAGAACGCCGTCTCGATACCGCTCCGCGCCGCACCGCTGTATGTGATTTACCGCTTCCACCAAGGAAAACCCGCTCGTGAGTGAAGTGAAAACAAGCAGCTGCATCACGAAACCACCAGGAGGAAAAGAAACGAAGAAGGCTGTATAAGGTAAGTGCCTTCCATCCTTGAAATAGCCTATACCCACTCAATCACCTCCTCCCGTATCCATCTCCTCTTCCCTTAATCCTTTCTAGGCGACCCAGAACTCGCCCTAATACAGTCCATCCATTAATCCTTCCCAAGTCGCCTAGAACCCTACCCCACGGTTTCGGTGTAAAGCCGAGCCATTTTTTTTTATTCATACGAGTCGGATTCATTTACGTTTTATACGTTATACCGCTATACCTAGGCAGTTATAGCACCTAGCTATACTCCTAATATATTCACATAACCGTCACATGGTTATTTCCGCCCGCATTAGTAGGTAAACTTTTATCTAGCTACCTACTTATTAAATTATTATTTCTGCAACTATCATAGTTGTCTTATAAATCTCATATTTCAAGCAACTTTTATTTCCTCAGCTCTAAAGTGTTGCCTAATTAGCCTACTTAGGTAAAATAATAGGTACATTAGATATTCTTATTTTGTTTCGTACTCATTAGCTTATACTTACGTAAGCATGTCACAACAAAAGAAGTCATGCGTGTCGGAAGACAAAGAGATGACAATCTTAGAAGCAAAACGCAATATTTTATTTGAGCGCATTCAAAATATCTATGAAAGATCAAAAACCGCATCGATGTCTGACAGTAATAGCGAAGCATTTCTCAGTTATTGTATAACAGTAGATAGTATTCGAACAGATTTTCATAAGTTGATAGACGATTATAACGCAAGATTACTTTCTATCAATCCTGATGAAAAACCGAACTATCAGGCGTATACCTCATTCGAAGATTTTTATTGTATTATTAAGCGAATACAATCGCAATTGGAGGGTAAATGTTCGGCAGAGCCCGTTGCCCGCAAACCGAGATTACCGCCAATCGAGATTATGTCGTTTGACGGAGATATACGAAATTGGCCGTTATTCTATGCGAGTTTTAAGTCCACGGTGCACGATAATGGTTCTCTGACAGATGCTGACAGGTTGTACTATTTAATAGGTAAACTGTCACCGAAGGCCCAGTCCGTATTTGCAGGTGTCACACCCAGTGCTGAGAATTATCAGGTCATATTTCAGTCACTACTTGACAGATATCAAGACACGCGCGTTCTAGCGTCTACGTACTTTGACCAAGCTTTAAATCTCAAACTGTCCAGCAACGCGTCTGTCTCGAATTTCCAGCTGTTTATTGATAACTTCGTAACCGCGGTTAATTCTCTTAGGAATTTAAAATTAGAAGATCTTTCCGACTTTATGTTGCTTCAACTCGCTTTAAAAAAGTTTGACACTGATACAATTCGCGCATTCGAGATGACGGAACGCAATAATAAAATACCTACACTAGATAGTTTTATTTCGTTCATCAAAGATCAGTGTCGAATATTTCATAATACGCAGTCTGGTTCACCTGGCCCGTCTAACACTAACTACAACAAACAAAGGTTGAATAAATCGCGAAATAGTAATAATAACTCAGTCCCTAATCCACAATCTTACGTAACATGTTCGGAATCTAATAGTAATAATTCACAGAAGTGTCTGTGCAGTAATATAGTGCACGACCATTACTATAAGTGTCCCACCTTTAATGCTCGTTTTAAAAGCGTAAAAGATAACAAAGCTTGCATTAATTGCTTAAGCATAAAACATAAAACGAGTAATTGTTCCAGTAGAACGAGATGTCGCACGTGTAAACAAAAACATCATACACTGTTACATTTTGATAAAAATAACCGGTTGTCAAGTCAAGCCGCTAACCTTGACACACTTACGAGTACGTCGCAAGTGCAGAACACGGTAGCTGCGCCTTCCGCGTCTGAGGGCGAAGAAGTATCGTTGTGTATGACATCCATTGCGCGGGCGACGCGCACGCGAGGACGGCACTCGCGCATCTATAATGATCCGCGCAGGGCCAAAACGCAGAGTACGGCGTCTAAGACGGTACTGTTAGCGACAGCGCAAGTTATCGTATATGATGTTAATGGGTCGCCGCACATGGTACGTTGTCTGCTAGATAGCGCATCTCAGACCAATCTAATAACATCGGAATGCTTCAAACGCCTCGGATTATGGAATAACTTTAAAAATACTAACTCAACCGTCAAAGGGATAGGCGGATCAGAAAAGCATTGCAGGGGTTCCGTAGATATTAAAATACATTCGCGTTTTGATAGGAATATTAATTTTAACATTTCTTCGCTTATCGTGGAGCGTATCACGGACGCATTGCCGAACGCTAATGTAGACGTAGCATCACTCACTCATCTCGAATCATTGCCGCTAGCCGACGCGGAGTTTGCGAATCCGGCAGGCATTGATCTTTTGATCGGAGCTTCAAAATTTCCGCACTTGCTACTAACTAAAATAGTACGTAGTGAGCGATATGATTTACCGCCCGCTATTGAGACGGTACTTGGGTATATGATTATGGGTACCGTACCTACGTTACATACTTCTCATTGTATTACGTCTTGTTGTTGTTCTGCTCTTCAAGAGATCAAGGTGGGTGCTAAAACTGTGTGTAAGATAAAGCACTAATTAGCTACGCTATGCTATGCTACGCTATGCTACGCTATGCTACGCTATGCTACGCTATGCTACGCTATGCTATGCTATGCTATGCTACGCTATGCAATGCTAAGCTACGCTACGCTACACTATACTATACTACACATCCGCTTTGTATATAGATGACATTGCCTAATGTCATACCCGCTCCGCTAGCAATTTCGCTTTGTGAAGAGCTTATTCAGCTTTTTAAGCGAGGCCAGTTTGATCTTGTCAAATGGACAAGCAACTCTTAGGAGGTTCTCGCACGCATACCAGATTCTCATAAAGCTTCTCCAGACATTGAGTTTGAGAAGTCTGTACCGCATAAGGTTCTCGGTTTACGCTGGGACAAATCCTGTGATAGTTTTCGGTTTGACGTCTCACCACCAGATGATAAGTGCGCCAAGCGCACTATGCTGTCCACAGTGGCTCAACTATGGGACATAATGGGTTTGTGGCTCCCACAATTTTGTACGCCAAGCTCTTGATCAAGGAGCTTTGGCTATCAAAGTGTGAGTGGGATGCAACACCCCCTGACCATATTGTCGCCGCTTGGGGCCAGTTTTGTATTGAGCTTACCGCGCTCAATCAAGTTTATTCCGCGTCATCTTGGGTTGGTAGATGGATGTACCGTCAACTTAATAGGTTTCGCTGACGACAGCGAACGTGCTTACGGCGGAGTCGTATATCTGCAAGTCCGCATTGGTTCTAACTACTCGGTGCAGTTAGTTTGTGCCAAGTCTAAGGTCTCGCCTGTTAAAACCATTTCGGTTGCGAGACTGGAGTTGTGCGCGGCCCTTCTGCTGTCTCAGTTGCTCCACAAGGTTCAAGACACAGTTTTGCCCCACTACTCTATTAATAAATATACGCATTTTCCGACTCCAAAGTAGTGCTCGCTTGGATTTATTCTTCTCATCACCGCTGGCAGACTTTTGTCGCCAACCGCGTTAGTAAATTGATTGAACTTGTTTCAATCACGTCGCGGGTTATCGTACTCGTCTTCAGGAAGAACTCTCCATAGATCATATTGACTGGAAGTTTATTCCACCAGCATCACCACATTTCGGTGGATGTTGGGCAAGCATGGTCAAAGTAATTAAAACGCATCTCTTCAAAGTTATAGGTCAACAGATCCTCTCTTACGAAGAGCCTTTAACTGTCTTTGCACAAGTCGAGGCATTGATCAACTCGCGTCCGCTTCCAACTCAGTGAGATCTAGCCTGAAGTTGGACCTACCTCTTAGTTTAAGTATTTAGTTAGTAGTTTTCGCTATTATTGCGTTTGTAGTTTTCGCTAAAGTTAGTTTAGATTAATTTTATTGTCATATCGCTGTCTTAGCCTATTGATGGGTTATGCGGTAGTACACCCAACATAGCTAAGTTCAATTCTATTTTTTTTAAAGGCAACCCTTTAGGGCCGGGGTGATATGGTAGCGCCATCTACCTTCCTATATATAACTAATCGCATCAAGATCAATCGTTCCACGTCTAGTGCGAGCGATACCATATTTCCGTCCCGCTCTATCCCACTCCCTGGAAGGGCACTGCCTTCGCCTGATTCGTCGACGCGATTCGTCGACGCGAGTGACAGTCGAGAACATTCCTCTCGCTAAGAACGCCGTCTCGATACCGCTCCGCGCCGCACCGCTGTATGTGATTTACCGCTTCCACCAAGGAAAACCCGCTCGTGAGTGAAGTGAAAACAAGCAGCTGCATCACGAAACCACCAGGAGGAAAAGAAACGAAGAAGGCTGTATAAGGTAAGTGCCTTCCATCCTTGAAATAGCCTATACCCACTCAATCACCTCCTCCCGTATCCATCTCCTCTTCCCTTAATCCTTTCTAGGTGACCCAGAACTCGCCCTAATACAGTCCATCCATTAATCCTTCCCAAGTCGCCTAGAACCCTACCCCACGGTTTCGGTGTAAAGCCGAGCCTGGAAGTATAATATGTACCAAGTGAATCATATTAACGAGCGAAGTACTGGTATATTGAAGCATTTCCGTAATGTGTCTATTCAAACAGACCCCACTCCAGTAATCCATAAACAAATATACGAGGATGCGGTAACACAAACAGATCCTGATGTTCCTCCTTCTGATAGTCGTTTTTTTCGTATATAAACATCATGTCGTGCCTCATAATTCACTCGTTAATATGGTCTGTGACAACAACAAGAACAATAAGAATATTTTATTGCATAAAAAGTATACCTGAGGGGTATACATAGGTCCAAACAGCAAATGCGTAAAAAGAAAATTATGTTGTATTATCAGAATGTCAGAGGTCTTAAATCTAAAACTAAATGTTTTTATGATAATATATGCTCGTTTTCAAGTGACATCATCACTTTCACTGAGACCTTTCTTAATAGTTCCGTAAATGATGCGGAATTATTTCTGTCAAACTATGTCGTATTACGCAAAGACCGTGCAGGTGATACTGGTTGGGGTGGAGTTCTGTTGGTTGTGAGGGATTGTTATAATGTCAAAAGAATAACAAATATAGATGGTCTTACTGACGATAAAGAATTTTTGTTTGCTGTGGTTAGGTTGAAAAACATAAAATTCTTATTGTCTGTTGCTTATTTACCACCGAGCTATAGCACCAAACAATATCTGGATAGTTTAAAGTGTAAAGAAAATGCCATTAATACATACTCTGAACTCCGATTTATTATTGCGGGTGATTTTAATTTGAACTCTTGTAACAAATCGACTAGGACTTACTTTGATTGTTTTTTGGATTTCTGTAAAGTTAAGCAATGTAATAATGTATATTACAAGTATGGCAGCATTTTGGATCTAATTCTAACTAATCTTGACACTTCTGATAAAAATGTGACATCGGATGTTGAGCCTCTAGTGCCAATGGACCCCTATCATCCCCCACTAGATTTTGTGTTGACCCTACCTAATAACGCAGTAGCTAACACCTCAACTAATCCCAATCAAACATCAAACTATTCCACCGAGTGGAATTTTCGTAAAGCGGATTTCCATGCCTTGTATGTAACGATTGCTGAAATAGATTGGTCAGACTTATTGAATGTACAGGATGTTAACTTAGCTGTAGATATTCTATATAACAAGTTGAGCAATGCTATAAATAATCACGTACCTTTAAAAAAGATACACCATAATAGTAAATATAAATATCCTACATGGTTTAACGCAGAAATAATACACTACATTAAATTGAAATATTACAATTTAAAAATGTTTAGAAAACAAGGACTGTTATTTAACAAAGAGTTGTTTAGACACTACAGAACCAAAGTTAAAGAGCTCATTCGTTTAGCACACAATAAGTACATAAAAATCATAGAAAGTAACATCAGTCGTGACCCGTCAGCATTTTGGCAATACGTAAAGGATAAACGTAGTACTAGGCAGCAGAATTCAGATTTTATGTACCCGGATAAGTTAGTGGAGGAGCAAGAAGCTGTTGATGCGTTTGCAGATTACTTCAGTTCAGTTTTCCATAAGAATAAACCTGTTTTAAATCCAATGGCAACTGAGAGCCTAATAAGCAATTTACCTCAGATAAACATTACGCATATCACCGAATACGAATTGAAAAAAGCAGTATCACGTCTAAAGTCAACAGCAGCGTATGACCCTGATAATATACCACCATACTTAGTTCAAGATTGCCTATCTGTTCTAGAGAAACCACTTCTTTACCTCTATAATCTATCCCTTCGGCAAGGATTTTATCCCAGTAGATGGAAGGTCTCTAGAGTAACGCCAGTATCCAAAATCAGTTCATCTAATGACGTAACCAATTTTAGACCCATAGCAGTCTTATCAGTATTTGCAAAGGTATATTAATCTTTTCTTAATAACTGCTTAATTCGAGAAATTAATAACCGTCTTAATAACGCTCAGCATGGATTTCGACCTGAACGCTCAACTTTGACTAATCACATAAGATTTGCTGATTATATAAGTTCTAATTTAACTAAGGGAGGCCAGATACATGCAGCCTACTTCAACTTTAGCAAGGAGTTTGATCTTGTTGACAATGATATCCTCCTTTACACATTTTCGGATATTGGTTTCTCTCCTCTCCTTTTAAAATTGATGGCTAATTATCTCAGAGACCGAAAGCAGTACGTGAAGGTTGGAGGCTACAAGTTTCAGGAATATTACACCCGTTCCGGCGTTAGCCAAGGTAGTACCCTCGGGCCTACTCAATTTCTCATCATGATTAATGATCTACCTAGTGTTCTTCATAAGGCTGAGTGTTTAATGTTCGCTGACGACCTAAAGTTATTTCTTTCTATATCTCAACCCGAGGATTGTGTACTGTTGCAACGTGACATCGATGCTGTGTATGAGTGGAGTGAAAGAAATAAACTGTCCTTTAATATCTCTAAGTGTAAAACCATAACCTTTACTAGGGCTCGAACTGTTACTGATGTAACTTATAAACTTGGAGGAACCCCTCTTGAACGGGTGACCACAATAAAAGATCTTGGACTAATATTTGATAGCGTTATGAACTTTCATGAACACATCGTACACGTATGCAGGAGTGCCAATAAATCATTAGGATTTATAATACGAACCGCAAATGAATTTGGTAATGTTGCAATCATTAAAATGTTGTATAACGCATACGTCCAAAGTAAGCATGAATATAATGCTGTCATATGGAATCCGCGCGAAAAGCTCTATACTCTGATGGTAGAAAAGGTCCAGCGCAAGTTTGCACGGTTTGTGTACAAGAGGACTTATGGATACTATCCATTTTTGTACCCTTCCATGTTCGTATCAGGTATGATTGGCATTGATACCTTGCAGCTAAGACGCGACTATATGCATATCTTGCACTTTTGTCTGTTACTGAGGAATAGAGTTGACAATCCCTCTGTACGGGAGCACTTACACTTCTACGAGCCTGACTGATACATGCGAGGTGCCAGTAGGAGATAACATCAACTGTTTGCTTGTCCACCGTCATGGCCTCTAAACGTTACTAATAGTCCTACTGCTAGAGCAATCGAATTAATTAATAAGTTTTTACAAGCTGATTCTAATGCTGGCATATTTTATAACAATATAGGTATAATAAGTAATTAAAGTTTTCTTTTTTTAAACTTGACATTTAAGTAAAATTTATTATGTATCGCTTCTAATTTAATGAGTTTTAAAATTTTATTGTTAACTACTGTAACCCAACGTCGGTCGCGCGGGGTCTTTTAAAGCACGAGGTTTCGAAAAACCGTCTTATTGTTTACATGGTGTCACTTACGTATCTGTGTATCACAGTAGCTGCCTAAATAATAACAACCTATGAATTAAAACATATTTGGATTAATTTGCATCGTGCATTTGAGTAAAGCAGACATATAATTTGCGTGCGGGCTTTGAAAGACCCCACGCGACCGAACATGTTATTTTTTGTTGTTGGATAAAAGTATCAAAAATGTCACTTCCGGACGAAGAACAAATAATTAGGTGGCTTGTAGATGAAGAAGAGGATAATGTGTTAGTGGATGAACCAATGGATGCTGAAGATTCTGATTATGGACCAGATGAACTAGAAAAAAGTTCGCTTGAGACGGATTCAGAGCAAGACTGTATTTCAGAACCTGGAAATGATTTGATGATGAATTTACAGTCTACAATGCATCACGACAATGCTGTAAATACTATATCGGTCCAGAAGAAGCCTGAGATAATTGAGTTTTATAATATTACAAAAGGTGGAGTGGAGGTTGTTGATCGTCTGAAGAAAAATTATTCAGTTGCAAGATCCTGCTGCCGATGGCCTCTCAGAATATTCTTCACCCTATTAGATATTGCCGGAATCAATTCAGATTAAACTGCAATCCAATATTCCACACTACCTTGGCCAGGTAACAGTACCTTAAAACTTTGGCCTATGTTCTGTTTGACGATTATTTGAAATTCAGGAATACCATTTATACACTACCGCGAGAACTCGGGCAGTATATAAGAAGATTACCTGGTCCTAATATTCTTCAAGAACAGCCACAACAACAGCCAACCATGTCTAGGAGAAGATGAGCGTATTGCCCACGAGCAATAGACCGAAAATATTCGACTGTGTGTTATTATTGTCATCAAAATATATGTCCAAGACATGCAGCGTCTGTGTGCGTCAACTGTTCCGAGGCCCGAAACGATGCTGAATAAAAACTTTTGGTTTTCTATTTTTATTTGTTCATATGGTCACTATTATGTTGTTTTTTTTATTTCATTTATAATTTTAAGAAGAATTTTATTTTGTTTATTACTATTATTGCTATAAGTAAACTTTGCCAAAAATAAGCCAAATTTTAGATACTCATTTTTAACGAAAGACTGATTATAAAATAAATATAATTATAAGAAGTTTTTGTGTTTATTTTATTTCTTATATCCTAAAATATTAAATAAAAGCATAAATTTAACAAATGTCCTTGTATTGTATAATATATGTCGGCGATACGCCAGGGTGATGGTGTCCAGACTCCATAATAAAAACACTGACGGAATATTACTTGGTTTCCTCTCTTCACACTAAGGTCAGGTCATCTGCTAGGATGTCATCATCAACCTGCAACACTCAAAAGACAGGTGGTGGGCAACATTTCCCACCCAAATATTAGTTCCATGAACCTTCGTAACTGTAGATGAAATAAAATTCTACTCTTACGAAGTGGTGCGGTCTATTAAGCTATATCAGTTTATCAGGCATGTTCAACCTGTGCATTGGTCTATAGTTATCTTAGCTACAACAGTGTTGGAGCCCATATTTTAAGCATAAGGTAAAATACAAAAGACACTGAATTTTCTCAGGTTCTGTCTGACAGTGCCATTTTAGATAATCAAATATAAAGTTATCAGGAAACCCATATTTTGCAGTTTTGATAAAACAGTTAAAACCTAATATATTCAAAATAAGTTTTATCCACATCAAACAGGAAATCAAAATGGCAAGAACAAAGAGAGGCCTATGTTCAGCCGTGAACAGTCGGACTGTTGGTGATAAATATGAAATGATTTCAAACCATGCAGATCCAAGGATTTTGAAAATACTAGTGCTATAATTATTATTCATGTAAGAACATGTTTAATCCAATATTGAATATTTTAAGGCATAGTGCAAGCTGTGAAATTGTTGAACTGTTTGCCAACTGAGCCATAAAAGAGAAATTTACAAGCTACCTATATTACAGAGCAAGAGTAGTGCAGTCTTATTTCTAAAAACGATTCCACTCAGTTTGTATAGTTAATATTTATGGTGGTGAGTTTATATCAATTGTTTTATTTGACTTTATATTTAAGGGAATTTTCTAAATAATGATAATATTTATTTTAAACTGTTAACATGTGGTGCCAATGTAATTCTTATTTATTCATACACAATTAATAATTGTTTATCTGAATAAATAAATTTAAACTGACTAATTACAACTGACTTAGAAATAAAGCATGAGTAGTCCATACATTTACTTTTATTTGCCAAGAATAAATACTGCTAAATGGAAAAAGAGATATGGATTTCCACATCATGTTCTTTAAACCCACTTATCATTATCGTAATAATCATATCCCTAACTGTCTTGCATCCCACAAGACCTAAGCAATAAGGTTGGCACTAAATTTTATTGGTTTTATTAGTTTTTATCTTGAATATAGATGCAAATAACTTTGCAAATGAACTCACAAACAAAATAAATTGTATATACCAAGTATAATATCGGGTAGGTGTTAAAAGTGAACACATTGGCGAATTTACGAAAATTTTATAAAAATATAATAATAGTTGAATTCTGCACTTATAACAGCTTTATTCAGTGAAATATACAGTAACTTATTACTACTCACGTTTGTGAAACATCCCATGCACAAATTCACTTGCTATTAGCAATACCACCTGCCAGCTGATCACCGGCACACTTCACAAAATCATCTTTACTTGGCACTACACTGAACTAAAATGTCTCAGCTTGCTGACATTGAAAATGCACAAAGAAGCCTCGAAGAAAGCTTTACCAAGAGGATGGCTGAACTTGAGGCCCAGATCCAGAGTAGCGGGCCTGCAAAAGACACTGTCTCCAAAGTAGCTGAGGAGTTCCGGACCTTCCGGGAGCTTATGTTCAGCATGTTGGGGTTACTCCGTAAACAGATAAATGAATGCTCCCGGATGATAGACACAATAGAGAACAGGCACCGACGTAAGGCTATTATCCTCTTAGGCATTCGGGAAGTTAATGATGAGGACTGTCCCGCCGTTGTATCAGACATCATCAAGAAGAAGTTGGGCATATCTGATGTTACACCAGCATCCTTTAAGGCCTGTCACCGGCTTGGGAACATCCATAAGGAACGTCATCGTCCCATTCTTGTGAGGTTCAGCAGTTTGGACGTCAAGAATGCAGTCTGGAAGGCGAAGACGAAGTTGAAGGGTTCGTCTGTTACGGTCAAAGAGTTTTTAACCAAGGCCAGGCAGACTACGTTCACCAAGGCCAGGGCGCACTTTGGCATCAGGGCGTGTTGGACGCAGGATGGAGTAATTAATATTAAAGTGGCGGATGGCACACGGATCAAGATCACTTCTATGGACGAATTAAATCCTTTAATATCAAAATATCCGCAGTCGAAGAGTGATTCCCAGCCTGCAGTACGACCTGGCGCGGAGAGCGTCACGACAGTAAGCAATACTAAATCATCGACCCGGCGTAATTAGTTATTTTCCTTTTTCTTTTCGTGTTTGTAAATTCAGTTCGTGTTTATGTCTTGAAATTGCATCTTCTTGGAAGGAACGTACCACTGACTGTTGTGCGGTACATTTATTGTTTACTTTTGTTTACCCACAAAGTATCTTATGAGTAACTAATCTTTAAGTAACTTCAATTTCTAAATAAGTAGGTAATTATTTTGTTACATGCACTTCAAAGTTCAACAGTTCAATCAAAACAAACATTATCAGAATTGTCACTTTGACATTTGTCGTTAACGTCATTGATAAAGGTTGCGTTCCGAAATCATGATTTCGCTCTTAACAGCTTGTTTTTGTTTTTGTAACTGTTAAAATATTTAATGTGTAATTTGTGTATTATTGTCTTGTGTTGGTGTCAGCTGGCGGGTGGTGCAGAGATGGGTTCTTTGCACCGACTATATATGTTCTTTAATTTTTTTTTTGTAGTATATTATTATTACATTTATTGATATATATATTTTATACATCTGAAATAATTCTATGGCATCTGATGATGAGTCATCTTTCCACTCGGCAAATAATTCTTCTGCTTTGTCGGATGACGACAGTTTTTGTTCGGTGACAGGCACACTTGGCGATTTTATTCGTGGAACTTTTAGTCTTCGACACCGTAATTCGTTAAATGTTTGCCACATTAACGCTCAAAGTCTGCCAAGTCATTACAGTGATCTTGTGGAGGCGTTTACACAGTCAAACGTTCATGCCGTCCTGGTCTCTGAGAGTTGGCTCAAACCTCAACTTCTTTCCACCGCTTACCCCCTTTCTGGCTACATTCTAATCCGAAATGATCGCACTGGAAAGAGGGGTGGTGGCGTTGCCATTTACTTACGCAGTGACTTCCCCTATAAAATTATAGCTTCTTCTTCTTCCATCGCTGCTGAATTTCTTTTCCTTGAGGTTTGTGTCAAAGGAGCGCGGACCGTTCTTGGCGTAATTTACTGTCCCCCTAATGTCGATTATTTCACCGATTTGGAATTGGTTCTAGAATCTTTAGGGTCTGAGTACGAGCATCACGTCATCATGGGTGATTTTAATACCGATCTCCTGCTCCCAAACTCCCATCGTTCCCGAAAACTCTACTCCATTGTCGAATCTGTTGGCCTTCACATTTTACCTCTGAATGCAACACATCATAATACCAACAGTGAAGACACATGGTTGGATTTGATTCTCACCTCGGCTCCTTCCCGCGTTTCCTCTCACGGTCAACATCCTGCTCCTGGTTTCTCTCATCATGACCTGATCTACATTTCCTATGTCCTCAAGCCTCCTAAACCCCAACCCAAAGTACTGTACAGGCGTTGCTTTGCACGTATGAACACCGATAATCTGCATACGGATGCGTCAAAAATTGATTGGGTACCTCTTGAGGTAGCTGCTACAATTGATATGAAATTGAAAGTGTTCAACGATGTCGTAATCAACTTATACGATGTTCATGCCCCAGTAAGGCGAATCAAATTGAAGCGACCGCCCGCACCTTGGTTGCCACGTGGGATTCAGATGGCAATGAGGCGCAGGGACCGAGCTTTCCGCAAGTTCAAGCGGGATCGTTGCGATGAAAATTGGGTTCTCTACAAAGTTGCTAGGAATCGTTGTAATCAGATGATACGAAATGCTAAACGAAGCCACATTTTCAACAACATTTCCTCCTCTTCCCCTACCGATATCTGGAAGTTCCTAAGGACTCTGGGTATCGGTAGGGTTAGCCGTGTGGATCCACCGCCGGCGCTTAGTCTTGACGACATTAACATTTATTTTGTCTCCACTCCAAAGTTTGATCGTCAGACTATGAGTCGAACGGTGGACTACATAGATAGCTTAGCTCGACCAAGCATAACTCCTTTTCGCTTTTCTCCAGTTGCTGAGGCTGAGATCAAAAAGATTATCCTTTCAATCAAATCTAAAGCGGTTGGTTGCGATGAAGTCAGCCGCTTTATGATTATCACCATCCTGGACCATCTCCTCCCTGCTATTACCCACATAATAAACCATTCCCTTGACTCTGGGCAATTCCCTGAAATTTGGCGGAAAGCATATGTTCGGCCACTGCCCAAAGTCACTAATCCTGTCACTCCTAGTCACTTCCGGCCCATTTCCATTCTCCCTTTCCTTTCCAAAGTCCTTGAGGCTTGTGTTCATAAGCAGCTGTCCCAGTTTGTGTATGAACACAATGTCCTCAGTCCCTATCAGTCCGGCTTCAGACCCGGGCATAGCACAGTCTCAGCTATGCTCAAAGTGACTGGCGATGTGAGGGCGGGTGTGGAGGACACTAGGATCACTGTGCTGGTCCTGGTTGACTTCTCAAACGCCTTCAACACCGTCAGTCACGATATCCTACTATCCATCCTATCCTATCTTATGATCTCCTCCAAAGCACTGAAATGGTTCTCTTCATATCTTCGTGGACGTCAGCAGTCTGTCAGAGTTGATGAGGCTACATCGAGTTGGCGAGACCTTGAGGCTGGTGTTCCACAAGGTGGCATACTCTCTCCTCTTTTATTTTCTCTGTTTATAAATCTCATTACCCTTGATTTTCAGTGTTCGTATCATTTGTACGCTGATGACCTACAACTTTACTCGCAGGCTAAAACTGAGGATCTGCCGGATGCGATCGATGATGTGAACCGGGACTTGGCAAGAATTCGCGATTGGTCCGAGAGGTACGGCTTATGCGTTAATCCTGTGAAATGCCAAGCTATCATCATTGGAAGCTCTAGAATTATAAACAGGCTGGACTTGGCATCGCTTCCACCGGTAACATTTAATGGAACCAATATACCTCTGAGTCCTTCCGTTAAAGATCTCGGTTTACACATCGACGCTACACTTAGCTGGCAACCCCAGATTACAAGCGTTTGCCAAAAGGTTACCGGTGTCCTGCGTTCTCTCTATCGCCTGAAGAATTTCCTTCCTGTCAAGACAAAGACAATGCTTGTGCAGACCTTGGTTTTTCCTATAATCGACTATGGTGATGTGTGTTATCTCGACCTGAATGCAGATCTACTCAATAAACTTGACCGACTTCTCAACAATTGCATTCGGTTCATTTTCAATCTCCGTAAATATGACCATGTCTCCTCATATCGTAAACAGCTGTCATGGTTACCTATACGTCAGCGGCGTAATATGCGCGCGTTGACCACTCTTTTCACTTTTCTTCATTCATCTAATAGCCCCAGCTACCTAGCTCCTTACTTTCAATACCGCTGCTCCAACCATGACAGAAATCTTCGGTCTTCTAATAATTCTCTTCTTTCGTGTCCTTCTCATAGCTCAAGCCTTGTACATTCTTCTTTCATTGTACAATCTGTACTTCTCTGGAATGCGCTCCCTCTCGAGATTAGGATGGCGACGAATCGTTTCACGTTTAGGGCTAAGGTGCGCCAGTATTACATCAAACTGTCACTTGAAAGACCATAGAAACATCATCTCTTACATTTGTTACACTGTGTATTAAATATACGTATGTATATGTATATATTCATTTTATATATTATTTATAGGTATGTATTATTTATATAATATGTATGTATTAACATAATATTTATATATAATATAAAAAGTAGTATAATGTTGGATTACTATTTCAATCTTTGTAGTTTATACACCTACCACAATCATCTCTGCACCACCCTAAGGTTGACTGGCAGAAAATGCTATATAGCATTAAGTCCGCCTTTGCATTAAAAATGCAGGAAGTGTAAAAATAAATAAATAAATAAATAATACTAAGGCTTGGTATTTATAAAAGATTAACAGTCACCTGCCTTAAGCCTTTCAACCTAAAATGCTTAGAGGTGAACTATTATAGAACCTAAGTGAGTGCATATGTCCATAAAGAAATCTAGGTACTGTCTAGATCTCATGTTTCTAGGTTTAGGAGTTTGGGTTAAGCAATGACTTATCATGGTCGGAACAAGTCATTCTATACAGGTATAAAATTGAACGACAAATATTAAGATATGTTGGGTTCCCTTGTCTTATAACCATAACTTGAGCTGCAAGTTGACAGTAACAATTTCAACATAATGTTAAAATGAAATCATGTAGGCAACTACAGAGTCTACAAATATATAATAAAACCTATTTTGTAACTTTACAAATATTAGCTTTAAAAATGTTTATCAAAAATTTATTTCTATATCTACCTTCTGAATATATATCTGTACTAATATAATAAAACTGAAGTTTGTTTTGTTGAATGCACTTATCTGTGAAACTACTGGTTTTATGCAAATAATTATTTTTGTGATGGATAGTCATTTATCAAAAGAGGCTTCATATAATAGCGCCGTGAGCACTAGCCATAAGTAATGCAGTTAGTTAGCCTTATGTAATGTGCAACCAAGGGCCATAAATAATGTTTTGATTCCTTTAATGTTTTTGAGATAACCTATTGACTACCAATTGAATTCATATTCAGCACATCAATTAGCTTATTTAAACTGAAAGCAAATCAGGTAATTTATACAATGGATCTATATCAGAGCTTCAACTTGAAAAGGGCAGTTATACCGTTCTTTACTAATAATTATATTAGTAGAACCACATAACAACAAAGCTATTTTCTCTTTCTTGTGTAGATAAGTAAGTTTTACAGAAAGTTTGCGACATGGCCTAACGATTAATAAACAGACAAGAGCCCCAGCCGACGGCATAACATGACTATAAGCACAGTAGCACAGCTATATACCAAACGTGGATAAACAACAGTTACCTATAAGTTCTATTTGGGGTGGTAACGTTCGTAATTTGGACTGTATAATGTTTATCTGGTAATCCTTACGGGGACAGTAGGTAATCGTGTAAGCACCATAATTTATAAATTAGGATGTTTCTCAAAAACTAATCAAATCAGCTCAGGATAAATACCTCTGGTAAGTGCACCAACGACCCGCATCTGCAACCTCCGGTAGAACTCGGAGCAGAACAGCGTTCACGCCACAGCACACCCCGGTGCGTGCACCCCGTCGTAGTCGCTCTGTCGCTCTCACTCACGCGTGGCCTCAAGTGAAGTGTAGACGTGCTCGCCATAACTCCGACACACCGTGTGGTCTCCGATCAGGGTTGACTAGCGCCAAACACGGCTTCCAAGCGCTTGTCGCATCAGTCTTCAGGTCATCATTGGTAATGGCGGCTAAGCCAAGAGACCAATCACTCTCGTCTCGCGCCAACCGTAGATCCCGAAGTCTCTTTGGGGCGTTTATCCAACCGCTGCTGTCGGCGATACGCCAGGGTTATGGTGTCCAGACTCCATAATAAAAACACTCACGGAATATTACTTGGTTTATTTTCAGACGATTTCACAGAGTACTTTTTAGGACGATTTCTAGCACAGAATTGAATTAAAATGCGAACTAGAGTCCTTTTTATAAACTAACCGTCATTACACTTAATGTAACGTTTAACAACTCCTTTTCAACATATAATTGAAATTACTGTACGATTAATTATAAACTAATCAAAAATCGACATTAATATTGTAATGAATTTTGCACAACACCAAATTATTTATTTTACACGAATAACAAATTTATTTTATTAACCAAACGCTGCTTTACAACATTGTCAACAGATGGCGCTATCAACAGGATGCAAATATAAACGCATGTTATTTATTACCGTAAAAATAAGTGTCAGAATAATGTTATTTAATACTAATTGATTTTACTTTGAAAGTTTCTGGAGTTATCTTAATAACTAAGCGATAAATTAAATACCCAATCTTTATAAACAGTTAAGCAGCCACAGTGTCTAATATTGTAAAGTAGTGAAGTTCTCAGTTCTGTGTTCACAAATAGTTATTTAAATATCAATCTTAAATATTATTAACATTTTCGTAACAATATAATCATTATATATTAATTTGCGCCCATATATATGTGTATATATAATGTAGGACTTTGAAAGACCCCACGCGACCAAAGATGTTACAAAATATAGCGCGACCGACGGCGGGTTAAATTAATTTTATAATGTATAATATTATTGTTCTTGAATTGTATAGCTTCACCTAACATATAAGCGATTTAGTGGATAACTGTAAGCTTATATTGTTCTATATAAATAAACAAATAAATAAATAAATAAATAAATAAATAAATAAATAAATAAATAAATAAATAAATAAATAAATAAATAAATAAATAAATAAATAAATAAATAAATAAATAAATAAATAAATACATAAATAAATAAATAAATAAATAAATAAATAAATAAATAAATAAATAAATAAATAAATAAAGTATGTCCCACATAAGCGGCCATATTGTTTCATACCAGCGCTTTCTTGAATGTGTCGAACCTGCTATTGAATAACAGCGTCATAAGTAACACTGCACAACATATGCACTCAGATTTTTTCTAGCAGCTCTAGTTTAGGAGATACAGGTACCCCCTTAAAATGTACTCTCCGTTTGAGTGTTGATATCGCTATTATCAACATCTTACTAGTTTTTGTTTATTTTTTGCAATGGGCAAATCTACGAAAGATGGATAGGTCCTAGAAGGATTTGTGTAAACTATCCAAATAGATTTTGTTACATTTGCGTCAAGCACACATTAAAAAATCAATTTAAATGTGTCAGACTTCGTAAAAATGCCTGCATACAAAAATAGTTTTCTTTAACAAAAATGTAACAGTTAAGGTGTGATTAGAGCTTTCTTTTAAGCAAATAAAGCCTGTAGTGTAAGACTCCGCTCTTTCATAAGAAATAAATGATTAAAGATATTAACAATTTAATATTCAAAGTACCTAACTTAAGTTATAAATAAAAAAATAAACTTTCTGTGTGTGTGTGTGTGTGTGCGTGTGTATTCGTTCGTGTGCGTGCATGTGTGTGAGTATGCGTATGTGTATATCTTGTATTGTGTCGTGTGTGTATGTGTTATGTACCGTGTTTTAAAAGCGCTTCAGTTTCATCGTAGGTGAGTTGTTTGATCCATTCAACTATAGCTTTTTTGCAATCATGGGAATTCTTGTTATGTACATATATTTCTTTATTTATTTTATTGTACAGTTTAGCAGACCATGTGTTATACTGAAAGGATGCGAAAATTGTTTTTGTGCGAGGGGTTTGTGCAGTGCGGTATATTCTTCTTTTGGATAGTTTGGATAATTCGTAAGGTATGGACGTATGTATTTTTAATATTGTCTGTATAATATATACTTTTCTGACAGAAAGTCGGCCACCGATTTCATAAAGTTTATCTGTGGAATGTCTCCTTTTTTTAAAATACATTGTTTTTATCAGGGCACGTTGAGCGCGTTCTAATTCTAAGAATTTAGTTTTGGCCGATCCTCCCCAAATAGGGATGCAGTATATTAGAATTGATTGAGCCAGGGCAACATATATCTCATTTAACAGATTTATGGTTTTATTCCGGGTAATCATCATTTGTGGAGCAACATGTCTTAAAGTACTAAACAGCCAGCTCAGTTTTCTCATTCTACTCTAATAGCTACCTGTTTCAGCTGTGGATACCAAGTCAATTTGTGGTCTAATACTATTCCTAAATATTTGGTTTGTGCTATTTTATCTATCATTGGACAATTACAGTTTTGGTTGTTTACATTATTGCAATTATGAATTTTTATTTTAATATCTTTGGTAGGCTGAGTACGTTTACTAATACTGAAACACATGAAATTAGTTTTAGACGTGTTTAGGGTTAGAAGATTGTTTTATGGCCACTTGGCTATAATAACCAGGCCAGTTACTAACGGCTAAGCCTTGGTTACGGCCAAGTACTCTAAATAAGTAAATTGTACCTTTTTATTTAACTGAATAAATTGAATTTGAATTTGATTAAATTTGAGTTTCGGTGCTACACACGACTTTTTTACAGGAACGACCAGTGAAAACGATAGCAGTATCATCGGCGTAAGAGAAAATATTGGCATTTTTAATGTTTAAATTGCAAAGCGCATTAATATATATTAAAAATAGCGTAGGACCCAGTACGCTTCCTTCCTACTGACATATTTTCTAATCTTAACCCTCTGCTTCCTGTTCGAAAGATAGTTTTGTAAAAGAATTAGTGGAATCCCTCTTATTCCAATTTTTTATAGCTTGTTCACAAGGTTCAGAACAGAGACGGTGTCAAACGCTTTTTTTAGATCTGGAAATACAGTAATGCACTTGTTTCCATCATCAAGTTTGTTAGTGACTAGTGAAGTAAGAGCTGTTACTGCATCTTCCGTTGATGTGGCTTGTCTAAATCCAAATTGTGCGGGTGACAGCAAATTATATTTATTCAGATATTTGTGTAGTCTACTATTAATTAGCTTTTCCACTATTTTTGAGACAGCTGGCAAAACCGATATAGGTATATAATTGTTGACATCATCTCTGTTCCCTCCCATGTATACGGGTGTAATAACGGCTTGCTTCAATGCGTCCGGAAAGACACCGGTACTGAAGTATAGATTAAATAGATGTGTTAGTATAAGGACAGCCACTGTTTTATATATTTTAGAAATTTTGTAGATATGTTATCCCAGCCAGGTGCGCTTTCAGATTTTAAATTAGCTAAAACTTTGTCTACTTCACAAGAGTCAGCATCGTAGAGTGCAAAAGAATGAGATATAGAGGGTTGATAACTAGTGTGATACTGATAGTTAGAGCCTAAACCATCTTGAATTTGGTGAGCTAGCCGTTTTCCAATATGCATGGAGCTGCATGGAGTACTTTCAACGTCCATTGGAAACAAACAACAAGGCTTGGACACTGAATATAGCGTGTAAAACGTATGTGGAGTCTTTACGGTTATGGAAAAATAACAAGATGGATCCCTTAAACCTCATTATTCCTATGTTTAGACGTGAACCATCGAACCACTACGATGACTGTTATTTCTGCGTTGTAAATATAACAGGCATTAACCGCCAAAATCAATCCAAATGGGTTTATCCTACTGTGCCATCAGTTACTAAGACCTGTCTTGCGTTCAACTGATACATTAGAACCCCAACCAAGTACATCACAGGAACGTCCGCACGAAATTGTTCAACGAATGGAGGAAAGTGACACAAGCTTACGTGCTAATAAGTTAAAAGATGGAATTTTCGATGGACCACAAATCAGAAAATTAATAAACAATGTATATTTTACTGAAAGTATGACAACTGCTGAAAAAAATGCCGGATATGAGTTTGTTTGGCTCGTAAAAATCTTTTTAAGAAATAAGAAGTCTGTCGACTCTCCTCACCACGCCAAGCAGTTACTATTACACTTTCAGCAACTTGGATGCAACATGAGCATTAAGATGCATTTCTTTCATGGTTATTTCGATCTATTTCCTGAAATTCTTGAACATTTAAACGAAGAGCAGAGAGAACGCTTTCATCAGGATATTTGCACTATGGAGGAGCGCTTCCAGAGCTATTGGAGTGAAAGAATGATGGCTGACTACTGTAGGTTTATCCAGAATAGTAATAAAACTCCAACTCATTCAAGAAAGTCACATAAAAGAAAGTTTTGTTGTAACTAGATAGTTAAATAAATTGTTATATGCCGGGAATAAAGTCATTTACTTTCGAAAATAGCTACCCTTCGTATCTCAAAAAGTAGAGCTACTTGCAAAAATCTGAGTACAGATTTGGAATCAGGGTAGAAAATGCAGCTAGATCCATAAAAAACACTCCATGCAACTAAAATGATGTATTGTGTAATCAATTTAATAAAGGCTATATAATTTACAGTAAAATAATTTACAACATATTTGTTTCAAAAAAATTAAAAAGACTTTAGGCCTTTATATTCGCATAAAAATTGTGCCTGTTTTCGACATCAAAAAGTCTCAACTCTCATAAATCAACATTATTAAGTAGGAATTAGGTACTTTGCCTTCAGTTCAATTTTGAAGGCTAGGTATAATTAGGATCTGACCCAAAAAATCATACTTGGAGATTTATCACGCAATGTCGCTTTTAAAGGGCCCGTCTACTGCCCTCTTCAATTTGTGTTAACTTCGTGTATATAATTCACGTCCGTGATATTATTGTTATCATTTGTTCAGTAAAGCAACTTTACAAGCTACTATAGTCTGGATTAATTATTGATAAAATATCGGATGTTAATTCTGTAAAGTAAAAACGTCTGTAATCATAAGCAGTGAATCGATTACTGCATAACCGTTATGTTTAACATTTTCTGGCAGAACATTAAAAAATATTTGTTTCTTTTTCGATCTATGCTAGGGAATATCGCTATCCTTTTTATTGTGTATATTCTGTCATATCTGGCTGGAGCGTATGACTTCGATGCAATAGCGGTAACATAATGATATTATTGACAAAAAAATAACACCTGAAGAATTTAATTATTCGTAGCAGCTGTGGTCATAAAGTTTTTTTTTTCATAAAAAATCGATAAAAGTAGAATAAAATTTGCAATAAAATTTATTTCCTATGTAATCTAAGTTGATGTTATGTTTTGTTCTTTAAGAAGTTTTAACACCGACTGTGTACATGTTAGCGCTTTCGTGTTCGTAATTACAAAATAAATGCTATTAAGAAGGTCTGCGATAGTCTATTAATAACAATCGAGCAATAAATCTTCCCTCGATGCCTACTTATGTGTCTCCGCGCTTCATTAATATTAATAAATCAGCAGACAGACCCTTTCTTCTTTTAATTTTATCATAATCATTGGTATTAAATACTTAAGACTTCATGTTCGTGTAAAAAAGAAAGGAAAGTTAAATTATTGAGACTAATGCCTGTTTTCACCAAAATCTGATAAAATAAAGTTTGGCAGAAATCTATTCTACACAAGTTTTCAGTATGATAATCTAAGTTTTTAACCTTCCGGTAACTATACAGTGGTTCATTATTTAAACATAATATTTGTTAATGTCAGTATTTTGCTTAATTGACTGCCTCGTTGGCCTCGCGGTATAAATGTGCGCGTGGGATTGGGAGGTCTCGGGTTCGATTCCCGGGTCGGGCAAAGTGTTATTGGGTTTTTCCGTTAGGAAATTCTCAGTAGCGGCTCGGAGTCTGGTAATGTGCCCGGTACGGCAATAGGCTCGCCCCCTATTACGTGGGACCTAAAAATTCATGGCGAAATGTGGGTGTTATATCACACCTCTGCCTACCCCTTCGGGGATACAGGCGTGAGTCTATAAAAAAAAAATTGCTTAATTTTTCATAAAGCAACGGTAATTTAAGTCATCGCGTATTTTTATTTTTTAATTAACCCCATAATACCAAATAAACTTCATTTTACAACCATAACATAGTCAAAGGAGATCACCCAAATTTGGCTAATTTTAATTTTGCCGGCCAATTAATACGATAGTGTTAATTTAGTAGAACACACAATTATATACATTTTTACTATTACACCAAACGTCTAAGTCAATTCTCTGAGACAATATTAAGGTTTGAATGTATGTCTCAAAGTATCGTAAAAAAGTGTTGTTTTGTCAAAATTGATAAACCAAAGAGGTGTTAAGGTGTTCAACTATACGTTTTCAGCCTCACGTGAAATACGATAGCCTTAAAATGCAGTGGACTCACAAAAAAAGTTTAGTAAAAAATATTTGACCAAAAATTTAAATGTATCGAATGTCTATGACAGGTAGATGTCTTGTATATAGGCATGCCACCAGCATAGTGGCGATAATTTCGGTTCCCGACATGTGGTTGAAGAGATTTTTCGTCGCGGCGTTCTCACTTTCCATGGTCGTTTCAGCAGGTACTTGTGGAGGAAAGGCTAGGAGGAAACGCCTGGATGTCACAATTTTGACAGCAGCCGCAAACCTGTCGAAGAAACAACGCTGCAATAGTTGACTGAATGCCCCGCTTAGGCGTCCCAGCGCCGTGATCACCATCTTAAGCCATTCTCGACCATTTTGGTACGGAACAACTTCCATTCCGTTCTGTTTTGGCCAATTTTCAACCAATTACTGCCCGCTATCTTTATGATGTCATTTCATTTGCGGTCCTCCAGCTGGTCGTTAACAATCCACGGTCTCCATTTCAATATTTGCTTGCAATATGTTTCGGGTTTTGAGACTACATGTCCTGCCCACTGCTATTTTAGATTCGCTACTCTTTTGAGAACATCTGATACTCGACATTCTTTTCGGTGCCATCTATTGGTCTTTCTGTCTCTTAGTGTATCTTCTACCAGTTTTCTATCCATTGCCCTTTGATCTTTTTCAAGTTTCTGGAGAGCTGCCTTTGTAGTAACCCAAGTTTCGACTCCGTAGGTAAGCACTGGCAGGACGCACTGGTGGAATATTCTTGCTTTTTGTTGCTTCGTAAAAGCAAATGGAAGTTTGCCGAAAGCGGCCTAATTCAAACGGATACGTCTATCAATCTTGTTCACCTGCTTGTTTTGCCCATCTTGATCTCTTGCCCTAGGTATATATATTTATTGACGAATTCCAATGGGGTACCTCCTACTGCAATTGTTATTCCGCTGGGGTTTTTACTAGTCATGTTTCGGATTGGATGTGTACTGGTCGCGTCAATTGTCACAGTCGTACCCTCGCTCCCTGCTATGTCCATGGTCCGGTGCGTGGTGGCTTGGAACGTCAACGTCTCTTTCTGTGAGGTAGTAATGTTGATCAAAGAGATGGCAAAGGGAGAGAGGTAGATGATGGCAGCCCTTGGGGATGCCCCCGTCCGCCAGTAGGCTCAGGCGGCGGCGCTGTGATCACGTCCACCTCCAGATATGTTGATTAGCAAATGTGGCGTGGCCCGCCACCATCTAACGGCGAGCCGAACCCTGACAAGGTCACGGTGTACAACGCGATGCTAACCGCAATTCGCGTGGTCGCCATCAAGGAACACCGTGGTGGTTATAGTGTGTAAACCCAGCCACGCCCCAAAAAAAGGTGGCTTGCATATCTAATATACAATGCACATTACTTGGGACCAGCAGCCAATAGTACTTCTGCCATTAAGGCATACTGAAGGAATAACAATAAGCAAGCAGCGCACGCGGTGAGCGCAGTGAGAATTAGAACGAGACAGCCTGACCGAAGCTGCGTCTAATGGTATCTCACTCTTGTCTTACTACTTGCACATTATTTTAGGCACAAAATAACAATAATCACGATTTATTTCACTAACAGAGCAGATTTTTTGAGCTCGAATATTATCTCACAGACTGCACTTAGAACTTTACTGTAGAAATAAAAAGTGATTATTTTGTACCATTCTACAATAATTTTCAGTTTATTTTAGTTGGCCGGCACTTTTAGAATTAGCCCAAATTTGTATTGAGGAGGCTGGGTGATCTCCTTTATTATTTGAAAGTTTCGCTTGTTTATCAAACCAAGATGGTCTGAATCTCTTTTAATTGTGTGAAAGATTATTTTTGCACAATAATTTGTTAAATACACCGATATTCTCTATATTATCTTGAACTGCACTTCAAAAACGTTTCTGCTGTAATAATCTGATAATTTGCATCTACACTACTTCATTAAAAGAAGTCAGTTAAGATATTTTCTGAAGTCATTAAAGTTGCAACACAAATGATAATCGATCAAATCAATCTTCACAAAGACAGTTGCTTTATTTATTCACTTTGATGACGAATATTAATTTTGCATGAAGAAATATTTGATCAGGTAACTGGCATTTAGAATTTGTAATCAATGTTTTCGTGGAACTGTTATCATCATCATTATTATCGAACTGATGCAGTTCACTATTTGTCCGCCATTTATTTCGAACTATTATACTTATAACAAAATATGTTTACTTCAGTATGTACTAACAAAGGATGAGGCAAAATTTCATGTAAACGAATTTTCCCTTCGATATATTTATAAGTTTTGACGCTGAAAAATATTTTTGTAGCTATTTTTCTATTGTTACAATTTGTACACGGGCATGCCCGCAGATACGCTCGCACATTTTCTTACCGTTGCTGTTTTTGCCCGATTCTGTAGGACTTTCGAGAAATCCCTTTTAGTGCAACTGTACGCAACCCGATGAATATACATGCTAAATTTCAGCTTCTTGCGCTCAGTATTTTCGGCTGTGTCTTGTTTGTCAGTCAGTCGGTAACGAAAGGTAATAACTAGATGAATAAATAACAATACGATTTGTAATCTAGATTTAACATTTGAAAATATAACTTTACGGCGTTTTAAAGTGCACTATTGGACTTACCCCTCTCGTAAGTTGATTCACAGGTGGATTTAACCTTATAAACCGCGCTGACCAGACGGGCTGGTATAGGGTTAGATGTTGAGTTTTCCATCTCGTTGCAAAATTATTATTTGCTTCGTCTATTTTCCTTAATCGCATCTTACGACACGCACGATAATATGAAGTAGTGTATTTTTGTATTATAAATCTGTCATTACACGGAGACAGCAGAAAGATAATAATATAAAAAACACAGCTTTATGATTCAATGCCTTCGGATTCAATTGCTTTAAGGCTAGTTTTAGTGTTCTATAGATAAAAATAAGAAGACTATAATAGTTTGAGTAATTAAATTGGTAATGCGCTAAATGTTGTGATTCAATTATCCTAAAAAGAAGTTAATTTGGTTTTCCTAATAGCGTCTTATCTCTAGATTATTTCCATTAAGCACAAACCGTTATAATACAATCCCTAGCGCAAAAGCTAGATGTGTGTTTTTTTTTATTTTACTCCGTATCTAAGGGTGTGAGACTATCATAAAATTAGTGACCGAAGAATTTAACGGCATTTCACATCTTATTTAAGTACAAGTATAATATATTTCACAGAACTAAATCTAGTTTAGTGTTAGTTCAGTTGTTTCGTACATTATAAACAAGGCACATTAAAACACGTACATATAATATGCCACCAACTAACTTATAGTTTGCAGTTTAATTACAGTTGGTGTACCAAATGGCTAACTAGTTGATGTTTTTGTTCAATCTGTACATTCGTTTCGAACTACATCGAACCTGGATATTTTCACTGTGATTAACCTTCCACCAGCGGCTTATTTCGGTTGACATAAGCACTAAAATATTTAATATGAAATACGATACAACTACAACATACCTAATTGATTATTTTTGCTTGATTTTATGCGTAGTTCCTACCCAAAGATGCAATTTTTATTTTCTTTATCTATTGCTTTGAGCATCCGTGTGGTGATAGATTTATACAAAATGTCACCACCCAATTTCAGTCTGTGGGTAGTAAGAACTAAGAAAATATACAACTAAAAAGAGTATTTTCAGGGACAGACGACAAAATCGACATAAATCTTATCCCATATATACATCATACAAACATAGACTCACGCTTGTTTCCCGGAAGGGTAGGCAGGGACTACGGGACGTATACCCATCAAATTCTCCTTTTGACTCACATACATACATAGACTCACGCTTGTTTCCCGGCCATTGCCATTTGCAACGATCTTGACATATCTCTCTTGCTTCATTCACTCTCATCAAATTCCTCATGCGTGCTCTTCTGTTCAGGGTACTTCTAATCTTTCCTGTTTTAAGGATGTCTGCGATCTGGTCAGAGAACGTCCGTCTTGGTTTTTCCCCTTCGTGCTGTCCCATTCACACTTGCCTTATATATCTGCTTGGTCAATCTTTCGTCATCCATCCTCTCTCTGACTCACAGTTCCACTGTAAAGCAAATTAGAAGACACTTGACTCCAGCAGTGGACGGCGAGTTATAGATAAATCATTTTGTGTAGTTATTTTATTCAGCATCGACAAAACAACCTTGTGGGCACAGCGTAAAAGACTAGGAATTGGTAGGTACTTACTGAAAAGCAGGAATGGGGTTTGCTTAGGGTATTTTTTTTCGATAGCTTGAAGCGGAGCAATGCTGTATTCCTAGGTCTTAGTAACTGGTAAGCCACCCACAAAGTCAGTTTTCACCCACAACACACTTGAGTACTTGAGTTTTTGAGAACTTTTTTAGCGGAGCGGCGCGGGCGCGGACACGCGCTTCAGGGTGCGATTTTCAGATGACACTGATTGGAGGAGGGTGGGTAGGAAGCGGAAAGGATATGCGCGGGAGTAAGGTAACAGGATTTTGATTGTTAGAAAAGGATGAATTTGAGTGAGGTGATTATGAATGTTGCAAGATTTATAATATTTATTTTTATTTTGTGCGTGCTTGAGTGAATGGCTTTCTTTTTAAAAATATATTAAATTTAATAACATATTTATATAATTTGATTGTGGCGCAGACATACCTATTCAAACTATTTTTGATGCTGACCTGCAAAGTTACACAACTACTAGACTAATACTTAAGTCAACACTTTAAATAAGTGACTAAAAATCTCTCGGGCAAGTATCAAACCTGGCATGCAAGTTACGATAAAGTTCCCTTTTTAGCTTCGTCTATCAATCATCGTTTTCAATTTTATACGTATATCCTTCTGAGTTAAAACTTGTATTTTATCATAAGTTTAGCGATGAAATAGGACAACCTCATAATTGATTGTAAGTAAGTGTTCGACTGCTTCCAAATTATTTATACTACAAAACATAAGTTTTCGGTAAATATTTTAACGGATTAGATTGTTAATTATCGCTTGCATTACAGCGAATAAAAACATTTTACGCGAGTGCCAAAATGACAAAATATGTCAGTCAAAGTCAAAGTAATAAAATGCTTAGAGTAGGTAAGTCCTACTGTTGTATGGTCTAATTTAAACTGACGGACTAATTCGATTTTTTTGTCCAATACCCTATTGTGTGCACTTAATAGGTACCTATCGAATAAGTTTCTGAAAGATAATAGTAACGTTAATATTGTTATGTATTTAACAGTGTACGCGTCTGTACCGAACTTGTAAGGTGTATTTTACTAAACATTTTAGAATATAGCATAATGTACGACGCGGTCGCTTTTTTGTGAACATCTAAACATGGTCGAGTTACCACAGGCTTGCACCGCCTAATGACTTTTATTATATTATCTCTTTAATTATTGTATGTACTACGCTGAAATTTTACAGGTATAAAACTGAACTAAGCAACTAATTATTGATATATCATTCAGTTTATATATCCACATACAGATTGATCGGTGGCTAAATAGCTCCGCGCGCATTGTGAGCGTGAACGTGGAGAACTGAATGTCATCATAATTTATTAATTACTTACAGGATACTAATGAAACTTCACATACATTTGAAAGAAGTTACTAGCTAGAAAATAACGTTTAAATTAAGTCTTTAGAGCTTTTATTTAAACTGTTAGGACTAGGTTATTGCACAACTAATTAAACTAATTCTTAAGAACTCATGTACGAAATATGATAAGAATCTGCTTAACCGTTTCAAAGATCCAGCAAAACCACAAACGTTACTCCAGCGGGAACTCGAATAACTTCGCAGCCGAAGATAGAAGAACTACAAAATAAGTTGCAACATTTACCTCGTCTAGACAACTAATTCTATAGCCAATATTTATTTCAATATTCCCATTAAAAAAGAAAATGTCTGGCTGCGGTAACGTTACCCAAGCAGGAAATGTTTTTGTGAAATAACTAAAAATCTACAAGTGCAACAAATGTAAAAATGTACGCAACAATTACAGAAGCAGAACAACTAATTATCTATAACATTTAAATTACCATTTTATACATTTTCTGGCTGGGTTAACGCACACGTGTTTTGCCGTAAAGTATGTACTCAGCCCATGATGTAGAAACTACCTATAATATTTATTTAACAAAATTCGAAAAATATTTTTTTGCCCTAATTTTTTTGTTGCCAATTTTTTTTTATTGCTGTTAGTGGCAGACGAGCGAACGGCCCATCTGATGGTAAACGGTAATCGCTGCTCATGGACTTCGCTAATGTCAGGGTATACACAGCAAAGCCTGCCGTTTTTCATGGAATGCGTTTTATTTATAACCTAAAAAGTAGCTTACCCTTTGTTCACGACACATTTCAGTCCTATGAAATGCCGATTTCATAGAATTTTTTAAAAGAGAAAAGTTTTTTGGATGTTTTGTAAAATAGATATTATAGGTAGCTTTTATATCATGGACTGAGTACATACTTTACGGAAAAACACTGACTTAAAAAACAGGGTGTATACACACCTTAACCCGGCGTCATGGGGGTTGGGTCTGTGAGACCCTTAAAACTTTATTTCGCTTGTAGTTCACTTACTATGCGTGCGACTTTGCCGCTCTTCTCAGTAGCTAGAACTGTTGAGTTGATCTATGCGTCGCAGGTAACACATTAGACGTGAGGCAGCGGCAGTGGAAGTTATACGTGCACCAAGTTCAAAAAGGTATGTGAGACCCATCCCCGCAGATAGTGTAGCGTAGTTGCGCCATTTTTTATACATATTGTAAATTGGACGACCGGTTGGCCCAGCTCCCGCTAGTGTAAGCGACTGCCACGACGATGGTCGCGGGTTCGATTCCCGCTCAAGTCAAACATTTGTGTGCGTGAACATGGATGTTTGTCTTGGTCTGGGTGTTTCTATGTATAATATGATGTATTTACAAAAAAAGTATATATGTATGTTTATTCATTGTCTAGTACCCATAGTAAAAGCTCTGCTTAGTTTGGAACTAGACGGTATTGTGTGAATATGGTAGAATATGTGGTAAAATAATATTATTTTAATTGTTTACCGTGTATTTATGCTTTTATATTTGTTTTTTTTTGTTCTTGTTTACGATTTAAGTTGCTTAAATACAGTTCAAACTATTTTATTTGCGTTTTTGTAGCTACCTATTAAAAAATGGACCGAAAAGACAGCATATACTGTCGACTTTCCAAGAGTCTTTTTCACGGCTTTTTTATAGATAATCTAGTTTACTACAAAAAGTGACATTAAAATATTAAGATTGATTGTTATTATAATAAAGTAACATTTAAGTAAAAGAGAAAGATTTTGTTAACATTTGTCGTTTATTTTAAACGGTCTGATAAATCTCATTAAAAAATGATATAATATTTTTCATTTATTTATTTACATACAAGGCCTGTCGTATTGTATGGAGCTGAGTGTTGAGCTACTAAGAAGATGGATGAAAAACGATTACATGTGGCAGAGATGAGAATGTTGCGATGGATGTGTGGAGTTACGAGAATGGATAAGATTAGGAATGAATACGTGAGAGGTAGTCTGAAAGTGGCGCCTATAGACGAGAAAGTGAAAGGAAGTCGTTTGGCTTGGTATGGACATATTATGCGAAGAGATGATATGTATGTAGGTAAGCAAGTGATGAATATGAAGGTAGAGGGATGGAAAGGGAGAGGGAGGCCAAGGAAAAGATGGATGGAGTGTGTGAGGATGGATATGAAAGAGAAAGGGGTAAATGATCCGATGACGGGCGACAAAAAAGAATGGAAGCGAAGGACGTACTGCGCCGACCCCAAATAGATTGGGACCAGGGCAAGAAGATGATGAAGATGATTTATTTATTTACATAAATACCTAAAAAACTAAACACTAATGAATATAATCTTTTTCATTCATAAAGTATTGAAATAACTAATATCTATTAAACGGGTCTGTGAGACCCACCCCAACGTCCGTGTAACACTTTTCCTCCACCATGGGGGTCCATGACCCGGGTTAAGATAGTCACCTAACCAACACGACATGGGGGTGTTGATAAATAAATCAATTTTATCAAATTACTATGATTGAACTGTCTCTTTGGGTGCTATTGAATGGTATTTGGTGGTGATTCTCAGATGTGGTAGAAATAAAATAGCGGACTGTAAATATAGGTAGGTTCGTATATTCGATTATAAGAATGCGCGCCTTTGGTCCGTGTCGTATGAGTTAATGTCACAGCGATGCAGGCGGCGGCGCTCTTGTCCTCGTCCCCCGCTCCCCGCAAGCCACTGTCGCCCCCCGATCGTCGCAGTGGCACACGATGCTACGTTTTGTCGCCAACATACTCCCCGGGCTGAGGCAGGCAGGAAGGCTGCTGGGTCAACAATCAGTTTCTAGAAGGGGACAAATGTTATTAAACGCCCTTTGAATAATGGTTCCTCCTTTGATACTTATATCGACTACTCGAGCGGCTTGATCCCGAGCTCCTGAGAAAACGGCCACACAGCGACCCAAGGCCCATCGTAGGGGAGGAAGCGCTTTCTCCTTTATAAGGACTAAAGAACCCAATTTGAGTTGGCTTGATGCAGTAAGCCACTTCGTTTTTTGCTGTACAGTGGTGACATACTCGTTGGAGAATCGTTTCCAGAAATGTTGCTTGACGAACTCGACTCGTTTGTATTGCTCAAGGCTTGTTATTTTTTCCGTCAGCTGTGGATGTGGAACTGACACAAGTGATCGTCCTATTAGGAAGTGAGCGGGTGTTAAAGTTGTGTAGTCTGTAGGATCGGAGTTTAACGCAGTAATAGGACGTGAATTAAAAATGGCTTCTACTTGAGTCAGACAAGTGTGCATTTCTTCGTACGTGAAATGCGTAAGTTGGAGAAGTCTACGAAGATGATATTTAGGGGAACGGACTGCTGATTCAGCCATACCATTGAAATGAGGAGTGTAGCTCGGAATGAAGAGGAATTTTATACCCTCTTGGGCGGCTACAGAACTAATTTGGGAACTTGAGTCCTGTAAGAAACGATGTAACTCCTTACATGTACCGACAAAATTAGTTCCATTGTCTGAGGTTATACTTTGAGGCTTCCCTCGACGAGCCACAAACCGATTTAGAGCGGCCATGTATCCCTCTTTAGTAAGAATGGAAGCGAACGATCCCAGTAGGAGATCGGTGACGAGTTCTAGATGCAAGGCCTTTGTAGCTAAACAGACAAAAATGGACAAGTAAGATTTAAGTAGTTGGCAACCTCGACCTCTACAGTTAGCTATCTTAACTGGGCCGGCATAATCCACCGAACAATGTAAAAAAGGGAATTCCAGTGTAGTTCTGGATTCTGGTAACTGCCCCATAATGGGCTGGACATTGCTGGCTTTAAATCTGAAACATCTTATGCAAGCTTTCGTTATAGATTTACAGTCAGTTGCAGAAAGCTTCAAATTAACTCTTTATTACTTAAAAGGAGATTATGGCTAATGTGTGTCAAATTTTAATGACGTTGCACAAACAAATTTTACGCTTGGTTAAACATCATTTAACTAATGCCTACAAGTGAACGAAAAGAGTGAACATTTCCGTTTAGTTATATGTACAATAATCTATGAAATGTACTACGAGTAAATATTTCAAAAAACAAAACGTAATGATTACATATATCAAGGAGGTATAATTCTAAATATACATATATAGTAAATCTGAGGTCAAGACTATAAAAACGTTAGTCAAAAATTGACATGTTTTTGTTGTATTGAATCATTATTACGATTTTAATTAAAATTGTTACGTTTTGAGCTGAAAAGTCAAGACAATTCATACAAAGAGTGAGTCTGGCGCTAATTATAATGATTGGCCATATAATGCAGTTAATACCATTCATGAATGATGATTTTCTATAACTTGAGTACATACGCCATCGCTACTATTGTATTTTTTAGCGGGAGTTCTTTATGGTGGGCCTTTTGTGTAATAAGGGCGGCTAGCTTTTTGTAGGTATGAGGGATTCGTATCGTAGAACTACTGGGATCGTGTGTGTTGAAACAACTGCTCACTAAATAAAACCTTATAATAACTGTCCACAAACATAACATTACACAATTACACAGAAATATTGCAGTTAACATCAAAATTAAGGGCGGACGCGAACGCAGACATGTTGTTCAGAGAAAACGAGCGGGAATCCTGGCGGCACGCGCGGGGCGCGCGCGTCGCGATTGCGTAGCGGCTCGATCTGCGCTACGATTGGTCGAGACGTCGCGGTTTTCGCGCGAAGACGAGTCGGCGAGAGCAGGAAGATGCGATGAGGGATGCGTTTCGTTATTCGCGTCTGTTTTACCCTCCCCCTTCGAGTCACTTAAACGTCCCGTAGGTGGCTCGGCACAAACACTACGTGAACGACGGGGCCGTCCACGAAGGCGCCGAGGCTGCACTGGAGCTGTGATCTGACCTGACGTGTTACGGTAAGGCTTCAAGTCAGAAGCATGAAACTTTCCTAACAGCTTCGAATCCAAATCAGTGACTTCGTAAGTAGTAGGACTAACTATTTTACTAATGCGATAGGGTCCATCACGTTTCGGCATGAACTTACGGGTCCTACCCTTAGAAGCGTCACTAAGCAGATGAGTTGTAATAAAAATTAAGTCACCCACCTGGTAACCTACAGGCTGTCGGGTCTTGTCAGCTTAATTTTTTCGATCATCCTGTTGTTGTTCTACACTATCCCGGATAACATCCCAATTATCTAAAAATCTACGGAGATACGGAGTGATTTGGGGAAGGAAATTCTCTTTATCCAATATAGCCCGCAAATCATGCTGCGCATCGAATGGCGTACGCATCTCCCTAGCAAACGTCAGCTGGGCGGGACTAGCTCCTGTAGAGGAACAGGTGGCGCTGTTCATCGAGAACCGTACTGACGATAAAAACTTAGGCCACATACAGTGGTTGTTTTTAACTAAAATCGACAGCTGAGTACGTAAGTCCCGGTTCTTCCGTTCGGCAGTATTCGCCTCGGGATGATACAGCGGTATCAGGTTTTGGTGGATACCAAGGATAAACATGCACTGTTGCATGGTGGCGGAAACAATTTGGACACCGTTGTCTGATATGATACGGCGTGAGAAACCATACCTAAGGAAGTACTTGTTGATGAGTACAGGCGCACATATCTCAGCGGTGGCTTCTGTCAGAGCAAACAACTCTACCCACCTCGTGGCTGTATCCTCTACTAAGAGTACCCATTTCTCACCATGTTCGCCTTCTGGTAACGGCCCGAACAAGTCAATGGCAAGTACTTCTCCACGCTGATTGAGAACAGGTGTCTGCAGGAGTCCTGCGGGCTTCTGGTTGGATGCCTTTTAGCGCTGACACTCTTAACAGGTCTTCAAGTAATCTGAAATGTACTTACGCATCCCAACGAAATAATAATTTCGGCTGATCCGATTGTACGTTCGCTCAACCCCTTGGTGACCAGCTGTGGATGCGTCGTGGAATTCCTTTAGGATCTTCTCACGCATGGTAAGCGGCACGACGAGCTGTGGCTGTTCAGTGTCAGTGTCAGGGAGGTACCAATATAGAACACCCTGGTTCAGGATGTACCCTCTACCTAACCACTGAGTGTCGTCAGGGTTCTTACCCTCAAGGCTATTTATGATCTTCGCAACCTCGGGATCATCGAGCTGTTCCTTGCGGAGTTCTACGGAATTAGCCCTGGATAAGTCCACGATGACACTACAGACGTCACAGCTTTCTACATCGGCGGTGTCGTCACACTGAGGGCACTGAGGTCGACTCAGGTCGTCAGCCACAACATTAGCTTTCCCTGGAGTGTACTCATATCGGATATCGAGGGCCTGTAATTTCATTGCCCACCTAATGAGACGTCCGTTAGGCGTTTTTAAAGTTAAGAGCCACTTGAGGGGCTGATGGTCACTTTTTACAACGATAGGGTGCCCATCCAAATAGCCACGGAACTTATCGGTTGCCCAAACAACCGCTAAGGCCTCCCTCTCAGTGGCGGTATAATTCCTCTTGGGAGGAGTCAGCAAACGACTTGCATATTCTATAGGTCTCCCCTCAGGACCATCTCCCTGTAAGAGAACAGCTCCTAAAGCATGGTTACTAGCATCAGTTCTCAAAACAAACTCTTTAGTGTAGTCGGCTCGGACTAGTATAGGTGCCGAGGTTAACTTGTCCTTCAGAGCCTGGAAAGCTTTTTGCTGTTCTGATTCCCACCTCCAGGGCTCATTCTACCGCGTTAAAACCGTCAAAGGCTGGGCCACCTGGGAAAAATTGGGAATAAACTTCCGGAACCACGAACAGGTCTGCAAGAAAAACTTTAAATGCCTTAAATCCCTGGGACTGGCCATCTGAAGGACTGCTTCCACCTTAGTGGGATCGGGTTTGATACCGTCAGGTGTAATAACGTGTCCCAGGTAATTTATCTCGGGGCGAGCAAAGAAAAATTTCGCTCGGTTAGCCCGTAACCCGAACATACGCAACCTGTCAAATACCTTCTGCAGGTCTTCTAGATGGCTATTGAAATCCTCTGAAATTACCAGAAGATCATCCAAATACGCTAGAAGAACAACACCTTGCAAACTAGCCGCAGATCGGAACCGATCGATCAACCGTTGGAAGGTAGATGCGCGTTCTTCAAACCAAACGGCATACGCTTAAAGCGATATGTCCCAAACGGTGTCACGAAGGCGGTTTTTTTCACGATCAGCTGAAAGGACCTGTACCTGCCAGTAGCCTGATTTTAAATCGATAGAGGACATAAAACAATGACGTTTCGTCAACTGGAGAAGCTCATCTATGAGCGGAAGAGGATAACTATCCGTTTTGGTGTTCGCATTTAACTTGCGGTAATCTACGCAAAATCGGATGCTATTGTCCTTCTTAGGGACTAACACAGCTGGAGACGTCCAAGCAGACTCGCACTCCTCGATAATATCGTCCTTGAGCATGTTGTCCAGTTCAGTTTTCATCAGCTGTTTCTTCGTAGGTGTGAGGCGATAAGGCGGGACAGAGATAGGTGGATGGTCTCCAGTGTCTATACGGTACGCGTACGGCGTTGGTTCTCCCCCTGGTCTGAAGATATCATCGTTGTGCTGTAAAAAGAAAGCTAACTCCTCACGCTCGGGAGAGCTCAGCATCATTCCCTCATCCTCTCTCAGGATCTCAGTAGCACAACAATTCTGAAGACCAGTTGGATATTCGTATTCCAAGGGGTAAACCTGCTTACAATCGTTAAAGCGCCATGTGGAAGAACCAAAGTTAATTTCCAACCCAGCTGCTTTTATAAAATCAATGCCCAACAAATTATCAGCGTTGGTGGCATCCGGGAACACTTAAAAATCAACATTAATACTCTTACCTTTAATCTTCACCTCCAGGGTAGCTGATAACATTCGGCGCGTTGGTGCTGAACCGTCGGCGAGCTTAACACGCATCGAGCACGACGTGAAAGGCTGATTAAGCTGTTGCAGCAACGCGTAGAGTGAAGAACCGGCAATAGTAGCCTTGGCCGCGGTATTAAGTAGGCCCCTTCCCTGGATACCCAAAATCTCGATACCCAAAATGGGCCGACGCAGTACGCCATTATGCAGGGAACCTATCGACAAACAGGTCAATGACCTCTCATATTGGTCATTTCCCGTTACCCTACCGGACTCACAACTTTTCCGGGTTTTTCCCGAAAAATTCCTAGTCACCCTACTGGAACAGGAAGTTGCCGGGGTTTGTCCCGGAAAATTCATGGTCGCCCTACTTTGTGATGGACATTGGCAAGAGACGTTTTTACGTTTAACATTAGGATTATTAACACATAAATCGCGATCGCTAGGGGAATTAATAGCATACTCATTACTATTACTACTAAAAGTATCAACCATAGGAATCACTGATTTGAATTCACAAAGTGTTTGAGTAAAGTACTTCGTCTTACCCCTCGTGGATGGGTTACCGGCTTCATCTGCTGCTGCCGCTGTTGGGCCTGCATGGGTCACCGACCGCACGAGCTCGAGAGCGTTAAACGTTTGCCGGGAATTACATTTCGCGCAATTGCGTCGCATTACCCCGCTCTCGCCGCACACGTAACACGAAATATTACTAGAACGTGGTTCAATATTGTTTATCGGTTGACACTGATCACTTTCACTTTTATCTTCACGCGGGGCAGCCTCCGTAGGCTTATCAGCTGCAGAACGGCGAAAACCCGAGGGTCGCTGTCTCTGTCGCTGCGATGAGGGCCGCGCTATCGTCGCTGGGGCGGCCGTTGCCGGCGCTGGCGACTCCTGCGGCGCGCGGTGAACTGCTCCAGCTACGGCGGCGGCGCTCTTTGAAGTGCCGGCACGCGAAGTTTCCTTAGTAGATTCCTCGATACTCCGAGCCATTTGGAGTAGAGTACTAATATCGGAAAACTCTTCTCGTCGTAATCGTTTTCGGATTCTCACATGCAGTAATCCATAGATCATGTCACATTTGACCATTTCACTAAGGTCGCCACTCGGGATTCGCGCCAACTGTGTGCGAGCCTTAGCTACGAACAGCTCCGTCGACTCTGCTCCTTGCGGCGTCGAGAACAACTCTAGATAGATCCTGTGAGGAAGTCGGCTGTCACCAAAGGCGCTGCGCAGATGCTGTAGGGCTTCGCCCCGAGTGGAGACGCTGGTTTTCATTCCCTGCCACCAGGTGGCTGCGTCGTTGGTGAGAAGCATCAATAGGCCGCGAATAGCGTTTTCCTCACTAATGTTCGCGCAGTCTTTGTAGGCTTCTATCGCGTCAATGAACCCGTCCAGAGATTCACCAGCCAATCCGCTGAATCGAGAATGGCACCCGGCAAAGTTTCCTGACATGGGGGGCGGTGTAGGTGAGACCGATGCGGCCGTAGCCGGCGCGGGCGCGGAACATGGCGACCGGACTTCGAGTACTCTGGTCAGCAGACGCTCGAAATTGTCGGCTTGTGCTTGCTGCATGGACGTCATCGTCGAGGCTAGGTCACTCGCTGTGATGAACGCCGGCGGCGGCGGCGACTGCGCGGCCGCGGACGTGTTACGTCCCGGAGGCCTTTGCGTTGGCGTCATTTCTTCACCTTCTGAATTCATATCGAAGAATTCCGTCTGACGGCGACTTTGCCTTCTAGTACGCGGCATCTTGCACACTCGCGAACACACGAACACAACACAGTTTGTAGTTCTATTAGCCCACTCGTTGGGCAGCCAAAATTTGGCGGGAGTTCTTTATGGTGGGCCTTTTGTGTAATAAGGGCGGCTAGCTTTTTGTAGGTATGAGGGATTCGTATCGTAGAACTACTGGGGTCGTGTGTGTTGAAACAACTGCTGACTGAATAAAACCTTATAATAACTGTCCACAAACATAACATTACACAATTACACAGAAATATTGCAGTTAACATCAAAATTAAGGGCGGACGCGAACGCAGACATGTTGTTCAGAGAAAACGAGCGGGAATCCTGGCGGCACGCGCGGGGCGCGCGCGTCGCGATTGCGTAGCGCCTCCATCTGCGCTACGATTGGTCGAGACGTCGCGGTTTTCTCGCGAACTCGCGAGTCGGCGAGAGCAGGAAGATGCGATGAGAGATGCGTTTCGTTATTCGCGTCTGTTATAATTTGTATTAATATAAAATCAAATATGAAAATGCCCAGTTATTTTATTTATGTGGAAGTCACAAAATGAGAGAAGACAGAAGGAAATAAGCTGTTACACTATTCAAAACATATTGGTTAAATTGCATACGATAAAGAAATATTTTTATATCTTTTGTTTGTAATGTGTTTTGTTGTCATAATTCAATTAGATACAATAAAGACAATAATTTTTACACTAATGGAGAAGTATCTCTTCTTGCACGGGTATAGCTTGGATGATGACCTTCTCTGCTAATAATAATGTTAATATGAGTAGGTACAATCAAAAGTGGCTACGACACGTAGAAGTCCATCAATTTCATAGAAGCTAGCTGCAACTGGACGAAGATCTTAAATGTAGACGTAGAACTTTCCTGTTTGGCAATTTAATAAATTTTTAGCTTAATTTTGCAAGGGATTGAGAACTCATTGCACTAATCTACACACTGGAATTTTGTTTATTTGACAATCACCCAAGACCTGTTCAGTTGATAAGCTCCTGTGGCAAAAATTCTCAAACAAATTAAAAACTGTGTCAGACCATCAACATATTTATTTCTTTGAGACATGGGTTCCTTATCTACAATGTTTCGTATTTGGTCATCTGCTTCTACGGATACTCTGTATGTAATACGGGATTTTAAGCAGTCATGCCTTGAAAATAAATTCGCCTTGCCGGAATTTGACCGCGAGAAAAATCTTCTTCGGGATCAGACAAAGATGAAAGACTAGTTAAGATATAACTTAGGTATTCATTGTAAACCCCTTCAATACCCTAAAAAACTACAATTGAAAATGAAATATATTATTTAATAGAGCTATATTTGGCAACAAACACTTAAATGTACAATAAGATATTGTGGAACAGAGATAAATTCAACAACAATAGAGCTTTAATACCTCACTGAGCCAGGCCTGCTTCACTCGGCCGTACCTACAGCGATAAGTGCCTACACTTTCGCACGGCTTCCAAGCCCGCGTCGTTAATCGGCTGTCATGGTTGTCACCGCTAGCGCGTAGAGCGATTTTTGCTATAAAATTTGCTAATAACGTGAATTTTAATAGTGAAAACTACTTCCCACCACCTCCTCATGGCCCTACCCGCCTTGCGGCATACGGGCCGAATCATGGGAGGAGCGCGCGGTACTTGCGTCTGCTCTTTCCCACGCGCTCTTTCTTGACTCCCTACAAATTCTTTATCCTGTCCCTGATCTTTCCACATTCTCCCCTATTGGGGCAGTACACCACATAACGTTACTTCGCGTTCGCGCAGACGGATCAATCCTCCCGTTCTCTCCTCTTCCGATGCCACGTGTGCGCGAACGTATGCAGTCTTCTAAATCCCTCTTCATTGTTAACCAGATCCTGGTGCCACACAGGTCCTATCGTGGCTCGCCGCCATCCATCCAGCATTTGGTTTCTCTCCTCCTCATAGAGTGGGCACTCCCATAGGATATGGTCCCTCGTTTCTTCCTGCGCGCCACAATAACAATTCGGGCTGTCGCCCAGCCGCATGTCGTGCAGGCGCTTACGAAAGCAGCCATGGCCTGTCAGTATCTGTGATGTCACATAGTCTGGCGCGACCCACCCCTGGGTCAGCCTGTCCCGCACATCGGGGAAAAACTGGCGGAGTTCCGCTCCCTTATCTTCGGACGACCACCGTGCCTGCCACTGAGCAACGACATCCTCCATCAGTTCCCGCTTCATCGCTCTACGCTCCCTACCTGCCAACCCCAGTCCGTCCTGCGCAAGACGCCCCGCACAAAGAACCTCCAGGTCCGCCGGGAGCACCGCGGCGAGCACGGGCAACGCCGCGGTACTGACGGACCTGTAGGCCTTCGTCAACAGCACCAACGCCGGACGCTGCGCACGCAGTAAGGCCGCCCGCACTGCGTAGTGCGACGAGCGTCGCCACCATACGGCCGCAGCGTACGTAATTATGGCCACATATGTCCCCATATACAGGAATTTAAGGGCCCTGTACTTTATGCCCCAGGTCGATGCCGAGATCCTCGACATCTTCCCGAAGGCGTTCACGGCACGATTGCCGGCTAACTTAGCATGCGGCACGTAGGAGCTAGCCTCGTCGATCTCTACCCCCAGTAGCCTCGCACTACTCACCTGTGTTATCGAAGCCCCGTCCATGCGAACCGTAGGCGGACGCTTAAACTTGCCTTTTAGAGTAATAGTTTTCGACTTGCTGGCTGAGAAGGCGAGGCGATTCCTCAGCCCCCATTCGCTCACCGCCCGGAGTGAGGTCGCGGCGTTCCGCTCTAAGGCCGCCCTGGACGAGGCTTCAACAACCATGGTGAGGTCATCGGCGTATGCCACCACGCGCACACCCCCCGGCATCGGCAGTCGTAGGACGTCGTCGAGCAGGACGTTCCAGAACGTTGGCCCCAGCACCGAGCCTTGTGGGCATCCCATTGTGGTCCTCTTCCACACCGCCTGGCCGCCCATGAACATGCCTATTATTCGGTCCGTAAAATAGCTTACAATTATTTTGTATATGTTAGGCGGACAACCGCACTGTTTCAGCTTAACTAAAATCATGGGCCACCAGGCGTTGTCGAAGGCCCCCGAGATGTCCAGCAGCACCGCCTGAACATAGCTCTCGGCGGTACTCGTGATTCGGTTCAGCACTGCGTTGAGCGCCGTCACCGTGGACTTTCCGCGCCGAAAGCCATGTTGAGACGGAGAAATGCCCCGGTGCAGGCAGGGGGCGCAGATAATGATGAGCCTCTCCAAGATTTTACCCAGTATTGACAGCAGAGTTATCGGCCTGTAGGCCTTTGGGTCCGATAGAGGCTTGTCGTTGCCCTTTGGCAGGACGACGAGGCGCCCGACTTTCCATATTGTTGGAAAAGTTCCTTCATTTATACATGCCGTGTATACTGCCAAGGTTTCAACTTTGGTTATGCTCCAGGCGCGTCTAATAATACGGGCAGTCAATCCATCTAACCCAGGGGAGGTGTTAGGTAGGTGCTTGATTATGTGACTTAACGCCTGTTCCGTAGGACCTTCGCTCTTACGTCCCGAGGGAGCGCATGCTGCCGCAAGTCTCACCTGTCTATGGTATTCGGTGTCCTGACTAGGATCGTCATCGGGGCATAACGTATTTAGTAATGCGGACATAGTCTCCCTAGCAGTGCCGGTGTGTCCCTCAAGAAGCTTAATGCCATGCAGTATTTTGGGGGGAGGACGTAATCTTCCCGACGCAGCTCTATAGGCCAAGCCCCACGGGTCCTCGTTGCCTGAGTCGGCAATTTGTTTGAAGAACTGCATTTCTGCCTGCTTCATCGCCTCCTTATACTTCCGACGTGTAGTGCGCAGGTGCACGTGTAATGGGCTGTTGACGACACCGCCTGCTCTTCGTGACTTCTGCCAGGCACGCCGGGCGTTGTACACGTCACGTCGCATATCATCCAACGCCGTCGACCACCACTCGTATTTATGGGGGACCGCTTTCTTGGCCTCACCCAGCACATCCTCGGCCGTCTGTACTAGGATGTCGGTGTACTGGCGACTGAGATCTTCGGCCGGTCTTCGGGTGCGAAGCTTTCCCATCCTATGTTGGAGGGTGTCAGTGAACCGCTCCCAGTGCACCCCTTTATCTCGGAATCGCCGTGGTTCCGCATACTCAATCTCGGGCCGCTCGGTATTATCCGTCGATCCTGGGGGGGCAACAGCGTACGTGATCAGCTGGTGGTCGCTAATACTGGCACCTTCATGCACACTCCACCCTGACACTGAGATACCCCGGGTAGAGAGGGTGAGGTCGATGTTTGAATAGCCATTGGGACCGTGGAATGTCGGTGGCTGTCCAGACTCATTGTGAATACTTAGTCCTCGCCCGAGTATAAAACCTTCCACTTGCGCCTTCCTGTACTCGGTGTCGGGTCCCCTTCCCTCGTATTGTCGCCGTTCGCAGTGCCAGAGTGGGGAGTGTGCATTACTGTCCATCCCTATGAGCACCCTGTTTCCTACCAGATGATCCAACGCACGTGTTATGGTTTCTAGATGCCGAGCTACATCGTGACTGTACTGGCAGTACGCCGAAACCACATACAGGGCACCGTAGCGAGTTCCTCCATCAATATGGGCTACTAAGCAGTACTCATTGCTGAGGTTGCCCAATAGTGTCACTGCGAGGTGTTTATTCACGATCATAATCCCCGCTTTCGGGTTCGCTCCATGCTGTATAATACATTCGTGTTGGTAATGTTCCTGAACGAGAATTAAGTCAAGCCCGTGCTGCGCCGACACGATGGGCAGTTCAGTTGTAGCCGCAGCCGACCCTTGCAGGTTCAGCTGCCCTATGCGTAAAGCGTGCCTAGGCATAGCTGATATTAGCCGCCTGCTGTTCTGCGTATTGCCGCGCGGGGCACGTAAGCGCAGCAGTACGGTGACCGTCTTTATTAGGTCGCTTGAATTTCGCGCAGGTGGCGCAACAGGTGGTCTCCGACTTGCATTCGTCCTTCCTGTGGCCAGCCTCTCCACATTGTGCGCATATAGTATTTGCCGACCGACAATGTTTTTCGGGGTGACCGTACTGCTGACACTTAGTGCAGCATGTCAGGCGGATGTAATCGATAATTTCCGCCTCGTCCCAGCCGATATAAACACGATTGAGGCTCACCAGCTTGTCCCGGAGAGCCTTTGTGCACTCCAGCACAACGGTGGTCCTGCCGGACCCTAGCCGACCCTTCTTGAAGGCTACGCTGCACTGTGCTAACATCTTATCTTTTGGCCAGTTAAGATCCTCAGCCAGGTTAATACGGTGTAGGTCCTCTAGCAGGTCCGCCGCCGATGGGTCCGACCTCAGATTTCTTATTGCCACCAGAGGCTTCTTGCCTTTCGGATCTGCTACCTTCAGGGTAGGGGGGGCCGCCTCTTTTAGTTTCCTCGCTGCCTCTACCGACCGCGTCTGCACCGCCACTCCTCCGTTGGAGACCGCCGTAACCCTCTGGCACTGGACTCCGTGCGCGCCGGGTTTAATAGTGCTTTGTAACTCCTTCTTGGTGTCCTCAGAGGTCTTTAGCTGTTCGGCATTCGGGTAGAACAGGACAGTTGGACCGCGTGGTTCGAGGGCGATGTCGGGGTTCCCTTTTGGTAGTTTTAGTTTGCTGGCGTAGGTACAGAATGAGTCTATCGGTGGTGCCATTGGTGCTGCCGTCATTACCGTTTGCTGTGTCGTCGCCTGTTGAAGCTTGATGCTTGTCACCTCCTGCTCCACGCGAGCAAGGCGCAGCGCCAGTTGCGCTACAACCGCCAATATATCTTGCCCATGTCCGGCGATCGCGTTTTTATCTCCGATATTGAGCTTGTTAGTGGCATTCGCCACGGCGGAGATGGCTTTCACGGCCGAGTGTACAGATTCGATAAGGGCCTCCTTATCCATGCAGACCATTGATGGCGACGGCGCGCCCTGCCCCGCCGACGACCGTTCCGCGGTAGTTGTGCTGGTCAAGATGCCACCTAAGGGTGGCGCCGAAGATTTCTTGGCCGTTCGTCGTCTTACAGCCTCTTGTACTTCCTCGGGCGACGTCAAGTGGCGCTTCCCGGGCTGCGAGCACACCACCGATGGTGGCTGTGGCGTGCCAGGGTCCGCCGCTACCTCCATCGCCGTCTGTGCCGTCGAAAAACCTCCCGGTGGAGTTCGGGCCAGCGATACGCGAGGCTCGAAGGGGGACGCAGACGCGGCCCCCCTAGAGGATTCTGCCATTATTTCCTTGAGCGCATCAATTTCCGACTGTCTTCGCTCAAACTCATCCAGCAGCAGCTCTTGCTGCCTGCGAGCCTTCTCTTCTTCGTCCATTATAGCGACCGACCAGAGATATGGCTGGTACAACTTATTCCTAAGATAATAGCTTAAGTCTAACACACACAATATTTAAAACACAGAGCAAAGAAACAAAAGAAATAAACAGACGATAAAATTTTTAAAACAAAGTATTACCTGTTAAACTGGTAACTATGACCGTTGCACTGGCAACCCCTTTACGCAGGTGGCAACCCCGACCCGCCAGCCGCCAGTGCCAAGGCACCGACAACTGTCAATGTCAACGCTGTCACCACGCGTCAACCGTCAATACCACCTGTGACAGTGACAGTGACGGCTGCCAACGCCAAGTAACACCGGACGTCAGCCGTCACGCCAATGTCGTAATATTATTAAAAATGTACACCTATACCTAAAAGACCAATGTCCAATACTGCATTTCTATTTAAAAATTTATTACTAACTACACTAAACGTACTAAACCTAAAAGACCAATGTCCAGTACTGTATATCTATTTAAAGTTTATTACTAACTAAACTAAACGTGCCGATCAGAATATTTGAACTGGCAACCCTGCCAGCGCGGTTATTTTCCCGGCGATGACAACTGTCAGTGTCAACTGTCAGTTGTCACGCCAAGTCACACCGCGCTAGATGTCAGATGGCACGTGCTTTTGAAAAATGTATTGTTTAACACCACTTTTCAGCTGAATCGCTATAAAATATTAACAAACTAGTATTAGTATTAATTCAAGGCAAGGCGACAGAGCGCCCGCACCGGCCCAGCGAACGACAACGCAATCCTAACCTCAACTTTGAGGTTATGACGCCGGTATCGCCGCCGAAAAACCGATTACAGGAGCTCCTGAAGCCTTGTTACCTTATTACAAATGCTCCCAAGGCTGAAAAGCCCCGGGACAAGCTGCCACACACCCAATCCGGACCGTATTTCACGGGCACGACAAACTTCTCCACGTGATCCCAGCGCGGAGTGGAAAAACCAGTAAAAACACACGAAAATCACGATAGAACTTAATAATAACACTTCGCGCGAGTCCCTATTCCTTAGGGAACTCGTTCGTGTATTAATATAAGCGATATTTTCAGTAAAACCGAAATTACGAATTATATTCGCGAGAGCGCACACGAACGCGTCCGCACGCCAAGACGGTCGAACGCGAAGTCCCGAAGTCCCGAAGAAGTTTAATAGTGAAAAACAAAAATATCTCATCACAAGTCATTGCTCATTTCACGGATGTGTGTCGAAAAAGGGAGATAAAAATGTGTAATTTTTTACATTACCTACAAATGCGGAAAGGTAAGCTAAAATAATTAATACCAAATTACGTACTTAATAGGTGTTGATTATTTCTGATTTAATGATGTTGACAATCGTACAGAATCCTAGTTTTATGGTTTGATATCCGAAAATATAGTTTTTAAAAGACTTTTTACGCGGTTCATACTTCATTGTTATATATAAATATTAGATAATTACGAGAGCAACTTGAAAATTTGATTTTTTTGTTTGTTGAGATATTCCAACGAGTATGGTGTCAAATTAAAGATCTAGTTCAAAAACCATTTTTATCTGATTGAATCATGTTAATCGCTCCACGCGTTTTTTTATTTACAACATAATAACAATACACAATTCACTTATACTTGTGATGCAAACACAAACTAATTCGAGTTTTATCGTGCATCCTAATAATATGATCGACGGCGGCATAGCTATGTGTGACCATGCTTTTATCACAATAAACAAGAAAACCACACAAATCATACAATTCACATGACGATGATAGTTACATTATTCGATTTTTTCTGTATAATATGACGTAGCCAAAAATAGGAATGTAAGGAAATAGTATGAAATAACTAAGAATTAGTATAGTGAAAATGTAAACGACCAGAAATTTTGTGGTTTTTGTTCTAACGAAAAGACGAAAAATACTTCCTAAGAATTCGTCAAGCCAACTTGAAGTAAGTCATCAAAAATATCACTAACCATTAAACAAGGATATATCTAGGTTTATTTTAATTTAGTAAAATTTATGGTGTAACCATACGCATTAAACATAGGATAATTATTTATTATTACGTGGTCAAGTAGGTGGATACAAAGCATATAGTGGCAGCGGCAAGTCGACAACACTAGCGCGACAGCTAGTGCGTTACTCCGCGCTAGACAGCGACGGCGTTATGAGTTAGAAAAGAGCGGGAACGGTTAGGTGAATATCGTGGTAGGCACTAAGTGCTTATGCGAGCTGAATTGCACTTTGTTGCTTAGAAGTAAGAGTCGCAATTTCTTTAAATTGGTTTGCGAAGTGATCCTTCGGTACGTTAGTACTATCTATTCTGTGACTGAGCTCAAATTAGATTTTAAAATTCACATCTGTCATATTTAAAATTCTCACTTGTCAATTCACGCTAATGGCTGTTTGTGCAACGTAAAACGCGCTTTAATGTAGGCTTTGACTCTTCTAAAACGAAATTTAATAAAGGATTAAATTGTTCAGGATTTGGCTTTGTGCAACGACTTAATAATAGATTAGGGTTTAATCTCGTTTTAAAATTTTAAATATCGTTTCTACAACCAGCTGTTATTCCTTCCTCCTAAAGGCCAATAAGATCGCCCTGGCGGTGTGTTTGTTGCCCTTGCCGTCAACAACCTTCACGAACGCTGTGGAAAGGAAAACACGTATCGGAGTAGTAACCAGTAGAACATCAGTTGTCAACACAATGTCTTTTGAGGACGTAGATGAATCACGAGAAGCAGATTACTCAGATTTTTCCAAGTGCAAAAGAGTGTTGCGCTTTTCATTGCAATATTTGCAGTGTGACAAAAAACATTTCTTTGCTACGTGACCGAAGCGCAAACAGTTCAAGCACACGTTAAACTCTTTTACCTTTGAAATCCGAAATTCTACAGAAAGACTTCTAAGCGATTCGCAATTGAACAGCTGATGTGACTCATCGTCACACAATGGACATGATTTATGTTTACATTTTTTATCTTTATGTTTGCCATTAGTGCTATTATTAATTACTAAACTTTTTTCTTTTACGGGTTGTGATTTTACTTTACTATTTTTATTATTCTCTTCTAAAGTTTCTAAGATGTCGGCTCTTTTACTTAAAAATGATGAACTGTGATAGGGTTGGTGACGAAGTCAATGTATTTCTATGTTCTTCCCACTCTAGACCCGTCACACTATCAAGTTTAATTGACATCATATAAATAATTATAGTGTCCCAGATCGGTTCTTTCAATGATGCGAGAGCCCTAATGTTCTTGTTAGTTACATCAATAAGATTTTGAATCGACTGACATGATTCTGAACGAATAGGTTGTATTATTCTACAAAGCCAGTAAGTGATTATTTACTAGTAAGCGACTGTTATCAAATAGCTCGCACAATAATTCCCATGCAATTTTATAGTTGTCACTTTTAAAGTCGATATTCTTAATAATCAGAGCGGCATTTCTTAGAAAAGAAGCCCGTAAATAGTGGAATTTATTTATATTATCTATGCGATCACTGTTATGTATAAGAGAAAGGAATGTGTCTTTAAATTTCTCACTCGCCCACCTGATTCTGCGTCGCTGAACTCCGCCACAGATCCGCTGCCCTTCCCCCCGGCAGCAAGCGGGCTCTTGACTCTGGTCACCAGCGGGTATAGCCGTTGTCAAACTACACACGTTCCGCGGAAACCTCATCAACTGGTGGCTCGTCAGATAGGACCTCGATCTCAGTCTGTAACGTGTCGAATTCCGCGCATAAGGGCTCAAATTTTCGTAAGCGGCACTCTAAATCTATGCTTTGTAACTCCGTTAAAGCTTTAGAAGTTTAATATGATGACCAAAAATAGTGAGCCTTGATTTTATAGCTGAGCGTTTTTAAATTAAAGTTTTAAGTTCAGACACGATTACAATGCAAACCTCAATTCGATGTAATGGCAACAGCTGATTTAAAATAACAAGCTACTTTATTCTCCGTTATAAAGATATTATTATGTAAGCAAAATATTATAACCAGGTAGCTAAGCTCAATGACTGAGCATTTCGATTTTAAGTAAACAAGATGATTCATGCAATAGGCATTCAACGCTCGAGTTTTACGACCGCAGTTAGCGCACAAAGCCCCGACTAAAGAAATTTGTCATTGAAATAAACAGTAAAATATTATAGATAACAGCGTATGCAATATTGAATGAATAGTAACGTATGAAGAATGCACAAAGCACTGACTCAAGTTTTAGCAAAATGGGTATGAAATTGAGAAGGGCAAATATGAATTTGAGTAGCAAAGAGAAGATGGAATAAGAGGAATAATTAGGAACGAACTCAAAAGATGTCTTGTCATTTTTCCACAGTGACTTGACGGTTTGTTCGTCCTTCAAATGTCCTTCCTTTGTCTCGAAAGCCGTCGCGTAATGGCCGGCGCGTACGACTCATCAAAGTTTCTTGCATTCTTGACACGGATTAATATTCTCCAAATAAGCTTCAAGACGTTCTTATAATCTTCTTCACGGTGAGAGGACCATTTGGTGGTGATTCTCAGAGGTGGTAAAAATAAAATAGCGGACTGTAAATATAGGTAGATTCGTATATTCGATTATAAGAACGCGCGCCTTTGGTCTGTGTCGTATGAGTTAATGTCACAGCGATGCAGGCGGCGGCGCTCTGGTCCTCGTCCCCCGCTCCCCGCAAGCCGCTGTCGCCCTCCGGTCTCACAGTGGCACACGGTGCTACTTTTCGTCGCCAACAGTATTTTTTGTTGTACATATTTCTACAATGTATGATCTTATAATGTGTGTTTATAAAGTTAAGGCTTGTAGTATGAACTAAATTATGTTGATATTTTGTTGCCCTTGACTTTATAGTTAGATAACACTCGATTGTATACCAGATGATCATAATAAAAAAATAAAGATGTTTGTAATGTGATGTTTGTTAATATTATGATAATGCAAAGTGTACGTGAAAGAGCAGACAGGATTAGTAATATTTATGTAAGAATTACATGAAGGTTAGAGAAATTAAAAAACACTTTTTTGTTCTATTATTGTAGAAAATTTCAAAACCACATTACTAATAAAAATAAAAAACTGTTGTCATTGAAATTTATAGTTTTAGGCTGACAGTACGGAAGTATTTTTGGCAGTATGCCAACAATTAACAATGGCTTGGGAACCTAGGATAAAACTTTTATAAAAGAAATCAACTTTTAGCGAACTAAACAAATCGTAGTCGACGCATAGATATCTTATTTAACACTAGATATTCCCCGCGGTTTTATCTACGTTATTTTCAATTTCTCAACAAAAGCTCCACCTAACGGGCCAAATTAAGCTCTGTAAGTCCTCTAGTGATCCTGTAATTCCTATTAAAATCGGTTCACCCGTTCCAGATATTATCCCGGATAAACAGAAAGACGGACAAAAATGGGTTTTTATGGCTCGGCATCTTGTAACTTACAATATGCACTTGAGAAAACAGTTATTTTTTATTAGAGACAGACACTTCAATTTTACTTAATTTGTGTTCGTAAGTCTACAGACAGTTATTTGACCTTTATGTATGTAAAAAGTTTGTATCAAATTATGCCTGAAGGCGGTTCGCCATACAAGCCAAACGCCGTCCACTGCTGGATATAGGCCTCCCCAAGGTTCTCCACACAGACCGGTCTTGAGCCGCCCGCATCCAACCGCTTCCCGCGATCTTGACGAGATCGTCGGTCCACCTTGCGGGGGGCCTACCTCTGCTGCGTCATCCGGTACGTGGCCGCCACTTCAGAACCTTTCTGCCCCAACGGCCATCGGTTCTTCGAGCTATGTGCCCTGCCCACTGCCAATTCAGCTTGGCTATCCGGAGAGCTATGTCGGCAACTTTGGTTCTACTACGGATCTCCTCATTTTTGATTCGATCTCGCAGGGAAACTCCAAGCATAGCTCTCTCCATCACCCTCTGAGTGACCTTGAGCCTTCTGATAAGGCCCATAATGAGCGACCACGTCTCTGATCCGTAAGTCATCACGGGCATCACACACTGGTCAAAGACGTTCGTCTTGAGACACTGCGGGATATCGAGAAGATATTATGTCGTAGCTTCCCGAACGCTGCCCAACCGAGTTGGATTCGATGATTGACCTTCTTCTCGAAGTTGATCCTAACTAATTGGACTACTTGTCCCAGGTAGATATACTTGTCGACAACTTCGAGCGTAGAGTTCATGAACCTGAATAGGAGCAGGTACAACATGGACGTTCGACATAATTTTTCGTCTTGTCCATGTTCATCTTAAGACCTACTTGTTGGGAGAATCTATAGAGGCCATTGAACATTGTGCCTAGGTCTTCCATGGTCTCAGCCATGACTACGATATTGTCTGCGAATCGAAGGTGAGTGATGTACTTGCCGTTGATGTTGATGCCGAGTCCATTCCAGTCCAAAAGCTTGAAAACATCTTCCAGAGCAGTGGTAAACAGTTTTGGGGATATGACATCCCCCTGCCTCACCCCTCGCTGGAGTTGAATAGGTTTCGAACTCTGGTCCTGGAGGCGGACTGACATAGTGGCGTTTTCATACAAACACTTCAGCACTTCGATATATCGGTATTCAATCCGGCACCGTTGGAGAGACTGTAGCACCGCCCAGGTTTCAATCGAATCGAAGGCTTTCTCATAGTCCACAAACGCCAAGCATAGAGGCTGGTTATACTCCTCGGACTTCTGTATAACCTGCCGCAGCGTATGTATGTGGTCTATGGTACTATAGCCTTTACGGAAACTGGCTTGTTCGAGAGGCTGGAAGTCGTCTAGCTTGTTCTCTAGACGATTTGTGATGACCCTAGAAAACAGCTTGTAGACGTGGCTCAGAAGTGTGCTGGGCCTGTAGTTCTTTAAGACGGTTTTATCCCCTTTCTTAAGGAAAAGCACCACCACACCTCTATGCCACGCCTGTGGCGTCGGCCTTCAGAAGCTCGCTCGTAATTCCGCCATCACCAGGCGCATTGTTGTTTTTGAGCTGTTTGAGAGCCACACTATTCTTGTGCACGTTGACGTCCGGGATATCTTCGGTATAGTGTCAGGTCAATCCAGCTCTAGGGTCTGACGCTGGAGTACTTGCGGGTTGTCGCGTTGTCGTGTATAGCTGTCCATAAAACCTTTCGATCTCCTTCAAGAGCTCAGGCTTGTACGATACGATTCTGCCATCTTCTGTCTTCAGCTTTGTCAGCTGACTCTGCCTAACAGACACATCCCTCTGGAACACTTTGGATCCCTTATTCTGTTCGATCACCTCACAAACACATTTTGTGTTAATTTGGCGGAGATCGCGAGTCAGAGACTTAGAGATCTGTATATTGAGGTGCCGATATTTCGGCATGTCGTCGGAGGATAGCAGAACCATCTTGCGCCTTTCCTCTAACAGCTCGAAGGTCGGGCCCGAGATCTTGCTGGTTCTCTTGCTTTTCTGAGGCTTAAAGAATTTAGCCCCTGTTGTATGGACGGCATCCACGAACCCGTTACTGTACTCGTTCACATCTACGCATTCGCCAAGGCATTTGAAACGGTTCTTGAGTTCGAGCTGAAAGCTCTCCGGGTTTTGGATATGAACCGGTGCCGGTCGGAACGTGAACTTTATCAACCTCGACCCTTCGAAGCTTGTACAGATATTCAATGTGCCTTTTACCATTCGGTGAAGGCGGTTAACCCAGCTTAAAAGAGAAATATCGTTATTTACAATATTATTTCTCGTAGGGTGTCACAAGCTCGTGAGGTAAAAAACATTTTATTTACCTACTTTTATCTTTACTAATAACCAAATTCGAAAGATAATTGAAGAGAAAATATGAAAGGAGGTTTTTGAATGTAGATTTCTGCGAAATAAAAATTCTGTTTCTAACTGCAAATTGAATTACCTATGGCTTTGTGCCATGATTTTTTATGTTTTCTATTACAGAACTGAAATTAGCATAACTCTACCGCAGTGCAGTGACTCTATTATTTAACCCAAAATTGTAGCATTTATTGCTTTGAATTCATTTAGAAAACCATTCTACTTTGAAAAGGTGCACATCACGCGGGGCAATCATTTAAAGAGGATGCATTCGTGTGAAAGGCTCAGCCATTCCTTCCGGAAGGTTCTGGCTTCTATTGGCCCCGAATGTTGAAATTGGAGTTTAAACATTCATGGTCAGATATTAAGGAATCCTCCTATTGACTCAAAGTAATATTGTGACCCAAATTAGGAAAGGCTTATGTCGAGCAGTAGACTGCGAAAGGTTGTATGATGATTTTCATTAAACCTTTCACAGTCTACTGCTGGATATAACTAGATAAAGCTAAGCTAGGCTGGCTCTACCTATAATCATAAAATATTTCGAATACTACATAAGCTAGTCCTACAAAATTCCGCTTACGGAAAACGAACACGGAAAACTTACATCGACAACCGAACGGAGTTTATTCGGGATACTTTTAACCGACAGTTGAATATATCTATATAATTTAATTGTGTGCCGTATTTCCCGGACACCCAGCAAAGAAGTAATAGGCAAACGTCAGGTGATAACCATATCCGTCCGTCGTTTCAGCAGTACTCTCACTGGACCAAGTGATTAACGCAAGCCTCTTACATTCGAAGGACAAAGACAATGCGCCGCAATAGTACCTACGTTATTAAATTTAGTTATTTTAAAAGGTGTTATTTTAAGTAATGTAACGGCAGCGATAGCCTAGTGTAGATACCAACGGACTACCATGCAGAGGGTATCGAATTCACGGCGCGCACCAATGACTTTTCGAAGCTAAGTGCGTATGTCTCGGAGAGCATGTAAGCCGTCAGTCCCGGCTGTCATAAAGATCTTGGACAGTCGTTACGAGGAGTCAGTACCCTCAAATAAACTGATACTGGTCTAAACCATGAAATATCGCTATCCCTTTGGGTTGCAGAGGTCAGACGGAATCAGCAGTCACTCTGTGGAAAAGTTGATATTCTGTCATATCTGGTTAGACCAGTTAGCGCACCTCGGGCTCTAAGGCATGCTAGTCTTGGATGCAACCGGGATAACGCTAGGGAGATGATGAGAATGATTTTAAGTAATGTAGGGCTGCCAAATTTCCATGCCGATGATAACGAAGCAAAAAGTTACAAGTACAATACATATTATTATATAAACTTAATTATTCGTGGAGTACTATGTGATATTTATGGCATTATTTATTTGATAACTTTGACAATATTTTGCTACTATAGCAAAATAATACTTATTTTATTAAGTATATAAATATTGCAAAACATAATGAGTTCAGTAAAAATAGATAGAGAAAAACCAAATGCTTAGAATACTTGATTTATATAAAACATCACAGGCAAATCAAGATAATCTTCCAATACCACACGGCCATAATGAATAAAAATCTCATTTCGTCGACGTATTGAGCTAAGCCCAGGAACAGATTGAGTTTTATTTTTCTTCGATGCTTGCTTCGAGTTTCGAGGCAACTAAGGTGTAAAAAAAAACAAAAAAATCATCTAAGAATTTTATTTTGTTTTACTTTTAGAAAGTTTACGAAGTTTTCAGAAAGTTGTAAAAATCTGTCACACATGCTAACCATTTATTCTTTACATATTTAGTGCCGTTTGTTAAAAAATATCACACGGGTCTTCTTAATTCATTAGAATAAATTTACATATCAGGTCACTATTGTCTGTATATTTTTGAAAACATCAGCTGATTATTTTTACACTTCCATGAGCACAGATATGTAAGAATAATTATTATGTAGCATTGCTGTAGAATATATTTTTACAGAATAATAAAAATGTTATTTTACAAATAAAAAATCTTTACTCAACTGTTCGTTATTTTTTTATTACGTTGCCAAACTAGCCGGGGATATTTTGTGAATCATATAAAATATTTTACTGCCTTTTTATTATACTATAGGGATCCCAAGTAACATTTTTGTAATACTTGCTGCGTTTTCCTTGATGAAACACAACGACTCATACCTTGAAGAGCCATATAAGCATACAATACTTAATTGAAAATCTTCATCATCATCCTCCTAGCGTTGTCACAGTTTCAACCTGGGAACCACTTTGGATTTGGACACCACACACATCGGATTTGGCTGAATATTAGCTTTTCCACAGAGATACTGCCTGTCTGACCACACAACCCGAAGAGATAGCGATATTCCATTTAACATAAGTACCTAATATTAAGTAAAATATTTAAATACATACATACTTACTTAAAAATATAATTATTACCTACAGGCCAACTGCTGAGATTTTTTGGCATTCAGGGATTAAATACTTGAACTTTGTCTTTATTAGTATACAAAATGCCGTACATTACTCCATTCAACTATTATTGAAGTCCCCTGAAGTGAAACTGCAAACAGGCAACCTCGAGCAACTTCCGTTCGATTCATATAATATATAAAACATGTCTTTCGAGAACATTATGGAGACCTCTCGACCCCTGTCGTTCTGAGGGTGTTTTCCCTTATCGTAAAGCAGGCGATAACCAACGCTTCAATGCGCACTTAACTTCGAAAGTCATTGGTGCGCGCCGTGGATTCGAACTTCAGACCCTTTGCGTGTAACAGCTACTGTGGCTGTTCAGATGATTCAATATTAATTACTGGCCATGTTATAGACATCCGTGTTCCATATTAATAAAACCCGGTACCTACCGTAGTGCGGTCAAGCCTGTGTTTGATTGATGGTTCAGCTAATCGTCTACGAGATTCGGCTGTTCGTAAAATGTGGGTCTGATTTATGGCCTATGACTAGAAGGCTTGTGAGAGAGACGCCCGATTGAAGTGTTTTCTGTAGGATTGTATGTGGTCTACTCATTTGTATTACCGAGATACTGAGACTTACTCTGGTTGAGAGTTTTAGTTTAACTTCGATTATTTAAGGACTATGTTCGTTATAGTTTTACTATTCCACCCATGAATTATTACATCACTGTTCATCATAATCAGCCTTTAGTAGTCCACTGCTGGACTAGGCCTCTCCTTTGAAAGGAGGAATTGGCCTACTATACCACGCTGGCCAAACGGGTTGGTATAGGGTTTGTATCAAGTTTTCCTTCTTTTATTTATTTATTTATTATTATTAAATACTTTATTGTACACTATAAAAGGACATTCCATAATAAATCGTTTTACAAACACAGTACAATGGGCGGCCTTATCGCTAACAGCGATTTCTACCAGGCAACCTTTGGATGGAGATTATTGGTAGGAAAGAAATGGTAGTTGCAAGTGTACCAGTAAATTATGATTATACTTTAATTATATACATTGATATATATTAAATACTACAATAATATACCTACTCATACATAAATAACTATACATACACATACATAAATAATATATAATAAATACATATAATTATATATAAGGAGTGTTATAATGATAGGTAGTGATCCTTGACAAGAGATTTGAACCTCGTTACCGTCTGAGCCTGCCTTATATGAAAAGGTAATGCATTCCATAGCCGAACAGCAGTGACACAAAACGATTTATCATAAAATCCAGTTGAATGTGCTGGCATCTTCAGTTTCAAATTTTCTGATGACCTTAAATAACGGTTATGCGTATCATGAAGAAATTCGAATCGTCCTTTAAGATAGGAAGGAGTTGAAGGGTTAAACAGTATATTGTACAGCAGAGATAGAATGTGAGCATTCCGGCGATATCGTATGGGTAACCACTTGAGTTGTGTTCGAAATTGTGAGATATGATCGTATTTGCTTAATCCAAATATGAATCGTATACAGAGATTTTGAAGTCACTCAAGTTTTTCAAGCTGGTTTTCGGCAAGATCTGGATAGCTGACATCTGCGTAATCAATAATGGGTAATAGAAGAGAGTTTGCAAGCGCAATTTTGGTGGCAGTATGAAGGAAATTCCTAAGTCTTCTTAACGAACCTGCCGAAGCAAACACCTTACGACTTACTTCTTGGACCTGCGCGCGCCAAGAAAAAGTAGAATCGATAGTTAAGCCAAGGTTCTTCACTTTATCCTGAATGGGAATAACAGTGCCATTGAAAATAATGTCAGGAATTTGTGACCAGTCGATCTTCGTTATCATTCTCGAACTACCAACAACGATAACCTGAGTTTTCGAGGGATTCACTTTAAGTCCATAGGATTTACTCCAGCTGCTAATCTGTGCAAGATCACTGTTGATGGTATCTACAGAATGTGATAACCGTGCGAATGGCGACTGCGTGTAGATTTGGAGATCATCTGCATAAAGGTGATAGGAAGAGCGAAGATTATTTGATATAGAATTTATAAAAATTGCGAAGAGTAAAGGAGACAACACGCCACCCTGGGGCACGCCAACAGTAGTGTTACACCAAGACGAAAGTGAATTTTCAATGCGTAAACGTTGTTGGCGGCCACACAGGTAACTCCGAAACCAATCAATCACCGTAGGAGATATGTTAAGAGATTTAAGACGGCTAAGTACAATGTCAAAATCTACTGTATTGAAGGCGTTGCTAAAATCTAGCAGAGCAAGGATTGTGAGCTGTCCGCCTTCCATACCAGCCCTTATGTCATCCGTAATATTGACAAGGGTTGTATGCTATGACCTGAACGGAAACCGGATTGAAATGGATTAAGGAGATTATTTTTAGTTAGGAATGAGTTGACTTGACTGTGGACGAGACGTTCGAGGACTTTGGAGAGGAATGGTAAGATAGAAATAGGTCGATAGTCAGAGAAGGATGAAGGATGAAGAGTTTTCGGTATGGGAGTTATCAGAGCATCCTTCCACATTGATGGGAATTGACCACTGGACAGGGAGTAATTAAGGATGTGAGTAATTATGGGCAGGATTAAGTCGAGGATTGGAAGGAGCATATTACGGCTGACACAGTCGCTACCAACTGCGTTGGAAGTGATTGACATTATGTTCTTCTTAACGGTGAAATGATTAAAGACAAATGATGAATAACTAGGGGTTGGCAGGGATGAAAGATAATTAATAGTGCTTTCTTTAGTAGTCCTATCAATATTGGACAAGGCAGAGAAATGTTGATTAAGCATATCAAAATTGAAGTCATTGGGATTAACGTGTTGACGTGGTTTGCCAACCCCCAGGGTTTTAAGAAATTTCCAGACCTTCGCTGGATCTCCGTTCTTCACAGAATTATGGATGTGTTGGCGTTGTGCGTCCCTACACACCCTATTGCAGTGATTCCTGATCGCAACATATTTTTGAAGATTGTGATCATCAGGCTTAATTTTGAATTTAAATTTTGCTGCAGCTTTTTTGTGTATAAGCTGTTTGATGCTTTCAGTGAGCCATGGTGAGGGAGGATGTTTTATTTTTACAGGTCGAATTGGTGCGTGCTTATCATATAGATCTGTGATATTAGATGTAAAGATGCTGACCTTTTCATCAACAGATTTGACATTGAAAAGTGAAGTCCAGTCAATATCACTGACATCTTTACAAAGAGCATCGGTGTTCATGCCACCAAAATTACGCTGCATTTGGACGTTACGCTTAATTTTAGGTGGACGGATTTTGTAGGAGACATAAATCAAGTCGTGGTAAGAGAACATGTCTGCTGGGTATTGCCCGTGCATGGTAACATGTTCCTTAGAGGAAACCCTGATTATATCAAGGTGTAGAGTTTGGAAAGTGATGAGTTGCGCTTAAGGGTAGTATAGACAAGTTACAGGCTATAGAAGTAGAAAGAAGAGAAGAAGAGCGAGAATCATTTTTTAGCAGACAAGTATTAAAATCACCCATTATGATAACGTGACTGCAAGAAGGCACAAGATTAACCAGTACGGTTTCAAAGGTCGAAAAATAATCAATACGTAGTGAAGGACAGTAGAAAACGCCGAGAAGGACTTTAGTGTGGTTTAGTGCAACTTCCAGAAATAAATGTTCGCCGGCATTTGGTGGCGGTGGTTGTGCAGACATACTTACAACTGTATATGAGATATGTGAGCGAAGATATATGGCAACACCCCCACCGCCCCCGACCGCCCGATAATTTCTGATAAGTTGAAAACCAGGCAGGGAGTATAATGAAGAAGGCAGACAGGGCTTAAGCCATGACTCAGGAACAAGGATAGCATGAAGGTTCTTACAGTCTAGATTGGCCAGCATATCAGGAAAATGTGCCGGAATGCTTTGGGCATTGATATGAACGGCATTGAAATTTTTAGGTACATCAGAAAATTGAGAATTAAGACTGTCGGCAAGTGACGGTATACTGGTAAAGCTGTCATCTATACTACATAACGAGTAGAAACTTTCATCATCACTGTTGCTATTAGTATCAATGGCTGCAAATATTATGCTTAAATATAATAAAAATTATCTAAAGAAATATATACAGGGTGTCACAAGACCCATCACCAAGCCGAAGTCTACTCGTTGTGGACATCATGCCAAGTCATACTAACCAAAAATAATACCTGGGAAACGATTTTTTTTTTGAGTTTTCACATTTTTTAAATCGCAATTAAAAGCGCGCGCGTGCAATGCTCGAAATACCTACTTATCCATGGAGTTAATGGGCATCTAAAAAATATATTGGCGGGGTAAATGCATCGAATTTGTACCTAATTAGAAACATTCCATACTAACTTTGAGCCTCAATATCTCCTGAACCGGTAATTTCCCAGGTATGGTGCCGAAGTAAAAAATGTTCGTACTGATTGGTACAACATGAGATTTCATTTTTCGTTAAGGGTCTTGTTACATCCTGTATATATATATATAAAGAAAAAAAAAAATATATATATATATATATATATATTATGAAAAGATAAATAAATAAAAAAAAAAGAATATTATATAAACTACTACAAAAAAAACTGAATATTGATTCAAAACTACCAACAATGCACCACCTGCCAGTAGTGCCAAGAGTAGAAAATGTCGTTGTTCATCAGATACACAGTCATTATTACGTGGGCATAAAAAATAATTTATATAACAATAGAAATAAGAATTGGTCCGGGAAGTAACAAGAACATTACGACGTATTATTAATAATTAATAGCTAGCAAGATATACAATTATATAGATGGAAATAAGAAAGAAAGTTAAAGAAAATAAGAATAAAAGGAAGTATAATATGTACACAGTCTAAAAGGCCCTGTACCCATACAAGTTACAATTTGACAAAGACAACAGATGACAGATGACGGATGTGACAGCTGACAATTATTGACAAACAGTGAGAAAGAAATAATATTATCAGACACCCGCAGTAAATACTTAGTAATTATAAAATTATTATGATAGAAAGAAAGAAGAAATATATAAGTAAAGTGGAACATATAAGTGGGTACAAAGCAAGGAAAAATATAATGATAGATACTACTTACTACCCGGACCAGAAATCAACCAAAACAAACGAAAGTTATTTCCTTTGGGCTATAGTCCGTTTGGATTTTGCGGCTGGCTTCGCTGGTGTGAGCTGCTTCTCCACGCCCTTATGCTCGATTTTGTGCAGCTCCGTGAGGTTGACCACACGATGACGGGAACCATCAGGCGCAAGGACATGGATAATGCCATCCCTGGTCCAACATTGCGTAATACCAAACTTTTGACGCGCGGCCATGAAAGCTTCGTGTCGCTGCTTGGTCAGAAATTCCGATAGCGTAGTACCAGTGCCCTTGAATTTGGTTTTACTGAACCATACACTATCCCGTACCAAGGAGTTCTTAAATTTCACAGCTATGGGCCTGACCTTGTTACTTGATGCGCGACCCATTCTGTGGCAGCGTCGAATATCAGCTATAGTGATGTCTGATTTAAGGTGCTCTTTTATAACATTCACTACTACTTTGGCTGTGTCCTCTTTGCCATCCTCTGCCACACCATGCAGCAGCAACATTTTCCTTCGAGTCCTCATCTCCATGGAATCCAGCGTATGGGAAAAGAGCTCTATTTGCTGTTGGAAACCTTTAAGAGCATCCATTACAAAGGCCTTGAAGGAGGTGTACTCGGAGGCCAAACCCGGCATGGATGGAGTACCTTGAGATCTCGGCAACTCTGCTTCAAAATCAGCCATTCGCTTAAGAAACATCTCCTTTAAACTGTTGAATGACTCTTGCAGTGGTTGTGTCATAGTGCAGTGAAATATGAAGAAAAGTTATATGTATGTAGGATAGTGACACCACTTTATTGGCAGGTACTGCTTATTATTACTAGAGTAATTTCATTAAAATTAATTAAAAATATAAACTTGGAACTATTTATTTTGAATTTAATAAGTGGAGCAAAAAATTTTTGATGTTAATGCTACAACAACCCACGTGTCATCCCATTTTACAGTGCTGTTCTCTGCATAATATGCTCCCTCTGTCGGCTTTTACGACACCCATGGGATGATATGGGGTGGTGACATTCCGTATTCTTAATCCGTCACCATACGGACCATCACTGTTAGGCTTGCAAAAATTACCCAATACAGTACATATTATATAGACTACCTCGTTGGTCTCGGGTAAAGTGTTATTGGGTTTTTCCATTAAGAAATTCTCAATAGCAGCACAGAGTCTGGTAATGTGCCCGGACGGCAATATGCTAGCCCCCTATTACGTGGGACCTAAAAATTCATGGCGAAATGTGGGTGTAATATTACACCTCTGCCTACCCCTTAGGGGATACCGGCGTGAGTCTAAAAAAATATATAAAATAATTATATAGACATTAAATGCTTGCCCATATATCGAGCATTTCTATCGTAGTACAATCTTAATATATAAAATCCTTGCGTTATTACTGACTGACAGACACGCTACAGCCGAAACTATTTGGCGCAGGAAGCTGAAATTTGGCATGTATGTTCCTTGGAGACCGTAGGGGGGCATTAAGAAGGGATTTTCCGAAATTCCCACGGGATTTGCCAAAACGGGTGAGTTTAAAAAAAATGCAGGCTGCTGGCGTCCTCTAGTTTAAAAATATTAAAAATGTTATTCTAAAATAAATAATAATGTGTACGGTCGGTCGTAGCAATGCCCTGGAAAATGTTATACGATATTCTTCATTTAAAGCTAACCGAAGAGTGCCAATAAAATAAAGACATTAATTTTATAAATGACAGCTTACAACTCACTAAACATACCAATGTTATTATTGTTTTGATCCTGCGCGATTTAATGACAATGTGATTCCACAAGTATTGAAACATTGGGAAATGCGCTTTTTGCACATTGGTGAGAAAAATAAAACAAGCGTACTTTAAGTAATTGATTAGGCTCATAACGACACAGAGCGTTTATAAAAGCGTGAATATTATATTAGGTACAGCTCTGCCTTTGTTTCTTATTCCCAAAATATGGTATTGTTAGTATCATATAACTGCTATTTTATGACGTTAAGTGTACCTAAAGTGTGATTACATTAATTATTATGCCTCAAGTTTAGTCAATATATCTCGGGTGATGATCTTGAGCATTGCCCGAAATTAAATTTTAGACCATCAAAGCTTAGAAATTTTGTATTAGATAACTATAATTGTATACTGAAAGCTAAAAGAAAATAAAGATTGACGGACATTTTTGGGCACAAGATATGGCGACAATTTTTAGCATGGCGATAGTAACAAGATCTTTACTTTGTTCCACCAGAAGATAGATGGGGTCCATTAGTCTAAGAAATTAAACACAAAATAAATTGTTCAGATCAATTTTGGTCCGGTAGTACATATAACGTGCGTTATTTGGTGTTTGCAGAGAACAGTACCTATGTAATGTATGATGGAGGAATAAGCATCTCAAGCACTTCAAGTGATGTAGCTATAGTAGCAACACTAACACTGTTTCCCGTTTACACATGTAATGGACAGTTAAACTTGAGTGCAGATTTCAAGTGAACACCTGCATTCTGACATAAGCTAGGCGTATAGCTGTGATAGTGTTTGAATTTATTACATTAACCATTTATAGTATAATATGGTACATAGTCTAGTGGTTTTGGTACCAAAAGACAGACCGACCGAAAAAGTTCCATCTATTCAATATCGAGGCATGGTAGCATTATCTGTACAGTGGTGCTTTGTTCATTGAGTAGCGCCGCTGGCCTACTCTCTGAAATCCTTACAGTGACTTGATTTCTTTCTTCCATATTACACCTATTTCATAACCTTATACCTACTTACACACTCATAAAAACTATCAGATTATGCTTATAAAAATAAATATATTTTGAAAAATATGTTCGCGTTTTCGGGTGTCGACAGATAGAATAGTCATTGCCCGATCGACGCCGGGGGCGACGAGTTAACGAGCCGAAGAGAAGCCACCGCTCACGGTCCCCGCCTCACATACGTAATTATCACGGTCTGTTTGAATTCAATTAATACGCGCTTCCCTGATACTCACTGGTAGGTAGACTCTTATCCATCAAAGTGTCGATTCGAAAAGGTTCCTTAACAGCTTTTTGACTAGTTACTAAGTAAGTAGTGAAAAGCTGTTAAGCGATAATATGTAAATTATGCTATTTTTATCTTTCTTACGATCCGTCCATGTTTTGTATTTTACAAATTACCTGCTCCTGCGCTTAGAGTGATACCTGTTTTGCGGAGACCACAAGATAGATAATTAACTAAAGATAAGAGGAACTAATTAATGTAAAGCGACGATTGCTGAAAGTGGCAAAATTCGAATCTATAACACTTGGCCCCTCGTCTGTGCGGGACTTTCACCAAACTATTATGACAGAGGTTTGCACTGATAGAAAAATGATTTTGTCTAGATCTGCTTACAATTTTTCAGTATTATTGTATTAATTTCACCTACTTAATAAATACAGTTATGACACTTTAGGGGAACATGGGAAAACCTCATACAGTGTTTATGTTTAGTCTTATAGAATTCTCAATGGTATCTATACCTATATCGATTCATCAAAAATCAATAGTCTCACTATCTGAATTTATATTAAAATCATGAAATTTGTATAAATACACTTGTACGGCTTTTTATAAATAAAATATAAAAGTAAAGAAATGTATGAATGTACCCCACATGCGGGGCTCTTTCATACAGCCTTTATTTATCAAAATCAGAGTTTGAGTGTCAAAATATAGAGGTGCAACGTTTTCATAAACATAATTTAAAAATAGAATAACATAAAATCGGTATAGTTTTGCTTTTTATGGCACCAAGGGAACTAAGCTAATGAGTCTTACTGATCAGTCCCATTACTATTTAAGTCTAGCCATTAGTATCTTTGTCCTTCATTATCATCAACATCTTCGTCCTTACTTACTTCTTATTTGTAATGTTTGTGTATTAACTCCATACCCTACGAATGTGCCCCATTACTCATACAGTACGAATGTGCCCCGTACACTACTGTATGAATCTACCCCATGACAATAAAATGAAATGAAAATATTGTTAGAAAAAAGCCAACTAACTATACATAGAATAATTTGCGACTCATTAAAAATTTTTTACCCTAATTTAAAATAATATATAACTTAAAATTTCTTTGAAATAAAATAGGACTAAATAATTTAGAAAGCAGCTTTTATTAAAAAAAAGGCGTTCAAAGTGAGGGTACAAAATTACTGACGCCTGGCCGAATCACGTTTCGTACCACACCGTTGCCCGTTTGACGGTAAGCCCTGTCAAACTGCCGGTTAGCACACGAATAAGTCATTTTTTTATGTGCACCTAACATCTGGTATATCTAGTGTATGAAGGTGCCTCTAGTATGAATCTGCCCCACTTTCCCCTAAAATGTAAAAAAGGGTTAGGTACTGATCTTGATTTTAAGCAAACTCCCATACCGTAGTTTATTTTGTATCTCTTTTTACAGTTTTTGATAGCGTTGCACTTTGAAGTAAACTGCGGGAGTAGGACGCAATTTGAATGCTGCTAGTTAGTAGTAGTAAATACACTGGCGTCTAACTAAATCAATACAAAAAACGCCGCAAGCATAGAGACATGCTAAGCGTATTGACCCAAACAAAGAAAATTGGCAGAGCATTTGTAAATAATACACTTTGTTTGTTTGTAAATTAGTATCTAGAGGAAATTCTAGATGTTTTTTTTTCTCAAAATGGAGCTTCGGCAGTGAGATAACTTGCAGGACATTCGCCGCGTTTTTTGTCTTATTTTTGCGGTTCAACCCTTTTCCATGGCAAATATTTATTTTGTCCTACTGTTTGAGAGAAATAGTAGCAAATCTTTTTGATTAAATTTTTGATGAACAAGACTTAATCGCGGCTTCACCAGCGTAAAGGTTGCATGTCTCTGCATCACCTTCAGCCAGTTAACAAAATAAAATTAATACTATCATCAAATATAATAATTATCATTTATGATAGCAATTAAAAGAGAACCTTTCAAAGTTGATTAAGTTTAATTTTTAAGTTTAAAATCATAATTAAACTTAACACACTTTGAAAGGTTCTATTTGACCTAAACGTAATATTCAGGTCATTAACCCCACAAACCATCTCAAACCAAACGAACTGAAAAAAGAGAATGGCAATGTTGAAGCGAAAGTAATTTGTTCCTGACAAGAGGGAAATATTTAAAACGCTCAAGTCTAATGGATTTAAATTTTCTCTGAGCAATTCCTTACTTAGCAAGTGTCGCTAGTTGGTGACGTCATTATTTCCTTGAGTTCTTTCGCTTTGTTCTCAAAACCGTTGTGCATAAGACTCTTATAATACTAATCATAGCTGCAATGCTTTTTCAGAACGTGTTGTTGCTTCGTTTATAGTACTTTAGAGGACAGATATTGTTAAAATATATATTGATATAACAAAGCTGAAGAGTTTGTTTGTATGGTTGAACGCGCTAATCTCAGGCATACTGGTCCAATTTGTGTAATTCTTTTGTGTTGGAAAACCCATTTATCGAGAAAGGCTCCGTACAACATGATATGAGTCTCAAAATTGGAGCAGCAGCCCTAAATATAGCGGATGTAAGCGCGGGCTCAGGTAATATTAAAGGTAATAATAAAGTCCCTTAAAAGATTTGAGAGCCGTTCATGCAGTTTATTAAAAAAAAGTTTTAGTTTAAGTTTATTGGAATACTAGAGGACGCCAGCAGCTACGCCTGCACATTTTTTTTTATTTATCTGTTTTGACCGATCCCGTGGGTATTTCGGGAAATCCCTTCTTAGTGCACCCCTACGGTCCCCAAGGAACATATATGCCAAATTTCAGCTTCCTGGATCCAATAGTTTTGGCTGTAGCTTGTCTGTCAGTCAGTCAGTAACGCAAGGATTTTATATATTAAGATTACAACAAACATTGAGATAGTACATACGTTTTAGATCGGATCCAAGAACGAACCACTTGTTTGTGAATCCAAGGCAGAATTATTTCATGTACAATTAACATACTATGTAAGTCCTAATTTAAATATCTGGCGCCCAAAACTTTTTTTTCATGTTGAGTTAAAGGATTTATTGTACATTTGAAAATATACTAATGTTACTAAGCAAAAAAGTAAATTTAAAAGCGCATTTGAGCTGAATAACTTTTGATGCTTTTAAACAATTTAATTTCTAAAATAAGTAAAATGCAAAGCATTCATTTTGACTTATAGATATAGACTCTGAAGTTACGGTTGGTACAGTGTTGATTATGAAGCTTGGCTCTAAAGAGATTTGATATCTTTTTCACATGGTAAGCCATGACTGTGCACTCGTCTTAGGGCAATTTTCATAAAAATGGTTTTGGTGGGATTAGTTTTACAACCTTACTGTGAAATAACGAGCTTAGACGGTTAAGGAAAGAAAAGTTAACGGCTTAGGATCATTATTAATCACACAATAAAATTCATGATAAAATTCTGCCAAAAGTGTATTACAGTTACAAAACCCTCTTTGGGTCTTACATCACAGAGGGCATCAAGGCAAAATTATATTCAAGTCATTTTACTTTCAGGAAGCTCATTCTTAATTGAATTATTAGTGGTCGGTCACGTCTTACGACTCCTACTTGTCATTCTCGTAACTCAA